>OFHU01003627.1:0-476534 GCA_900245905.1 Lacerta viridis | reverse complement strand
TGGCTTGAGAGCAGTACATGTGAAAAGGATCTAAGAGTCTTGGTAGACCATAAACTTGACATGAGTCAACAGTGTGATGCAGCAGCTAAAAAAGCCAATGCAATTCTGGGCTGCATCAATAGGAGTATAGCATCTAGATCAAGGGAAGTAATAGTACCACTGTATTCCGCTCTGGTCAGACCTCACCTGGAATACTGTGTCCAGTTCTGGGCACCACAGTTCAAGAAGGATACTGACAAGCTGGAACGTGTTCAGAGGAGGGCAACCAAAATGGTCAAAGGCTTGGAAACGATGCCTTATGAGGAACGGCTTAGGGAGCTGGCCTAGAGAAGAGAAGGTTAAGGGGTGATGTGATAGCCATGTTCAAATATATAAAAGGATGTCACATAGAGGAGGGAGAAAGGCTGTTTTCTGCTGCTCCAGAGAAGCGGACACGGGCAATGGATTCAAACTGCAAGAAAGAAGATTCCACCTAAACATTAGGAAGAACTTCCTGACAGTAAGAGCTGTTCGACAGTGGAATTTGCTGCCAAGGAGTGTGGTGGAGTCTCCTTCTTTGGAGGTCTTTAAGCGGAGGCTTGACAGCCATCTGTCAGGAATGCTTTGATGGTGTATTCCTGCTTGGCAGGGGGTTGGACTGGATGGCCCTTGTCGTCTCTTCCAACCAGGGGCGTAGAGACGGGCGGCGGGGGGCGGTCTGCCCCAGATTCCAGGGGAGGGCAGGGGTGACACTTGGGCCAGCCCCGCCCCGCCGGTGGCCCAGAGAAAGCCGCAGAGTGAAGCCACTCTGCCCTGCGGCCCATCCGGGGTCCACCCGTCACTGCCGCTATGGGGCTGCCCTGCGAGATCGGCGACTTGTGGGGCTCCCCCACCCGTGCTGCTACAGCACGGACGGGGGAGCTCCAGGAGCCAGCACTCGCTTAGCGGGTCGCCCCTGGAGCAGCAGCGCCGGCTGAGATGGACTGCGCATGCCCGGATTTTTAAAGCAGCATAGACAGGGAAGCCCCAGGAGCCAGCGTTCGCTCGGCGGGTCCTGACGCATGCATCATGATGTCATGACGTCATGGCGTCATGATGTCCCGCCCCCAGGGGGTGCCTCCACGGCAATGCCGCCCCTGGATGCTACGCCTCTGCTTCCAACTCTGATTCTATGATTCTATGAATGTCAGCTTGCTGAGTTATTTTGTACCATTGTGATTCAATGTTATATTTGTGCTCAACAAGGGAAACCCACACGACCTGAAGGTGCTGCTGTGCAATGCTAGGACAATGATTCATAAGACCACTGCCATCCCTGACTTGATTGTGGATGGAGGACTTCACCTGGCATGTGTAACAGAGATTTGGTTGGATGAAGCAGATGGGCCTGTCTTAGCATCTGGTTGTCCACCAGGTTTCTGTTATGCACAGCAACCCAGGTCATGTGGGTGGGGAGGGGGGGTTGCAGTGATTTTTAGGAAGTCACTAGCTTGCATCAGGTGTCCTACCTGAAATACCCAGTTCTCTGAGTGCATGTTCTGGAAGTTGGGCAATAGGGGCAGTACAGGATTCCTTTTGGTGTACCGACCTCCCCGCTGCACCAAGGATTCCCTGCCCGAGCTGCTTCAGGTCAGGTCGTGGTGGATGTTCTCCTGGAGACACCTAGTTTGGTGGTCCTAGGGGATTTTAACATCCATGCCGACACGACCTTACAAGGGGCTGCTCGGGACTTCGTGGAAAGCATGGCCTCCATGGAGCTGTCCCTGAATAAGTTTGGCCCAACTCATAGTCACGGACATGCCTTAGATCTGGTGCTCACCTCTATGGATGCTGGTGATCTGACATTAAGTAAAAGCAAAACAAAAGAAGTGCCATGGTCGGATCACTTCCTGGTGCAACTGGACTTCTCCGCAACCCTTCCCCTCTGCAGGGAGGTGGGACCGATTTGGATGGTCCGCCCCTGTCACTTAATGGGTCCAAATGGTTTCCAGAGAGTGGTAGGGGATGCTTTATCCCATGTTGAGGGCTTTTCATCTGATTTCCTGGTGGCTCGCTGGAATGCGGAGTTAACCAGGGCTATCGACTGTCTGGTTCTGAGGCGCCCTCTCCGATTGCATGGAGCCCAGACAGCCCCATGGTGTTCTCCAGAGCTGAGGGTGAGGAAACGGTCGCTGAGACAGCTAGAGCGCCGGTGGCAGAAAACTCATTCTGAATTGGACCGGACACTGGTTAGAGCTCAACGTCAAGCCTACCAAGTGGCGATAGCGACGGTGAAGAAGACTTTCATGCCTCCATGAAGTTTTAAATTTATTTTTCTGTCGAAACAGTGTGTTGGTAATAACAAGGTTGTGCGCTGCACATATCATCAAAAGTAAAATTCCGTTCTGGTTGCTGTTGCCAACTCCTTCTTTCCCAATAGTCCCAGGCCACAGATCGAAATCTCGCCCAACTCTTGCATTAAAATCACCCAGGAGGATAATTTTATCTTCCTTAGGTGTCTCTGATAGGATGGTATCCAGCTGAGAGTAAAAAATTTATTTCATGTCTTCATCAGCATCCAGTGTTGGTGCATGAGCGCTTATAATAGTAGCCTGTTGGTTTTTGGTGAGCTTTATTTGAAGGGTTGAGAGTCGCTCATTAATACCGGTAGGGACTTCTGACAGGAGCTTCACAAGGTCGTTTTTGATAGCGAAGCCTATCCCATGTATTCAATGTTCTTGTTCAGATAGACCTTTCCAGAAGAATGTGTAGCCTCCTTTTTCTTCCTTCAGCTGTTCCTCGCCTGCTCTTCGAATCTCTTGAAGCGCTGCAATATTGATGTTAAAACGCTGCAGCTCTCTTGCAATGATGGCAGTTCTGTATTCAGGACGCTCGTTATCTGTATTATCTGACAAAGTCCGTATGTTCCATGTTCCAAAGTTGGATTGTCTTTTACGACCACTGGGTGGTGACCTCACTGGGTGCAGTAATCCAGACAGGGAAAAGGGGAAGCAGACTATGTTTAGGCCACCTTTCCTAGCCCCTCCCCTTTTCGGGGTGAGCAGAGTGGATCCTAAAAGGGCTGCTCAGTCATGGATACAGCTGCAGAGCTGCTCAACTGCCTCGTTCCTTGAGTCAGAACAACTGAATCTGTATCTACCGCCCATGTGCCAGTTCATGACTAGGGGCTTCCAGATTTAATGATCCTGCCCCCGTTACCATTTGCCAATCACCATGGGACTTTGGGGTTTGGGTTGGGTTTTTGGAAGATGCCTGTGCGTGAATTTGTTTTAGGTGTGTAGATCAGTGCACAATGACCAACGCAGTGTCTTTGCAGTAGGGCTCTGTTCCAATGGCATGAGTAGTCATGACAAACTGGTAGATCTTATCTGCTGCAGCCTTCATCTGCCTTCACAGCCATTGTAACATACCGCTTGTTTACATCCGCCTATTCTGCCGTTGAGGACTTCTTGGATCATTCTTTGTCTAGCTCCTTCCCTTTGACCTTACCGCCTTGGGAGGCCCTGCTTCGCTCACAAGGGCCATAGGAATGTGCAAGCCCACTCACCACTGTAAGGTGATGACCCAGCGAGTGAGATAACTGAGATACATTGCGCTGAGCCCTGGTCTCATTAGACAAAGCGTTCCACCAAAAAGGCTCTGGCTCTGGTTGGGACAGCTGGATATGTTTTGGGCCAGGGACCACCAGTAGGTTGCTGTTAGATAAGCATCACCCTCTTTGGGGGATGTATTGGAAGATAATTCCCACAGATAAGAAAGGTGACAGACTGTTTAGGCTTTAAAGGTTAGCACCAAAACCTTGAACCTGATTTGATACTCCACCTGGAGCCAATCCAGCTGATGAACCACCAACTGAATGTGGGCTCTCCACAAAGTCCGAGTAAGAACTCATGCACCTGCATTTTAGACCATTTGGAGTTTCTAGAGTAGTCTCAAGAGTAGCCCTGCGTATCTATCTATCTATCTGTCTGTCTGTCTATCATCTGTCTATCTATCTATCTATCTATCTATCTATCTATCTATCACATTTATACTCCGCCCACCCCAGCTCAGGCGTAGAGCAAGTTAAAGTAGTCTAGACTGCAGGTGACTGCTTCATGGATCACCATGGCTAGGTTGGAAAGAGACAGGTACAGTACCAATTGCCTAACCTGTAAAGATTTTAAAATGCCAGTTTGGCTACATTTGTGACCAGTGCCTCCATAGAGACAAAAGCATCCAGGATCACACCCAGACTCCTGATGGCGGGTACAGGTGACTATTGTGCATCATCAAGAGCTGGGAGCTGGCAAACCGAACCAAAATCATTCCGGCCAAGCCATTGGACCCCCATCTTTAATGGATTGAGATTCAGCCGACTCCATTTCCTGCATCCCAGCACACAGACCTAAATATTGGCCATTATATCCAGGGCAGCATCTGGCCAGGACCACGAAGCAGTAGATCCATGCTTTTTGTGGTCAGATCTGTGGTTATGTACAAGATATTTGAATTAAGGGTGAATTTGGGGTCCCAGAATGCAAAAACCATGAGGATTCGCGCTTGAAAACAACATTTTTGGTCCACGGTGTCGCCAGGATGTTGTGGATCCGTGTTTTCTGTGGTGCAGGCTGTGCCCCTGGATATGATATGTGATGTGACAATGAGTTAGGGGTGGCCCAATACAAAAAGGGTGCGGATCCATGAGGACCCGCGCTTCAGAACCCGGTTTTTGGGCCGTGGTGTCGCCAGGAAGCGGTGGATCCGTGTTTTTTGTGGTGCAGGCTGTGCCCCTGGCTATGATGTGTGATTTGCCGGTGAGTTTGATGTGGCGCAGTGCAAAAAGGGTGCGGATTCGTGAGGATCCGCGCTTCAGAACCCCGTTTTTGGGCCGTGGTGTCGCCAGGAAGCGGTGGACCCGTGTTTTTTGTGGTGCAGGCTGTGCCCCTGGCTTTGATGTGTGATTTGCCGGTGAGTTTGATGTGGCGCAGTGCAAAAAGGGTGCGGATTCGTGAGGATCCGCGCTTCAGAACCCCGTTTTTGGGCCGTGGTGTCGCCAGGAAGCGGTGGACCCGTGTTTTTTGTGGTGCAGGCTGTGCCCCTGGCTTTGATGTGTGATTTGCCGGTGAGTTTGATGTGGCGCAGTGCAAAAAGGGTGCGGATTCGTGAGGATCCGCGCTTCAGAACCCCGTTTTTGGGCCGTGGTGTCGCCAGGAAGCGGTGGACCCGTGTTTTTTGTGGTGCAGGCTGTGCCCCTGGCTTTGATGTGTGATTTGCCGGTGAGTTTGATGTGGCGCAGTGCAAAAAGGGTGCGGATCCATGAGGATCCGTGCTTCAGAACCACGTTTTTGGGCCCTAGTGTTGTCAGGAAGCGGTGAATCCATGATGTTTGTGGTGCAGGCTGTGCCCCTGGCTATGATGTGTGATTTGCCGGTGAGTTTGATGTGGCGCAGTGCAAAAAGGGTGCGGATTCGTGAGGATCCGCGCTTCAGTTTTTGGGCCGTGGTGTCGCCAGGAAGCTTTGGACCCGTGTTTTTTGTGGTGCAGGCTGTGCCCCTGGCTTTGATGTGTGATTTGCCGGTGAGTTTGATGTGGCGCAGTGCAAAAAGGGTGCGGATTCGTGAGGATCCGCGCTTCAGAACCCCGTTTTTGGGCCGTGGTGTCGCCAGGAAGCGGTGGACCCGTGTTTTTTGTGGTGCAGGCTGTGCCCCTGGCTTTGATGTGTGATTTGCCGGTGAGTTTGATGTGGCGCAGTGCAAAAAGGGTGCGGATCCATGAGGATCCGTGCTTCAGAACCACGTTTTTGGGCCCTAGCAGGAAGCGGTGAATCCATGCAGGCTGTGCCCCTGGCTATGATGTGTGATTTGCCGGTGAGTTTGATGTGGCGCAGTGCAAAAAGGGTGCGGATCCATGAGGATCCGTGCTTCAGAACCCGTTTTTGGGCCGTGGTGTCGCCAGGAAGCGGTGGATCCATGATGTTTGTGGTGCAGGCTGTGCCCCTGGCTATGATGTGTGATTTGCCGGTGAGTTTGATGTGGCGCAGTGCAAAAAGGGTGCGGATTCGTGAGGATCCGCGCTTCAGAACCCCGTTTTTGGGCCGTGGTGTCGCCAGGAAGCGGTGGACCCGTGTTTTTTGTGGTGCAGGCTGTGCCCCTGGCTATGATGTGTGATTTGCCGGTGAGTTTGATGTGGCCCAGTGCAAAAAGGGTGAGGATCCGTGAGGATCCGCGCTTCAGAACCATGTTTTTGCGCCATTGCGGCCTCACGGAATAGTGGAAACGTGATTTTTTTGGTGCTGCCTATAGATTAATATTTGGTCTAGAGTATCATGGTGGTTTTGTTTTGTTTCAATATAAAAATCATATGAATTCATGTGGATCCATGCCTCGGATCTATGTTTTTTGTGGTGCAGAACCCCGTTTTTGGGCCGTGGTGTCGCCAGGAAGCGGTGGATCCGTGTTTTTTGTGGTGCAGGCTGTGCCCCTGGCTATGATGTGTGATTTGCCGGTGAATTTGGTGTGGCCCAGTGCAAAAAGGGTGAGGATCCGTGAGGATCCACGCTTCAGAACCACGTTTTTGATCCACGGTGTTGCCAGGATGCCGTGGATCCGTGTTTTTTGTGGTGCAGCCTGTGCCCCTGGACATTATGTGTGATTTGACGGTGAGTTAGGGGTGGCCCAATGCAAAAAGGGTGCGGATCCGTGAGGATCCGTGCTTCAAAACCAAGTTTTTGCGCCATATTGTCGCGAGGAAGCCATGGATCCCAGATTTTTGTGGTGGAGGCTGTGCCCCTGGACATGATATGTGATTTGACGGTGAGTTTGGGGTGTCCCAATGCAGAAATCATGAGGATCCATGAGGATCCGTGTTTTTTAAACAAGTTTTTGCACCATTGTGGCCCCACAAAACAGTGGATGCATGATTTTTTTGATGCTACATATAGACTGAGATGTGGTCTACAGTATCATGGTGGTTTTTTTTCATTTGAATGAAAAAATCATATGAATTCATGAGGATCCGTCTAGATCCGCCTTTTACCCTGGACCATCTTGAACATACATCATATAATACATCTTATAATACATACATCTTATAAGCTCATTAGGGTACCGATTGGTCTGCTCATATTAATATCAATTTCATAAACTATATACCGCTTGACTGTAAAGAAAAACAACAACCCACCCTCCCATCAGAGGTCAAGGAGATAAACAACTACCTGACATTCAGAAAATAACTGAAGGCAGCCCTGTTTAGGGAAGTTTTTAATCTGTGATATTTTAATATGTGTTGGAAGCCGCCCAGAGTGGCTGGGGTAACCCAGCCAGATGGGTGGTGGTGCAAATAATAAATAATAATTATTATTATTATTAAGAATAAAACAAATAAATTATCAGTTTTTTAAAAGTTTGAGAACGTTTTCAATTGTACAGGGGCTTTTTAAATTGTAAGTGTGAGCTGACAGTGTTTCTTTGTCTCTCTCTGTTATTTGCAAATCTTACTTTTCTCCAAAAAAATAATATACGGCAATATACACACAATGCAGCTGCACCAGCCCAGCATGACCAGGACTGTAACTGAAATCATATTATCTGAAAAGGCCGACTTTGAGCTGCATGGTTTAAGGAAGCCCCAGAATGCAATCAGAGATGTTGCCAGCCTAATAATAATAATAATAATCACACATTCATACTAGCATTTATTGTTGGACTTGCTGCTGGAACTAACTGCACATGTCTAATACCACGTTAGTCCCTGGAGCATTTAAAATTCGTATTGAAAATTGTACAGTAGCTTAAAACTTCCCTCCTGAGTTCATGTGAATGCATCTGTGGTGATCTTTTTAAATGAACAACGTGAAAGAACACACACACACATCCTTGAAGAGTAGCTTTTATTCTTGGTTACAACTTGTGCTTAAAAACTGGACTGATTCATATGGCCATTTCCTTGAAAAATGCTTTGTCTCGATGCAAACTAGGAAACAAACCTTCTCACTCCACAGCAATAGAGAGAATACATGTATTCTGGGAACTCGTGTTTATAGTTTTCTCACATTAAATAGGAAGCTTAAAGTTGCAAGGGGGTTTAAAGAGGGCAGGTGCCTTACCAGGATAGGTATCTGGCTCCCACTCATACCAATGAACTATGGAACAATCTCTGGCATTCAGACATCTAGCAGGGAGTGAAATATATGTGCTACCCTTTTATTTAATATGTTTGCATGTTTCCACAGATATTGATTGGAGTAATTTGTGGGTATCCTTTTGTGCCTTTAAGAGGTAGCATGGGAGAACATTGGCCAATGCATACAGGAGTACAAAAAATAAAAAGGAACTAAAATCCTCTTACTTGCATTTTACAGAGAAAAAGGCTTTGCTGTGTGTTATACATTGTACCTGTTGAAATGTCTTTTTGCACAAAGTACACACAGCTTTACATTAAACCTCAGTGTTTCCAGACTCGCCTAGGGTTTGATTCTGACCTCATTTCTGGCACAACAATCTCTCACACCCACAGAAGGTCCCCTGGGGGGCAGGTTTAGTGATGTACGAAGACATCCTTAAAACGTGAACAAGCAGAACATTTCTCACAATGTGAATAAGTAGAGCTCATGGAAGCAACATGAAAGCAACATGAGGGAAAACTGCACAAATAATTTTTCATTCTAGACATGGATGGTGAAACTTGCTTAATTTGCAATTGGATCCCTCCCTCAACTGCTTCTGTATGCACTGTTTTCTATTAAAAGAATAGCTCCCATTCGTAGTTTTCATGCCCAGATGCTCTTTGGAATATAGCTGGGAGCCAGTCTGACACTTACAGCTTGCTTTTTATGAACCGTGGAGTTTGCAGTTTCTAGGGAAGCAAACTGCATGGAGTGTTGCAAGTTTTTAAAAAGGTACACATTTGCTGAGATATTTAGAAACGTGAATTGTGCATGGTAGTGACTCAAGTCTTGGACAACTTGGCACACACAACAACCATCACATGAAAGCAAGCAGGAAAGGAAAGCTCATCAATGCCAGATATTTAAATATATAATATTCAAGATAGATCAGTGTAAATGGATCAGAACCAGGACTTCTGTTGCTACCTGCAGGCCCATGTACAGTAGATTGAAGCAGTCAGGGAGAAAAGGGAAGATTCTTGCAAAGTTGAGGGCATTTTTAAGGTGTTTAACATTTCAACTCACCCTAAAAAAATTCCTGCCAGACATAAGTACCCCCAAACACAGAAGGATCAGCCCTTTCCCCCAGGACACAGCACCTATTATTTGGAGAGACCAAGACGGCATTTGGTTCAGGTTAAGCTTCCCAGTGCCATCACGGATAGCGTAATAGTTCTTCCCAGCGGATGGGTTGTGAGAACACTTCTCTCTCCAGCCATAGTTCGTAAGAGTAATGGAAATCTTCAGGAAGGTCCAGGTGCTGCCCCAACACACTCTGCAAGCAGTTGTCCACTGGAGCAAATTCAGAGTCCTGGGATTTATCATACCTCCGGCTATTAAAGGCTTCAATATTGGCTCGTAAAGTGCATTCTTCAGCTTGGAAGTCCCAGGGCCGAGCATCGATATCTACGTGCCAACAAGACAAGAGAGAGCCAATATGAAAAGTGGAATGTGTTCTTTCTGGTAATACAGAACAACCTCTTTTGGGTTGGGCCTGAGCCCACAGCTCTGTCAGTGTTGAGACTCATGGTGTCAATATGGTCTTTGGAGTGACACCCTTGGATTCCTAGTGGCCCCAAGAATGAGTCATTTCATCATTACTGGGGGGAATATATGCATTTCATGCCAGTGGTCCCAGTCCCAATCCCTAGATTCTCCAGTTAAGACATCTCAGGTACTTGGTACTGAGAAAGGTCTCTGATCTCTAAACTCCTGAAGACCACTGCCAGTCAGAGGCTAAATGGAAAAGCAAACTAAGTCTGTATAAGGCAGCTTCAGAGGGTCACAATGGAAAGTATCCCAAATGGGACACTGCATAAGCGAAGGGAACATTGTGTCTTAAAATCTGCAGTTAAGGAGCCCAGCTAAGTCAATACACCTGAAAGTTGCTAAACCACATTAACCTGATGGAGTTTATGACACAATAACACCTGGAGGGACAGCATGGTTGGTGCCCTGTACAAGCAAGAGACTACAACTCCCATCATCCCTAGCTAACAGGACCAGTGGTCAGGGATGATGGTAATTGTAGCCCCAAAACAGCTGGAGGGCCAAGTTTGGCCATACCTGGTTTAGTGGGTGATATAGAGAGGAGGAATGCCCACAGAATGCTCAGCCAAGACCAGCATCACCCTTCCAGGTAAGGAAGGCATTTGCAACACCCACCGTTGCCGTAAGCCCAGTCGTCGTTCATGCGATGGCGCACTTTCTGGTAGATGGCGGACATTGTCTTCATGTTGCTCTTCCTCCACTGGCGCCCGAGATACTTGGTCTGGATCTTCAACAGCTTCAGGACGTACAGCTGCATCATGGCTTGCTTGACTTTCAGAGCCCGTTTCAGGATAGGAGCAGACTTGAAGACCACCAACATCTACCGATATAACAAACAGGAAGCAACGGAGCATTTATTTTAAGAATCCTTAGTACGTTCTTAATGATTGCAGGAACAGGCAAACAATACACTTAAGGCCTTCAGTATGAGTGGAAAAAGGAAACCCAGCAAGATATGGTAAAACATCTGCTTTGCAAGCTGAAGATCCCAGCCCTGGTATCTCCAGGTAGCACTGGGGATCCTGAAAATCCCGGAGAGCTGCTGCCAGCTAGCATAGACCAAGAACAGGAACAGGAAACCTCCATCCTGGTATCCTGACCTACCTGGGGAGGCGACTGTGTTACCCAAACCATGCCCACCCACACACCAGCTGACATCACTCCTCATGGGCCCAAGGACATGATTACATCCTGCATTGGCTACATGCCCTGTTCCCAGTAGGGAACAGGACCCCACAGCCAAGGCAGCAGGAGTTGATCTCCATTCATCAGCTGATGAGTAGGGATTAAATAAGAGGGAATCAGGAAAAGTGCACTAAGTGGGAGAGGGAAACAGCAGCTCTTCAGGACCCCAGGGATTCCTATTTCCTGGTGTCCAAACAACTCATTTATCACTCACAGCTCTGACTTCACTCATTGGCCAGGCTGGTTCATTTCACAGGAATTGCCTAAAAGGGTACCTGCACATTTTACTTCACAACCTTTTTCCTGGGAGGCTAGAGACTTATTTAAAAAGTGAAAGCTCAGGGTCTGGGGGCCCTGGCAATCTGTGTTGGCAATCTCCTGGTTCGGATCAACAGAATAATGTCCTATTTTGTTAAGCTTGCAAATCTTTAGTTTCCAGAGCAGTACATTAAAACACACACACACACAACATTTAAAGCCCATGAAATAAATCTCTAAAATTGGGGGGGGGGGAGCCATGTGAAAAATGTGTTTCTGCTGTTGGCATCTGTCTGCCTCAAGAGACAAAGGAGTACACCTTTGGAGGTGAAGTCAAACTGTTGGAAAGTTATGGCGTCTGCTGTGGCTGTAGAGACTGATACAGAAGAGCCATCTGAAATATGGGTTTCTAAAACCCACATGAAATTTGGAAAGTTGAAGCCATCTGCATTGCTGGGGGTGGTGTCACATAATTTGCCAGCTCAAGCTCTGTTCTCTAGATACACTGGAGTAGATGAATCATTATTTCATTACATATTTGGTCTCACGACACACACTGCGGGAGCAGGTCAGCTCAGCGTGTAACATCTTCATAGGCTAGTTCAGCCAGCTGGCACCTCACCATCGTCCTGGAATGCTTCCACTTGGTCAGTTTGTTGAGGATCCTCAGCAGGTTGATGCAGGAGAAGAGGTTCCTCCAGCAGAACTGGTTGTTGTCCCCCACTTCCTGCAATCGAGGAGCAAGGAAGCAGTCACAACATGAATAGGCTAGTAAGGACTGATAAAGCTTTAAACAGCCTGGGCCCAGCACAACTAATAAACTGCATTCATACCTATGTTCTATCATGACCTTTAAGATGAACCAGGAGAATTTCTTAAGCACACTATCTGTGCATCAAATTCAGGTCTGCGAGAGCATGCAGAAATGCACTCTTAAGAGTTCCCGGGGAAGTGAGATTGATTGCCAAACCACTCCAGGGATTGAAGCTCTGTTGAGTGGAATGGGGGGGGGGGTCGTCTCCTAACAACTTTCAGCACCCTTAGCAAACTACAGTTCCCTGGATTCTTTGGGGGAAACCATGAAACTGCTTTAAATGTATAATACACATGGGGCCTTCAATGGAAATGGGCTTTTGAAGGCCAAGGCAGAAAAAGGACAGAGCAATGCTTTGAGTTATTTTCAATATATTAAGCAGTATAGAAATTGAATATTCAATCAAGGATTAGTCAATGTAATGCAGGTTAGCAGCATCGCTCTCCTGGTACTGTGGGATGGACCGGACCTGGTGGCCCTCTTCAGTAGCCAACATCAGAACTCTGTATTAGGCGGTGAATCTTGGAGGTGGCAGTGCCAATACAATTCTAGTGGCCCAAGGCAGCTTAAAGACTAGAAAAAAACCCAAAACTGATCTTTTGTGGGAAGTTTGGCCCCAAGAAAACCTGCTGCATAGCAAAGGAATCATTAACCACTGTCAGTTCACTTAGTAAGCCACTAGAGGTCACTGTTGCTTCAGGGTTCAGCACTTTGATGGCAGTAGGGAAGAGTACTTCTCAAATTCCCTAACCATTAGATTAGAACAATCCATACCCCAGCAACAAACCCTCTTAAAATAGGCAGCCTGTTCATTTCAGCGTGCAGGAGACATCCTCTGCTCATGGAGCCCTTTGAAATTGCCAGTCACGGCCCAGTTTGCACTTTAGCAAGTGTAGATTCCAAGGGGGTGGAGACACACAAACAAACCTAATTTTTTCAAGAGGCAGAGGCATAAATCATCTTGCTTGCGTACTACAGTAAGCCTGCAGCTTACACAGGGGTTAGGCTCTGGGGATTGCACCCAAAGCCAAAATCACGTATAGCCGAAGCCCATTTGGGATCAATGGCAGGAGGAATTGCCAAAGTCGTTTTCCCCAGAACGCCACACCCTTTCCCCCCTTCTTCTTTTTTAAAGGCGTGTTCCCTGTCTGAAATCCTGGAGAGCTGCTCTCAGTCAGTATTGGTAATATGGCAGTCTGATTAAGAGTTCTGGGGAACTTGAAATCTTGCACACTATTTTATGACAGTTTGGTAGGTTTAATATGGGCTTTGGAATTGATCAGCAAGTGCGCTATTAATCCCATTTTACAGAGAGCAAATGGAGGCCCCCAACATTGTAGCTTGCCTAGCCCACAGGCAACAGATGTGAAGAGTAATCGTCGTTGTCCTTACCAAGCTTTCAGCGTTGAGTTCTGGTAACTCATGGACCGTGCAGGAGGGATAATCCAGGACAGAGATGCTTCAGGGGAAATCAAAGGAGAGAGACACACACATGCATCAGTTCACTGCCATTACAGACAGGTGTCAAAGCATCAGGTTTAAAATTGCCTCTGTGTTTCCAGGAGGGATGGGAGATTAACTTTCATGCAGGCACTACCTGTTTTTGGCAGTGATGTAGGACATGATATTCTGGTTGAAGAACTTCAGAATCAATGGGATGCAGTTGGCAAACACCAGGTGCTGAGAGACATACTCAAACTGGAGAGAGAAGGGAGTCCAGAACATGAAACAGGAAAGGGGGTATACACACACACGGCTACTTCCAATATTTGCTTCTGGACATGTCTCTTCAGACAGTCAAAAGTTTCACATGGGACCACTTGATGGGCTCCAGCTTCCAATTCCTCTCCTTCCCCACATTTAAAGCTTAGCACGGTCCTCCTGGCAGCTGCAACATGTCCTTAAAGCTCTTTTTGGTCTGACAGTCTAACCCTTTTATGGAAGTAAAATGCCTTCCTAAACTACATCCCAAGGACTGACTGCTGGCCATTGCTGCCAGCTCCTAAAAGCCCACCTGGCAGCCCCAAAGACCACCCCACTCACCCCGAACCTGTTCTGTACACCAGTGGAGAGTGGTTATACATAATCCTGCTTTCGATACTATTTATGGCTGCGAACATGGGGTATGTGTCATACTGCTTTGTTTCCACTCGGTTCACGTCCCATAGCTTCCTCCTGAAATCATGTGCCTTCCTCTGCCCCCCATTCATCCTGCAACTTTTTATACCACAGATGTTTCTGTTGGGGGGGGGTGTTCCTCCTTTTGTTGTGCAATAGCACAAGAGTGCCCCTCCAGACAGCAATGATGTGATAACATTGGGGGAGCATCAAAGTGCAACCAATAAAGCAGAATTATGTGTGTGGAAGGTCCAGTATAAATCCACCTCTCCTGCAGTATTATTGCATCAATGACAGGTTGCAGAATGCACCTGCAAAACGAAACACCAGCCTGAAGAACCATTCTTAAGAGAACCACAGATAATAGAGAACCCCAAATGCAAACACCAATCTGAGAAAGCTGGGAGGAAAAGGGGACCAAAAGTCTGCCTTATTAATGCTCCGAAGACGCACCTGATAAATGTGGTTCAGCTTGAAATGCTTCAGGAGCAGGAGAAGCAAGGCCGAGATGCTCTTCACAATGATCTCTTTGTGCCTGTTCACGTCGATCCCCAGTTTCATGCTCTGAAGGACTGTGATGCTAACCCAGAAAGGGGTGGGGGGAAAGGATGAAGAACTTAAAAGCAGTTCAGTGTCTACCCAGTTCAAAATCCAGGCAAACAACAACAACACAGGGAGGGTGTGAAGCAGGTCCAGTGAAAGGTGAGGGCTGGGGAAAGTCTCAAAGACCAATCAAGAGATGCCTGGATGGCCGATTTGGCCCCTGAGCCGGAGGTTCCCCATCTCTGGCACACCAGAAGTCAGAGAATGAGAAAAATGATGGAAAAGATGAATAATCAAGCAGAGGCCAGGTACTTCTTTCCTTTGATGGGATTCCTACTTCAGGCTAGCAGTTCACCGCAATGCTGCCTGCTAAGATGTCTAACATTCTTATTTAAAAGCAAATGGTTGCATTTCACCATCTTTCTTTGTAACAACAATTATGGATGCCGTGAGGTTGTGAGGAAGCAAGGGCACCCAAGTGAGGCTGCCCAATGATTTGTGGAAGGAAAAAAAGGTCACCCACAGAAAGGAAGGTTAATGCAACTGGCAAACCTCATCCATGAGAATTTCCCTCCATTTTGCTAATTTTAAATGTAATTTATTTTCTCATTAACTGATAAGAGAATTGTGAACTGCCCTGAGACCTGTGGGTATAAGGTGGTACACAGATTTTAAGAGTACTAGCAGAGCCTAAATGCAGTCAGAAGGTCCACTGGAGCCATATTCCAGCATGCCAACCACTGCTACAGCTTTAACCAGGCTTCTCTTCTATTACTGTCTGCAAATCCTAATGAATTTGGTATTATTGCTGCTCTGTAGGGATATATTAAACCCTGCCACAGCCTTCTGAGGATTCAGCATTGCAACGAAGGAACATGAGGAAAAAGACACTCGCGTGTACATCCAAAAATACCATGTCTCAAATGGGTAAGCCTGACTCCCAAGAGAAAGGTGCAGGACCACAATGTTTAGGAGTGAAGGTACAAAGTTGATCTGCAACAAGTGTGCAACATCCATCACAGAAACCTGACGGACTTTCGCCCATTGCCAAGCTCAAGCTCGCTGAGAGATTACATGGATGTCACCCAGCAGGTGATTTATCAGTCAAGCACTTACGGCATCTCCTCAGGTAACACGTCGGCCAGGATGTTGATCGAGTCCGTCTTGGCTTTGGAAGTTGGTGCTGCAGCTAACAGGATCTTCAGCAGAGCTATCTGTAGCAGGGGGTAACACCCGCCCCAGACCCCAAATCAGGCATTTTTAGGAAACCTACAGAATCCTCCCTTCCCCTCCTGCACTTTCTAGGACCCCCCAGAATCTAAGTGTTTGCAACCCAAGGTCCAGGCAACCTCCTGAGAGCTGCATGGCAGCAGTGGATGTGCCCAGAGGCAAAAGTGGGCGGAACAAAAGGAGTAAATTTTATCTTTCTACAATAGGCTATTGTCTGCCTGCACTCACACACCCTTCTGTATTCCCCATCCATGCAAGTAAGAAGCATTATCAGGGTTCGCATTCCAGCCAGGCACAAATTCTCAGTGGTACAAAGCAGGGCAGGTGAGGGACATGCTCCAGGAGGGGTATGGCCTGGAGGCCGCAATCTGGCCCCTAGGCGTGAGGCTGCCCACCTCTAGTCTACCCAAGGAGAGCAGGCAGGTAGCCAGCAGCTTTGGGTCAGGCTCTATACTGCTCCCTGTCCCTGTAGAGTCAAAAGCATCCCATTAAATTCAGTGGCACTTTCTCCCAGGTAGCTGGGTGCAGCATTGCACTGTTAGCTGCAAGTCCCTAAACTGAAGTGACTACCACTAGCTCTGCCTATCTCCTGGAGGAGCCACAGCAACACTTGTTATGAAAACTTCCCGCGGGGGCAGGCTGAGAGACTGACCCCAAAGGCGGACGAAGCTTCCGTGCCCTCTGGCTTCTGGAGTCCAGGGGCACAATGTAATATGCGATTGTTTCCCAGCTTGAAAAACAACACGCATCAGCCAGTAAGGCTAAAACCTACTTTATTGTAGATAAAGTGCAGAATATATATATCTGCGTAGCAGCTCATAATTCAGAGCTGTCTGTAGAAGCGTCTGCATCTCCCGATGCAAAACAGAAAGTAAAGAGTACAACAGTAAATTACAATGACATCACATGTGTGGGAAGATTAGTGGGACCGGTGTTTCTCCCACAGGGTGAAACATGACCCTTAAGTCTTGTGACCTTGCTGCTGCAGCATTCGCAGCTCGGCATGTTATAATATCACAACAACACTCACTCCAGCCACCAGTGGAATAAGCACCTGTTTATTCACTGCCTAGAGAAGAAGTGGCCCTTCAGAGATGTTGAACTCCAACTCCCATCATCCATGCTAGCTGGGGCTGATGGGAGCCAGAGTGCAGCAAGCTCCCCGGAGGCCAAATGTTCCCTGTCTTTGCCGAGATGACTAGGGCCAAAGTGGTACGGAGTTTACAGCTTCAGACTAGGACTTGGGAGGGTCTGGGTTCAAAACTCTCCTCACTGGGTGACCTTGGGTGTAGTCACTGTCTCTTAACCTAACCTACCTCAAAGGGCTGTTGTGAGGATAAAATGGGAGAGGGAGAGAATCGTGCCACACCACAACGAGCTCCTTGGAGAAAGGGCGAGACATGAATGCAACCAATCATTCAATGTAATCCAGTGTGCCACAAATGCAAACGGCACACAATTGAGCTGATTTGCCAATGGCCTTTCCCTGTTGCTATGTCTCAGCACTGCAAAGGTCCCAATCCTCATTTTCCCTCCTGCACGCAGACAGTTGATACCCACCATGTACTGTGGCAAGTTGTACAGCATCACCCGGTAGAGTATTTCGCAGGGGGTCTCCTGCACGTCCTCTTCTCCCTGAAGCACGACAGGCCAGATACAGGAGAGAGAGATGGGAAGGGAAGGCTGTGAAGTGCAGCAGTCACGCCATTTTCCAAACCAAGCAGGAAACAAAAGGAGGTACAAGGCAGCTCCACTTGCAGGCTGATACTCCTACTTTTCTAAAGATGCCAGCGCTTTCCTGCAGATCCCCAACCCCGGTGTGGAATTTGAAAACTCTCCACACTTCCAGCCCCAAGAAAAGGAGTCCCATAAGCACAAGGATTTCCACTTTCAAAACAGCACTCCCTCCCCCTGCAAGCCCCCTAAATCTGTTTTAGGGGGTCCCCCTAACCCACCAGAGCAGAGTTGGGGAAGGCGCATGGCACACAGTGGGGAGGAGGGGAGGAAGTCCCATTGCTCAAGCAGAAATCCTGGCACTAATGGAACGTGTTAGCTGGATACAGCCCAGGGTTATCCAACCAGCCCTGGTCACGGGGGAAATCCATTCATTGGGTCTCTCTAAACAATGCTAAGACAGCTCTACACTAACCCGAGAGGGAGAACTTCTAAGTTCCTGAACAGCTCAGTTGCCACAGCATCAGACCTTCAGTCTGACAGTCCAGGACTTAAATCCCTGCTGGGACATACAAGGGAAGCATAGTTTAGGGGCAGAGGTTGCAGGCAGTTAAACAATCCAATTAAACAATGTGTTGAAGATGGGCCAGGAGTGACCATCCTCTGCTTGGAGACCACAGAGAGCTGCTGCCAGTCAAAGCAGAGCAGAGCACAGATGATGCTGGACTAGGCAGACCAGACTCTCTAGAACACATACTTGGATTTCTGTTGAGGGAGTGTCCCTTTTTTTTAATTCATCCATTAAATGCCCCATACATCCTTCTAGATTTGGGAACTTTCCTCTTGTACATTTTCACGTCAATTAGAACGATATTTAGGAGCAGGTTTACGCTGCTGTTCTGAAAAACTGGGGTGCAGAGCCCAAGAGGCAGACTCAGCAGGAAGCTTACCAAAGACATGGGACACTTCGCCATCTCCTCTTCATTCCTGATCTGGACTTCGGAGATCGAGACATATTTATGCTGGGGGACAAGATGCAAACGGGAGCCTTCGGTCAAAAGATCACGGCAACTTGAGCGGCAAGCCCCAATGTGATTATCAGACACCCCCGGAGTGGAGGGCACCCTCTGGTTCCTTTCTCATTGCACCACCATGGCAGGTGGGCAGAAGAAGAAATAGAGACATTGCAGACTAGCTAGCTGGAACTTCTAGGCAAAGTCTTTCAAGACCAGGAGCCATGGGAAGGACACTAGTGCATAATCCCATGGCTCCCTGGCTCCGAAGGCTTTGCTGAGAGTCCCTCTGTAAGGTGGCCCAAGATATCTTCAGACACGGTGGCAGCAATGACTGAGGGACTAGTTGCGTAACGGACAAGTCCCCCACCCCACAAAACCCACCATGAGAGAGAGAGGAGCCATCACGTAAGCCCCAAAGTTAGAATTTACCTGTTTTAGGGTCTTCACACTTTCATGAATGGGGCGTGGTAACCCCACTAAGGTATCTGTGTCCCTGAAAGAGGGAGGGGGGAGATAGGGGGCAGGAATGAGAGGCTTGGTGTCAAACCATCATCTAATTATTCATAGTGCAGTTTATCTCTCTATCAAATAACAATTTCTCCACCTTGCATCACTTTTTCTTTTTTTTAAGATGTGGACCATACAACATCAATCATGCAAGCCACTGTTTGTTTCTGTACCTCTCAATCATTTGCACTGTTAAAATATAACACAGACTCAGAGAGCCTACTAACTTACTGACAGATTGGCCTAATTTTACATGGTTTTCTGCAATTACCTTTAAACTCAAAGAAACAGGGATTGCAACAGATTCTCTCCTCTTACTGGATGAGTCACATATTTTCTTTTTCATCAAACAGAGGCTGTTAGATCATGAATTTCTAAAACGTTATCCTATTCAGCCCTCTGTATGCTCATCTGCTTACTTAGGTTTGTGGCTTCGTCATGAAATGATGCCAAACTATTTTTTTATAATTTAGATACCCCTTTGTATCGTAGAGTTTTTATGTTAGCCCATTTAAATGCATTCCCCTTATCTGTACTGTCTGGAAGGTTCCAAAAAAATACCCTTCCAGAATAGTCTTTGCTCTCGTGGTATGAATACACCAGATAAAATATACCATATACAGTAATACTGGTTACGAACCGTCCTCCTTGCGAACGCTTTGGGTTACGAGCTCCGCTAACCCAGAAGTAGCTGCTCCCGGTAGCGAACTTTGCCCCGGGATGCGAGTGAAAGTCGCGCTCCGGCAGCGTGCGCGTACGCAGCGGGAGACCCCGTTATCGAAAGCACGCCTCAGGATAAGAACAATTTCCGGTTACGAACAGACCTCTGGAACGAATTAAGTTCATAACCAGAGGTACCACTGTAATTTTGAACCTGGACCCTGCAGTCAGCATCACAGGCCCTTCTTTGTGTGCCTCCTTCTCGAGAGGTCCAGAGGGTGGCAACGCAGGAACGGGCCTTTTCTGAAGTGTCTGCACGCATGGCATGATGACGATGCGTGGCCCCGGCCCCCCTCAATCATGGAGGCAAGGCGGTGCAAGCGCTCCAGGAGGAGCGCAGAGAGAAGAAATGCCATGGTAACCTGCAACCGCGAAACCAGATGCCTCAGCAGCCCCAGCTGCAACAAAACATGTCTCTCCTGTATCGGTTTCTACAGCCACATCAGGACTTGTAGCTCTCCAATGGTTTGACTTCACCCCCAAAGGCACAGTCTTCCGTAGATGGCTGAATTAGCCAAAGGCCTGGGAGAAGAGAGGGTGTTTTTCCGTGGCACCTAAAGATATGTCATGAAGGCGAGCATTCCATAAATGGGGAGACACTGCAGAAAAGGCCCTGTTCTCTCATTGCCAACCTCTGGACCTCTCGAGAAGGAGACACACAAATGATGACTGCAGGATCCAGGTCAGTTCACATGGGGAGAGGCAGTCCTTGACGTTTTGTGCTCCTGAGCCGTTTAAGGCAGGCACAGGCAAACTCGGCCCTCCAGATGTTTTGGGACTACAGTTCCCATCATCCCTGACTACTGGTCCTGTTAGCTAGGGATCATGGGAGTTGTAGTCCCAAAACATCTGGAGGGCTGTTTGCGCCTATGCCTGGTTTAAGGCTTTATAGGTCAAAACCAGCACTTTGAATTAGGCCCGGAAACTAATTGGCGGCCAGTGCAGTCGGACCAGAATTGTCACTGTATGCTCAAACCGTTTAGCCCCAGTGAGCAACCTGGACGCTGACTTCTGCACCAGGCTGAAGTTTCCAAACCGTCTTCAGAGGCAGCCTTACCTATAACGTGTTGGAGTAATCTAACCTAGATGCTCTGCTGAAAGGAATGATTTTCGTTGGGAAAACCACATGGGGCAAAAGGGCCAATTTTCTGACAATCAAGCCGCACCACCCCTATGATTAGAGCCCTAACATGCATGGTTGCAAGCCCACTGTTATTCTGCAACATGCAAGCTAGCTCTTAGGAGACAAGAGTCCCTCCTCCATTCAGCCGGCAGCCCGATCAGTGATCAACGTCAAGAAGAAACGTTCATCTCAAGAAGCCAAAAACAGCCCCAAAGTGCAACACTTCTCTCCCCAAATGCATGATGAGAACTCACCGTCCAAGCGTGAATCCAATGAACTTATTTCTGCTCGCCTCCAGGAAATGTTCTATGTCTTTCTGTCTGGAAGACAAGCAGTATGTTGCAGCGGCGGGGTGGGGGAAGAGGTGGAAAATATAACAAAAGCACGCCACACATTATGGGGCAGGATGGAGGGACCCTCTCAATAGCTAGGCAGCTTGAGAGAAAACATTCTGCCTCCAGCCAATCTGTGTTCAGATGGCATCACACAGAGGTGGAAAGGATTTATTCTGAATATGGGTTTGTAGGCCAAGCACAATAAGCATGCAAGCCTCTGTACATCACAGCTCTCGCACAGAAGCAAATTAAGTGCTCATCACATCCCAAATAGCCTCGGGGACTTCAGATCCAACCATGTTTCCTGACTGTTTTATTTATTCTTTTTGAAAAATCCAGTTGCATCCAGTTCTTTTTCTTGGGGGGGGCGCGGACTGCAACAATTTGGATATAGGCACACAGTTTGAAGGACGCCCCTCTCCCAGGGCTGGTTTAACCACACAGCAGAATTTAGGAATTGACTTCAAGCAGAAAACCACCACGTCAGGGACAAATACACCAACCTTGTCTGCTCTCCCTTGCTGTGCTAGCTTTCTCCTTGCAGGGAGATTTCAAAGCTGCAACCTGAGTTGCTGCAGCCGTTCCCCTACCAAGCACTTGCACGGATCAGGACCCAGGACGGCATCTCACTCTGAAGGGTAGGAGGAGCCAGGGGTGGGAATACCTGACTTTGGGGGCCCAGGGAAGACCCTTTGGGAAGGAGACCCTCTCGACAGGCGGGCGTGGGGCCGACACGGCCTGGATGACCGTGTCCCGCTCCAAGAGGTCCAGCTCCCCTTCGATGCCGTTGTCGATGTCATCGGACTCCTCCTCATCCACCAGCACCTCATCGTTCTTGAAAGGGTCCCTCTCGTTGTAGATGTCTAGGCTGTCCTGCTTCATCAGAGGCTGCATGCAACGGAAGGCAAAAAGAGGAGGAGAATGACTGTTTGGGTAGAGAGGAGTAGCCCATCCACAGCTGCCTCCAGAGCCGGTCCACCCATGAGGCGGAATGAAACAGCTGCCTCGGGTGCCAGAAACACCAAGAGGTGGCACTCCACCACTTCTGCTGGAACGTCCCGCTCTGAGTTTTGGCGAAAGGGAAGCATTTCGGCGCACGGCCCTGCTGCCCACCTTCCCTACCCCTGGGGATCCAGCAGATCCTTCTGGTGTTCTTACGATCACACAGGGCTGCCACAAACTGCCGCCACGAGCATGCAAAGTCAGTGTCCAATATTGCAGGCTTGGCGTGGCAGCAGAAGTTGGGGGGGGGTGCTATCGCATGTCTCTGGCTGCAAAACTGATTGCGGACTCCTAGATACGTATTCTCCCTGGCTGCCCCACAGCTAGATTCACCAAAGTCAGAGCCTGAACATTTCCCCCCCCCAAAAAAAGTCTAGTCTTAATTTGGATTGCATTTGGTTGGGAGGAAACAGAGGTGAGGCAAGTTTGCTTCAAAACAGCAAAAAAAAAAACCAATTTGGGGGGGGGTTGTTGTTTTAGTGGCTCTAGTCCAGCCCTTGAGATGCAGAAGGTTAGAACTTTACATTTGTTTGGACACTTAACTGGCTATCAAAAAAACCCAACATTTTAAGGGGGGGGGTCATTTGGCTTTTTTATAACCCTCCTCTAAAAATATCATTTTAACAAAGGACTATTAATGACGGCCTTCCTTTCTACCAATGAACACAACTTTGCAGCCGTATCTTATGCAAGTTTATTCAGAAGTCCCACTGAGTTAAATGGGCTCTACTTCCAGGAAAGTGGTCATACATTTGTAGCCTTTCCTCGACAAAGGCTGCAATTTCCTACCCACTTACCTGGGAGTAGGCCCCACAGAGCTCAAAGGGACTTCTTTCTCATTTATTCATTCCAGGTTATTTCTAGACTACTAATTGTTCAAACCATAACTTCTGAGTAGGCACGCAATAGGTTTGCACTGCAAAAAAATCTTAACACTTCTTGAAACAGCTAGAAACACCCACATTCGCCGAGGTTTTGAGTTTTGCTGAAAGGTAATCGCTTTTAATCATGCATTTAATTCAAATGAGCGGAGGGAGTGGATGCATTCTGATTAAATGCATTTCTATAACACCGAGTTGGACAAGCTGCTTTGCGGCACTCCTCCATCCCAACCGCCCTGCAAGGTAGGCGCCTACATTTTTGCAATTATCCAGCAAAATGGAACTTGCTCCAAACATCGAATGTGGCAAAGGAGCAGCACAGTGTTAGAGCTAACTGTGCTCCTTAGTGCAGAAGGCAATCACATTTTTCAAAAGGGAGGTCATGTGTCTGATATGCTTAAGTTGGCTTCAAAACGAAGTCCATATCATGGTATCAGTTTCATAGTTTCTGACCTGGCAATATATAACGAATCATGATGTGTGCATTTTGTGTGCTATGCAAAAATCAAAAATCAGGAAAGAAATGGTTGTGTGGAAGAGGTGGATGAATTCGGATATATTAATGTTAGACCAGCTGATAAACGAAGAAGATGAATTTTATACATATTCCATCTTAAGAGACAAACACAATTACCTGCAAATGCTCAATGGCAATATCTCCAGATGAAAACACTTGCTAACCACCATCTATTGACCAGCAGCTTTTACAGCCTCAGAGACCCCAGAGATATTGAAGTGAGAGCTGGACCAATAAAGAAGGCTGATCGCTGAAGAATGGATGCTTTTGAATTATGGTGCTGGAGGAGACTCTTGAGAGTCCCATGGACTGCAAGAAGATCAAACCTATCCATTCTGAAGGAAATCAGCCCTGAGTGCTCACTGGAAGGACAGATCCTGAAGCTGAGGCTCCAAGTACTTTGGCCACCTCATGAGAAGAGAAGACTCCCTGGAAAAGACCCTGATGTTGGGAAAGATGGAGGGCACAAGGAGAAGGGGACGACAGAGGATGAGATGGTTGGACAGTGTTCTCGAAGCGACTGGCATGAGTTTGGCCAAACTGCGGGAGGCAGTGGAGGATAGGGGTGCCTGGCGTGCTCTGGTCCATGGGGTCACAAAGAGTCGGACACGACTAAACGATTAAACAACAACATATAACCTGGGTTTTGGCCAGTCCTGGTTGGCCTTAGAAAGGTCAGCCCCACCCCTTGCCCCCATCTCCTACCCTCCTGCTCCGGTGCCCCCGCTTCTGCTGCTGCTGCTCCACCAGCTCAATGGTGTAGGCAGGAGGAGAGGCTGCCCTCATGCTGCGCATGATTTGGATGCTGTCCTCTGGCAGGGGGGGCAAGCCCAGTTCTTGGCGCTTCTTCACCTTCATGGCCTGCAGAGTGTCAAAGCCTCCCAGGGTGAACTGCAGAGGCGAGAGAGAGAGAGAAAGAGAGAGAGAGGTCAAAGCATGCCTGCAGGCTGGTCCCAGGTGGGTCCTCAAAAACACAGCCTGAGCTGAGCAGCTGGGGGCGGTGGGGTCACCCACAAGCCCAAGAGGCCGCCACTGGAACATCAGAAGAGTCTGGATCAGGCCAAAGGGGACCCATTTCACCCAGCATCTTGTTCTCACAGTCGCCCCAGTCAGCCAGAAGCCCACCGTGCTTGTCCTGAAGCACCATTTGTTGGAAGAAGAAGAGGAGGAGGAGTTTGGATTTGATATCCTGCTTTATCACTACCCGAAGGAGTCTCAAAGCGGCTAACATTCTCCTTTCCCTTCCTCCCCCACAACAAACACTCTGTGAGGTGAGTGGGGCTGAGAGACTTCAGAGAAGTGTGACTAGCCCAAGGTCACCCAGCAGCTGCATGTGGAGGAGCGGAGACGCGAACCCGGTTCACCAGATTACGAGTCTACCGCTCTTAACCACTACACCACATTGGCGGAGACATGGCAAATTTAACAAACAAATAAATATTTGACAGTAAATCCAGCAGGACTGAACTGATGTGCATCTGCAAAGTAATCCCTGTGCTCTTGTCTTGTCCAGCTGTTGCTGATGGTGTGAGAGATTTTTTTTGCTCCATCTGGGGAAAGCAGAGAGTTCTAAACACAACTCCAGGACACACCACTCGGTAGCCCCCCTCCCCACCGGCCACAAAATTAAGCTCGCAAAAATCATGCAAGCTTTTTAATGAGAAGGTTTTTTTTAATGTGCAATGCTTTATTATGTTTTTATGTGTTTTATATATGTTGGAAGCCACCCAGAGTGGCTGGGGCAACCCAGTCAGATGGGCGAGCTACTAGCTGGTTTGCTTCTCAATATACTCCAGTTGGCCTCTGTTATTTTCTCCTACCGATAGGGAACCCACTTAAGGGCTCTATACGGGCTCTTGGATACCCCAGAAGGGAAAGAGAGCAGGTTTTTTTTTTCCTTATAACATAAGGAAACTGAGCTCTGGGTAAGCGCCTGGAACCCCCGACATCTCTCGCCGCTTGGAGATTGGGGTGGCATGTAACAGAGCGCTTTTCCTTCGAGACCTACGGCAGGCACGATTTGCTGCACGCCACATCGCTTGAACCAGAGCTGCTCCTGTCGAAAGGCAAGCTCAGAATCTCACTCACCACCAGGACCTTCCAGAGCAAAAGCAAGACTTTCTTCATGGGGAAGTGGGGAGCGTGTCCGCTGCAGAACTTGGTCACCATGGTGAAGAGAAGGACTGCAAAAGGCTCCTCGCCGTGCAGAGGAAAACCTAGGAGGGTGGGGTGGAGAGACACAAGTCAAAAGGGGCTGAGACTGGGGGGTGGAAATTTTTGCAGGGCTATTGATGCAATACAAATGCTCTGTCCACAAGTTGTTCTCTTTATCTGTTCTTCCCCAATGTTGTTGTTATCAGTTAGATTTCTTATTCGCTTGCTAATGAGGTCTCCAAATGACTTCCATTTAAATGCAAGGGCCTTTTCCATGGTGGCTCCCCGTTTGTGGAATGCTCTCCCCAGGGAGAGGCTCACCTGGCACCATCATCATATATCCTTAGTCGCCAGGCAAAAGCTTTCCTCCATAACCAGGCCCTTGGCCTTTAACTGTCTGTGCCCTTGGTAATGCTTCTAGCATTTGCATATGACTATAGCTGCGTGGGTGTTATTGGCCCAGAGATGGAAAGAAGATAAAAGTCCCTACCATAGAAGAATGGCAGATGAAGTGGATGGATTATGCTGAAATGGCGAAAATGACCGGAAGAATCAGAAATCAGGAAGACGAAAATTTTAATAAGGAATGGGGGAAATTTATACCTTATCCTAAAAACCATTGCAAACAGTTAAAATCGTTAGTAGGATTGGAATAACACTTGTAATTTAATGGTGAATTTTGGATACAATGGGGAGGTAAAATATTTGGAACAAAATAAAAAATTCCTTCCAGTAGCACCTTAGAGGACCAACTAAGTTTGTTCTTGGTATGAGCTTTCATGTGCATGCACACTTCTTCAGATGCCATGCACACTTCTTCAGGTATCTGAAGAAGTGTGCATGCACACGGAAAGCTCATACCAAGAACAAACTTAGTTGGTCTCTAAGGTGCTACTGGAAGGAATTTTTTTATTTTTTATTTTGTTTTGACTATGGCAGACCAACACGGCTACCTACCTGTAACTAAAATATTTGGATTATTATAAAAGATGCAGGAGGAAATGATTAACAATAGGACCCAACAAAGGGAGGAGAAAAGTCCAGGATAAAGGTAAAGGTAAAGGGACCCCTGACCGTTAGGTCTAGCCGCGGACGACTCTGGGGTTGCGGTGCTCATCTCGCTCTATAGGCCGAGGGAGCCGGCATTTGTCCGCAGACAGCTTCCAGGTCATGTGGCCAGCATGACTAAGCCGCTTCTGGCGAACCAGAGCAGCGCACAGAAACGCCGTTTACCTTCCCACCAGAGTGGTACCTATTTATCTACTTGCACTTGATGTGCTTTCAAACTGCTAGGTTGGCAGGAGCAGGGACCGAGCAACGGGAGCTCACCCCGTCGGGGATTCGAACCGCCGACCTTCTGATCGGCAAGCCCTAGGCTCAGTGGTTTATTATTATTTTTATTATGTTATTATTTGTACCCCGCCCATCTGGCTAGGTCCCCCAAGCCACTCTGGGCGGCTTCCAACAAATATTAAAATACATTAAAATGTCACAGATTAAAAACCACAGCGCCACCCACGTCCCTCGCGACTGTAAAATTGAAAACCGAATAAATACAGTGGTACCTCGACTTACGAATTACTCGATATATGAATGGACATCAGTTGGCGGTTTTAGATGCGGTTTACTCGACTTACAAATTTTCCGTTTCCAATGCATTCCTATGGGGAAATTGCTTTTTTCGACTTACGAATTTTTCGACCTACGAATGTGCATTCGGAACGGATTAAATTCGTAAGTCGAGGTACCACTGTAAGTTTATATAAAAGAGGTAATGATTCCAGCCTAAACAGAGGGAGGAGAAGAAAGCCCCCCATGCCCAATCAGAGAATTGACAGAAGCCTACTGAGCTCAGTCCTGAACGTATCACGGGCAGCCTTCCACGTCGGGGGGTCCGTCTCCATCTCCACCCGCATGGCTTCCACCATTAGGTACATGACGCTCAGCAACACCCTGGCGGGAAAGCAGAGCGGGGATATCAGTGCCCCACAGCGCAGGGGGGGATGCCCCGCCCACTTTGGGCATCTGTGGTACAGGTGACCCTGGACACATTGTCCACCCCAAGAGAATGAGTCCCCCCCCACCCAACTAAAAAATGTTCCCAGCAAGGACTTCTCAAGTCCAAAAGCCAAAAAGGAGCCCTGGGGAAGAAGATCGGAAACAGGGGGTCTCTCTACAGCAGGGATTCCCAAAGTGAGTGGTACCACCCTCCCCCAGGGGGGTGAGATTACCTGGAGGGGGGGTTGCTAGGAGGCCAGGGGGTAGCAGAGAGAGCTGGAGGTGCAAATGGCTGAATCAAGCTCATCCGATTGGAATCTGAATAAATGTGCAATGAATTGTTTTGAATTTTACTGGGTCGTTTACCGACAGTCCCAGGGCAACATCAGGGACCCTACCTGAGCTCGGTGCTGTCAGCCAGGGAGATGGCTGGCTTCCTCAAGGCGCTCCCAGATGCTTGGCTGTTGCTGGAATACACACACACAAAAGGGAGTCAAATGCCACCAAGTTGTTCCTTCCGGAGAGTTTAGATTTGGGGGGGGGGGGGCGGAATCACTGGCAATGAATTGTACCCTGGCAGATGGCTTGCAAGAGCAGGACTTGGGGAAAGCATCCGTCTCCTGTTGGCAGATGGAGGGGAAGTACGACAATCCCAGAACGTGGCAGCTCTTTAAATTATTATTTCTGACGGCCAGGGTGAGTAGCCACCCACAGACTCAGCCAGAACGGCCGAATTAAGAATCACCTCGCCGCCACCCAAATCTGCCTGCATGCCATGACCCTTCTCTATGCAAACCATCAGAGGTCAAGCGAGTCGGCATATGAGAGAGAGAGCCTTTTTAGTGGTGGCCCTCAGAATGACAAGCAGGGAAATTATTTATTATTTCTTCAATCTCTATCCCGCCTATTCTCCAAGGAGTTCAGGGTGGCAAACGCAGTTCTCCACCTCCCCGTTTTATCCTCGTAACAACCCTGTGAGGTAGGTGAGGCCGAGAGACTGCGGCTGGCCCAAGCTCACCCCGTCAGCTTCAGGGGCTGAGTGGGCATTCGAACTCTGGTCTCTCAGGTCGTAGCCCAGCACTCTAACCACTGCACCACCACTGCCTCCATCACTGACTGCAAGCAGCAAAGGCCGTTTCACTTTAGGACCAGATTGCCCCACATGAACCCTGTAATCGCCTGGGACACTCTCTGTGCGGCACCTCTGAGGGAGGTCTCAGGTGGTGGGGCAATGAGTACAGGGCCTTTTCTGCAGCTGCTCCCTGTCTCTGGAATGCTATCCCCAGAGCACCAACTTCCTTATCGTTCCAACACCTGGCAAATATTTTTTTTGTTTCCTTGGGCATTTGGGCAACACTGGGGATTGGATATTTTTACTTTACATTTTAAACATGTGTAAGTATTTTCTAAACTGCATTTAATCCTCCTCGTAAATCACACTTTCGGACTTTTCGCCGTGCGGGAAGCGAATCATAAATTCACGTAAAACTATGGCCGTTTTAGAATTGCATTTGCTTTGTTGCTGTTATTTTAACTTAAATCTGTTTTTTTGGGGGGGTGAGGTCGTTCGTTTATGGAAAAGCAGGATATAAATATTCATGCAGAATATAAATAGTGGGGAAAGCACGAGTGACATGCAAAAACTGAACTGGCAGGATGGATCCAAGCCCCAAAGTGGTTTAACCTGCCCCTGTTTGGACACACCAGGTTTGATGCTAGGTGTGGCAGCCAAATATTTGCTCAGCACCATTCCTCACCTCCTGCCACCTGAGGCAGCCGTCTCACTTTGGAAAATAGCAGGGCTTTTATATGTAATGCCCTAGCTATGCGAGACAGCAGCCACTCCATAATTGGTCAACTAGACTACAGAATCTGGCTGCTCATGAGTGTGTGTTGGGGGGAGCAGATCTGCTGTCACTGAAACACATTTCCATCCCTCAAATCCCTCGTCCGGCGACCAGGGTGGTCCCCGATGCGTTGTCCACCATTGCTTCACCTACCCAGTCCTCTCGCCACACAATAGCCTGCAGCAATGAGTTCCACAGGCCAGTCTGTTTTTGTGAAGGAGAACTCCCCCCATGCACACCTGTTTTGTTTTGTTTTAATGTGAAATAGCCATTTCCAGGAACAGATTCAAAAAGATCCCGCACTAAATGCCAGCTTCAGATCCTGTTTTCAGAAGATATCTTACGCCATCTCCATGTTCAGCAACTCCAGGAAGGCAGTGAAGGTTCCCATCTGGTACAGGAGGAAGTTGTTGTGCCGGGACCAGCGGAGGACGTCTGCCTCTGCATCGCACTCCCTAAAGACCCCTGGGGAGCAGAGAGGAGGGGAGAAAAAAAGCCAGTAAGGGAGAGGGACATGAGACATGAGATGATGCAGTCAATTTGCATTTCTTAGTACAGAAAGTATTGATCTGATGTGTAGAGATCTCCCCTATCCTGCTTAGCTCAAGAGGCTTCCGGAAGGTTTCTTTCTATGTGAAAGAAGCAGGCAGAAGGTTTCTGATGTTTGGGTTATTCCTTCTGGGAAGCCGAGTACAGCTGGCTTAAACTGTTTTTGTTATCTGTCAAGGTCATGCTGACTATAAAAATAGGGTCAGAAGGAGCCTGGGTTTCACTTGTGGTGCTCTGTTTTGTATCCTTAGTGTCAAGGTTTAGTCTTATAATTTTAAGTTATACGTTAGTTTAAGATAACTCTGCTGCAACTGGATTTCTTCTGGACAGTGCCGATCCTGGACGTCTTGGATTTGTGACCATTCTGCTCATTTGCCTTCAGCAGCAGTAAAGCTCTGCTGGGTGAAATATTAATTGGTCTACTTTTGGGGAACTCCGCAACATGTTTAAGTTTTCCTCCACACACTCGACAGATGCATGATGCAGAGAAAGTGGAGAGAGAGAGGTTTTCCTCCCTCTCTCATGACACCAGGACTCAGGAAAATCCAAATTCGGTTGGATGTTGGGCGATTCAGAGCACAGGAAATAGTGATGGGCATCAACTCAGGGATTTCTTAAGGATTAGACAAATCCATGCTTAAGGCTAACAGGGACTACGGGGTACAACAACCATTTAGGTTATACCTCCAGGATCGGACGCAAAAGACTCAAGTTAGTCATGTTCATTAATGTCAGCGGGTCTACTCTTGAGTATAACCAACCTGGGATACAAACATTCTCTTTTAAAGACTACAGTGGCACCTTGGTTCCCGAATGACTTGGCTCCCGTACAAATCGGCTCCCTAACGCCACAAACCCGGAAGTGAGTGTTCTGGTTTGCGAACATTTTCCAGAAGCCGAACGTCCGACACGGCTTCCGATGAGTGCAGGAAGCTCCTGCAGCCAATCGGAAGCCGCGCCTTAGTTTTCAAACCGTTTCGGGAGTCGAATGGACTACCGGAACGGATTACGTTCGAGAGCCAAGGTACCACTGAACCTGTGATTTGGGCTTGTGTTCAACAATACATTTCATTTTCTTTCTCTTAAGGAGAAAACGTTCTGCCCCGAAAGCACGCTGCATTTGGGCTGCCGTTTTCACCCAGACCGCTTGGGGCCTGCGGTTACCTTGTGCCAAGTAGAGGATCGCCCGGGCGACTTTCAGCCTCTTCTCCCTATTGACCACTTCCAGCCCATCCAGGAGCCGCATCACGTAGGCCTTCTGCCGAGCCACGTCCAGCTCCGACCACTGCTTGTCCTTCACTGTCGGAAAGGAAGGACGCAAAAAACCAAAGTCTGAACACCACTGCCAAATGCCCCCCCCTCTCTTTTCCCTAGCCCCTTTCCAAGAGTTCAACTAACTCCACCAGGAGCTCCCCGGTTGGCACTGAACCATGGCAGGGCCTTTTCAGCGGTGGCTCCTCGCTTGTGGCATGCCCTCCCTGGAAAGGTGCACCTGTCCCCATCACTATTAACCTCCAGGAGAAATGAGAAAACAGGCATTTGGTGGCTGAAGAATCCTGCTCCAGACATCTCCAAAACCACTGGATGGATGAATGCTTTTAATTGTAATTGCCTTAATTGGTTTTAGAATGTTTCTGCTTTTTTTATATATCTCTTTGCCGCCTTGGGGCAAATATAAATGGAGTATAAATGAAATAAATAATAGCAACAACAACAATTAGCGTATTTTTTGCTCCATAAGACGCACTTTTTTCCTCCTAAAAAGTAAGGGGAGATGTCTGTGCGTCTTACGGAGCGAATGGTGGTCCCTGGAGCCAAATTGCCCACGGGCCAAAAGCAGATCATGCTTTTTCAGCCATTTGGGGCTTTCTGTTACTTTTCCTCTTGCTTTCTATTACTTGCTGGTGCTTACTGGTTTGCTTTCTTCTTGCTTCCTATTACCTACTGGTGCTTACTGGTTTGTACTGGTTTGCTTTCCTTTTGCTTTCTATTACTTGCTGGTGCTTACTGGTCTGTACTGGTTTGTACTGGTGCTTACTGGTTTGTACTGGTTTGCTTTCCTCTTGCTTCCTATTACTTGCTGGTGCTTACTGGTCTGTACTGGTTTGTACTGGTGCTTACTGGTTTGTACTGGTTTGCTTTCCTCTTGCTTCCTATTACCTGCTGGTGCTTACTGGTCTGTACTGGTTTGTACTGGTTTGTAAGCAATGCTTTTCCCCCTTTGCAAAAGCTGCACAAATCTGAACTGATCCTCAAAAAAGCAGGGCTTTTCCCTTTGCAAAAAAAGCTGCAAAACTTTGAGCTGATTCTCAAAAAAAAAACAACCATGGGTTTTAGAGGAGGAAAACCAGAAAAATATTTTTTTTCTTGTTTCCTCCTCTAAAAACGAGGTGCGCCCTATGGTCCGGAGCGTCCTATGGAGCGAAAAATACAGGTAGTCCTTGCCTGGCAAAGAAGCTGGTTTTTCTTGTTAACAGTCAAATGCCAGGAACTATAGTCAAAACATCTAGTGGGTACCAGGGTGTGGAAGGCAGGCATAAGAATCTCCTTTTGCAAAAAGCAAAGCACACAAACGACCTTCACCCCAACACCAGCAAGCAATTCCATGAAAGCCCCAAAATTAAGGTGTTCACCGAGAGTATGCAAAGATCACAGCGCTCATTCCAGGCTTAGAATTCTCCCGGCGCTGGATTTGGAGCATAGGAACGAACGTGGCTTGGCATTATCGAAACTGACGGGCAGAAGCTCTCCAGGTTTTTCAGGACAGGGAGCGTTCCTGGAGATGCCACGAGGGATTGAATCCAGGACCTTCTGCATGCCAAGCAGGTGTACTCAACTGCTGAGCTACCGTCAGTGCGGTGCAGTGGCCAGTGTGCCGGGCTAAGGTCCGGGAGGCCAGGGTTTGAATCCCCACTCAGCCGTGAGGCTCCCTAGAGATGATCTTGGGGGCCAGCCGTTGCCTCTCGGCCAAGCCTACCTCGCAAGGTCGTTGTGGGGAAGGAATTAAATGAGGAAGGGGAGAGGCACGTACGCCACTTTGAGCTCTTTGGAGAAACAGCAGGTTATAAATACAACAAATGAATAGATGCTGGGGGAGCCCAAGAGGTTGGCGCACATTTGCAAGCTTCTACTCTAAGGTGCCCCCCCCCCAAAAAAGAGGATACCTTGTGTTTGGAAATCCTCCTCAAAGCACTTCCTGTTGGCAGCAAACTCTGGCTCTTCTGTGTAGCTGTACAGTTCTGTCGCAGAAGGGGGAAAGAGGTGGAGATGAATCAGCACCTGGCAGCGCCACCGTCCCTGCCCATCCTAAGAGCAGGGCAAGCAAGGTAGCTCAGTGGGTAGAGCACGAGACTCTTCATCTCAGCGCCACGGGTTCGAGCCCCATGTTGGGCAAGAGATTCCTGCACTGCAGGGGGGTTGGGCTAGATGACCCTCAGGATCCCTTCCACACCTACAATTCTAGGATTCTTTAAAAAATAATAATAATAATTTTTATAGTTTCCATTTATATACATTTCCATAGTTTAACAATACTTCTAACTCAATGTGCAGGAAATGATCGGAATAAATTTAACAAACCACAGAAAGAGGAGGGAGGAAGTCGAGGTTCGAAACAGGCATAGGCAAACTCGGCCCTCCAGATGTTTTGGGAATACAGTTCCCATCATCCCTGACCACTGTAGTCCCAAAACATCTGGAAAGCCGAGTTTGCCTATGCCTGGTTTGAAATGTGAGAACTACAATTCTACGATCCTAACCCACGGCTTTCCAGATGATGCTTTTAGATCAGGGGTAGGCAACCTAAGGCCCGGGGGCCGGATGCAGCCCAATCACCTTCTCAATCCATCCCGCGGACGGTCCGGGAATCGGCTTGTTTTTACATGAGTAGAGTGTGTCCTTTTATTTAAAATGCATCTCTGGGTTATTTGTGGGGCATAGGAATTCGTTCATTTTTTTTTCTCTTCAAAATATAGTCCGGCCCACCACATAGTCTGAGGGACGGTGGACCGGCCCATGGCTGAAAAAGGTTGCTGACCCCTGCCTCTACACAGACGCCCGCCCTATTCTTCCGGACCCTCTGTCTCCTGCTTCCCGGGTGGCATCGCGCCAACGTTGCCCAGAGTCCTCCCTTGCCAGCGTGACTGGCACACACTCGGGCCACCGCGATCCTTGGAGATGAAGGGTTCTCTATAAATACAGCGTGATATTATTACACATCCTCTTACTGACAATGTTGTGGTCCAAGAGTGACCTGGCATGCAACAGATGTCTATTTTAAAAGCAGTTGGGAAAAGAGAGGGAGAGAGAGAGAGAGAGAGGTTTGCAACTGGTAGTTCTCTGGGCACTGCAACTGAAATAAAGAAGTAATTTAAATGATTTGCAGAAAACGGGGAGGGGAGCTGCAGCAAAGAATCCCGGAGTGTCCAATCATTCAGTTGAATACTTGCAAAACTAACAGGGAGAATAAGGGGAAATACTATTCAGAAATTTAATAAAGAGTGGTTAACTTTCAAAGAATATCTTAACCATTATACGGATAACAAAAGTCTCCTGGCAGATATGGATTAGATCTTGAAAACTGAGGGAAGGCATAGTAAAATCTAATTAGTTAAATGTAAGGAAAAGTAGAATAACTAACAGGAAATACGTACAGAGTTAAGATTGCCAATAAAGTATAAAGAGAAGAGTTGGAAGTCTAATATTTGTGGTGTGCACGCAGGATATGTAGGTATGTTGGGTATGTATTATATGTAATGTATGTAATGTATTGTACAGTATTGTATATGTATACAGTATTGTATATGTTAAGGTCTACGTAAATTGATGTATAATAAAGATTATTAAAAAAAAAAAAAGAATTCCGGAGTGTACCTTTCGGAACTAAGAGTGAAATACTGCTGGAACTAAATATGTTGCTGAACCGAGGGTCTTGATAATAGTAAAATAATGATTGTATATCGAAGCACCAATTTATTTATTAAATCAACCATGATGGAGTGCCTTCCGTACAAAATAACAAGGCAGCTTAAAGGATAAATTCAACGTAATAAACCAGTAAAATAGCAAAAGTGCATTAAAAACAGCGACCCTACACATATGCAGATACCAGAGAGATTCAGAAATGTCTAATAAAAGTCAGGGCCAGAAATGCTTTGGTGGTATCTGTGTGTCTATAGATTTTGAGGGGGGGGGGTTATTGGGCCATTCTTGTTTTTATTATGCATTTTGTGTTTTTATATTGTGATTTTATGTTATGAACTGCCCTGGGACGTGCGGGTATATAGCGTGGTATATAAATTTAGTGGGGGTTTTTCCAAAAAGAAAAAAAAAAGTTTCCTACTCATATTAAAATACTGCGCTTCAATGAGGCCAAGCTTAGATTCACAAAACGTTTAGGGGTACGTGTATCCCCAGAAAAAAAGCACTGTATAAATTTAACAACCATTTCCAGGTTTCCCCTTCAGTGCAATAGAGAAAAAGCACGGTAAACATTTAGAAACACTACAAAAATGAAAAAACAGAAGCAGCGATTCGGGTAATTCCATCCGAGGGATTAACCCTAATCTAGCTCGCGTTACGTGTGGAAATGGAAGGGTCAATTTTTCCAAGGGGTTTGCCCAGCATCAAAGATGCCTCAGGGTCCCCTCTACAATTTGGCGATTTTATGAAAATGGTGCCTGGCAAGCCTTGGCAGAGCCAGGGACGATTCCCACGGATGCAGAAAGACATCCCAAATCTCCCTTTCCCCAGGCATCACTCCCCAAAATTCAAACATGGGACAAGGGACAGATTTAGGTTTGATGAGGACCTAAGCCAGGCATGAGAAGAGAAGACTCCCTGGGAAAGACCCTGATGTTGGGAAAGATGGAGGGCACAAGGAGAAGGGGACGACAGAGGATGAGATGGTTGGACAGTGTTCTCGAAGCTACCAACATGAGTCTGACCAAACTGCGGGAGGCAGTGGAAGACAGGAGTGCCTGGCGTGCTCTGGTCCATGGGGTCACGAAGAGTCGGACACGACTGAACGACTGAACAACAACAAGCACAGGCAACCTCGGCCCTCCAGATGTTTTGGGACTACAATTCCCATCATCCCTGACCACTGGTCCTGCTAGCTAGGGATCATGGGAGTTGTAGTCCCAACAATATCTGGAGGGCCGAAGTTGCCTATGCCTGCCCTAAGCTACTGAAGGTAATGGGACCCTTTCTATGTCCAGCTGTCCTTTGTCAACAACAAATGGTCGCTGTTTTTTTGTGTTGGAACATATGCTATATGGCAATTGATGGACCTAACAGGTATTTATTTAAAGGTATTTGCCCATGTTGCCATCCAACCAGTCCATGCAAAATGTAGGCACCCTATATATAGAAAGGAGCAAACCCGTGATATTTTAGGAGCAGGCTAGCAGGCGGGGCCCATGACTTACATCACAGGAGCCTACACAACACAAAACACTTTTATCTTATATTTTGAAAATGTACATCCAGGTTTTATTCCCTTTAATTTTTTTGGGGGGGGGGCCAAGATATAGCTTGTTGAGCTTATACGTAAATCCGGCACTGCGTGGGACTCAGGCTACACCTGGTGCTTTTATAAGGTGCAGTGGTAAAGCTCTCTGCCCCAAGGAGCTTACAGCCTGGAAATCTATGTCGGGAGCAAGCAGAGGAAAGGAGGAAGCCAAGTATGGGGGGGGAGGGATTTCTGCATTTACTGAGCTGGTGCAGAACTTAAGCTTAATTACTTCTTGGGCAGCTCTCATGCAGCGAGCCTCTCCCCTCCCCGCTGCAAATCCTAACATGCACACGTTTAAGAAAGATAAGAAGTGATGGGTTTGTTTCTTCTGCTAGCTGCAGACACAGCGGGGTGGGCAAAGAGCCGGCGGAAGACTTCCAAATCCCAAGCTTTCAATATCCTGGAAAACGACCTCATCAAATAAACTAACACAGCGTGTTACAACGAAGGGCGTTCGTTTTTTTGGAAGCTAATCCGCCCCACGGAAGGGAACAGCTGACCCACATAGGCAGAGAGAGGCAGGGCAGTTTTGTGCCGCTACATGCAGAGGTTTTTACACCTGCATTTTCATCAACGGTTTGGAACGCCAAATGCAATTTCTTTTTTTTTCTCTTTTTTTTTTTTTGAATATTCCCCACTACCTAGGCTGCTAAAAAAACATTTCTGTTTGGACAAGCCGCTCCTCCACCCGCTGCAATCCGCATTGTTTTATTGTTCCTGTTGCTGAGAGTTTGTCACGGCCTTTGGCTAGAACAATAACCTGATATGGACTGATTGTAACCTCCATCGACACAAACAAGAGGCATCGAACAGTTAAGGATCAAGGAAACATCCCAGTCCGGCAAAAGTGCTCAAAGAAGGTGCGAAGCAGGGCAGGTGAGGGGTGTGGCCTGGAAGAAAAGGGTGTGGTCCATAGGGGTGTGGCCTAGGAGAAGGGGTGTGGCCGGGGAAAGGTGTGCTTCAGAGAGAGCGTGGGGTGAGGAGGGGTGTGGTTCAGAGGGGTGTGGCCTAGGAGAAGGGGTGTGGCCAGGGAAAGGTGTCCTTCAGAGAGGGCGTGGCATGAGGAGGGGGTGTGGTCCAGAGGGGAGTGGCCTTGGAGAAGGGGTGTGGCCCCAGGGAAAGCGTGTGGATGAGGCAGACTCGTGGAGGTGGAGCAGGCTCTTGGCAACCAGCCACAATGGCTATCCACAGCGGAGGGGAGTGTTGCCCTGGTGCTCAAATCCTGCCTGTAGGTTTCCCATTGAGGCATCTGGTTGGCCACTGTGAGAAGAGGATGCTGGACTAGACAGGCTATGGGCCTGATCCAGCTGGAGGCTCTCCTTATGTTCTTTTGAGCTCCCCTTCCTTACAGCAAAGGGAGCTCAGTGCGCCATCATCCCCCGCATGCACTATTTTACCTGACAGTTCGGCAGCGTAGATGTCGGAGTCCCCATACTCAAACTCCAGGTTGGGGCAGTCCACCGAGCCCTGAAACAGAGGACCCAAGTTAGCTGAGGCTGGCACAGCAGACGGCAGGACACACATACGCTGACGTGACCCAGTGATAAATAACTGGAACTAGAAAAATGGTGGAATGGCTCTCCCTGTGACTCGATTTTCTCGCTCTGTGAAATGGGCACTGCAGAAAAGTCCAGCATTCAGAATCGTGCAATCAATTGATCAGTCAACACTCTAGTACTGGGATAGTGACTCAACCACCACAAACACCCTTTTGCTCATTGCTAGGTATTTTGCAAGGCCCTGCCTCAAACCCCTCAGCCCCCCACCCTCAATCTCCTTTTCCGCCCCCTTGCAGCACACGGCCACCTCCATCCCCCTTACAAAAAAAGTATTGTCCCCTAGCAAAAACCAGGCACCCATTTCCCCCTCATTGCAACAGCATGGATCAATTTGAAGCCTTCTATGACATCAGAGCAGCTCAGCCAATGGCTGGCCTGGGCTGAGAATCACCCACCACCCTCGCAGAGCCAGTTTTCAACTACAAGATTCAGTCCCTACAGAGCGGTGGCCTTGGGTACAACAGCCCTAACACGATGGGGGGTGTGGGAACACTTTTTCACCCCAATGTCTGCATTCATTGATGGAGAATCTTCTGAGGGGTCTTGGTGCGGGGTGGGAAAAACAGGGAGATCAATGGAGGCCATTTTAATCTTTGTGCAGTAGGCTAGTTTCTGCACAACCGGTCCTCTCTATTCCCCATCTGGACGACCAAGAGATTTCAGGGACACATTCCAGAAAAGTCGAGCCAGTGAAGATCATGGCTTTGGAGAGAAGGATCAGAGGGACGTCTTTGTCCATGGAGTTTTCTTGGTACAGGCATCCCCAAACTCGGCCCTCCAGCTGTTTTGGGACTACAACTCCCATCATCCCTAACTAACAGGACCAGTGGTCAGGGATGATGGGAATTATAGTTCAAAAACAGCTGGAGGGCCGAGTTTGGGGGTGCCTGCTCTATGTGGTCACCATTGGGCCTGTGCCAGTCACAAGATGCGCCTGGTGCCTGGGCAATTTCTAACCCTGGATTTAACACTTGTTGTCTCCAAGTAGGGCTGGGAAAAGCACCTGTCTGAAACCCTGCAGGTAAGTGTAGATACAGCTTCCCTCAACGTGAGGTATGTTGTCGTTCAAGGCATCTGAAGAGCACCAGGTTGTGGGGAGCTGGTTTAGGCCACGCAGAAGCAGCCACAATGGACTAACTCAGGAATAAGGCACAAGGCCGGCCCAACCATGAGGCAAGATGAGGCAACTGCCTCAAGCGGCAGGATCCACAGGGGCAGCAGATCCCAATGCTGATCTTTATATTGAGAGATCTACACTGGCTCCCAGTACGCTTCCGAACACAATTCAAAGTGTTGGTGCTGACCTTGAGAGCCCTCAACGGCCTCAGCCCAGTATACCTGAAGGAGCGTCTCCACCCCCACCGTCCAGCCCGGACACTGAGGTCCAGCTCCGAGGGCCTTCTGGCGGTTCCCTCCCTGCGAGAAGTGAGGTTACAGGGAACCAGGCAGAGGGCCTTCTCGGTGGTGGCGCCCGCCCTGTGGAACACCCTCCCAGCAGATGTCAAGGCAATAAGCAACTTTTAAAAGACATCTGAAGGTGGCCCCATTTAGGGAAGTTTTTACATGTTTGATGCTGTACTGCGTTTTTAATATTCTGTTGGGAGCCGCCCAGAGTGGCTGGGGAAACCCAGCCAGATGGGCAGGGTATAAATAATAAATTGTTGTTGTTGTTGTTGTTGTTGTCGTCATCGTCGTCAGGAGACCGCCCTCACCGGAAGCCAAGGCAGTGCCAGGGCTTTATCAGTATCGCGAACCCCCGTCTCCGATGCTGAGTTCTTCATCTTCGTCCAGTGGGAGGAGCAGTAATTCCTCAAGTGGGGAGGGGGAGATGGAGACAGGAAGTGGGAGCCGGGGCTGTGACAGGGGAAGAGAGCCTTCGCACCAAGCAGAAACGGGAGGTGAAGCACCCCTTCCATCTCCCCTTTTGCACAGGGGGGAAAGACGTAGAGGGGGGAGGCGGGGGTTCCGTATTCCGCGCCTTTTATGCTGGGCAAGGAACCGGAAGGGGTCATTCCCGGACTCTGCCGAAGGATGAGTTGGACGTACTTTCTGCAACTGCATTGTAAATATTTGCACCATTAAAGAAGTTAGTTTTAGAAGCTCTGCGTCAGTCTGGTTACTCATGAGCAGCCGCTAAGGAACCGTACAATTATTATTACCTCCTTGTTCCTGATGTGGCCCTTCGCTCACCCCTTCTTCCCCAGGCGGGAAGGAGATGCCGTTTTGTGGTTTGCCTCAGGCGCCAAAGTGTCTTGGGCCGGCCCTGACAGGGCAGTTTCCTACGCCCTCCAGGTCCAAGGATTTTCACAAAGCCTGCGCACAAAGAACCACCATCCAAACTCAGCCTTTGAGCGCAGGCTCCAGACGGACGTTCATCCGCTGCGGGAAGGAAGGTGGCCAAGGAGTTCGGTTATTTATTCCACCCGTAAAAGGGGGGAAAGGAGTATTATCCAAAGGGCCGCAATGCCATCATCTGCACTGGTCATCGGTTACTGCAGAAAGATGGTGGCCGTCACAATCTCCCTGAATTTCACACACACGTTTTCAGCTCAAGTCGAGCCCTTGATTTGTAGCCAAATATTTTGCGAGAAAGCTTTGGTTGCATAACAGGCAGCAAAGGATCAACACTTAAAACATAGGCCGGGGGGGGGGGGAGGCGGGGAGAGAGAAGGAAGCACACAGATTTGCTGACAAAGTGATTTTTGGGGGTATTAAAGAGTACCGAGGGCTCAGTTAATTAACAAGCCCCATCATGCCGGCATTTGCTCACCCCAACGAATGCAGAGTGGAGGCAATTTCGGAAAAGGTGGAAACTCTGCCTCCGTTTTGAATGGCAAAATGGACTTGTCGGCCGTGGTAGTGGTGTTTTTTAGCAGCCAGATCCTGTCCCTTTCGACAGACAAAGGCCAATCATTGGGGGTGGGGGGGGAGAGTTAATTGACTGGAACCTCCATGACACATTACAGTTGCATCAGGATCCATTTGCACTGTGCTGCAACAGGCAAGACAGCTACAACCCCAAATAAACACACACAAACTCTCTCACAATTAGGGAGAAACACACCAACCGAACAATAAAGACCCGGTTTTAAAGCTCAGCTTCTTCCCACTTGAGAACCATTCTCCTAAATCCAGTAAAACTCTTCCCACTTTGACCTTCATTGAAGTTTCCTAAACAACGTCCTTGGCAATTGCAGCCGCCCAACAGCAGCAAACACTTTCCAAAGTATGGCAAAGCGATTTACAAAGGGCTAAATTCATCAGCAACGGATCTGAGCTATTTTGCAAAGTGTGTTGCTTTAATCTAAAAATTCTGGTGGGTTTTGCTTGTCTGCTTGCTTCAGACTTCGTAGAATTTTTTGGGTCGCGTCTTGCTAAATCCTAACAGAAGTCACAACAAGGCCTTGGGCTTCTTTGCAAATTCATTCAGCTAAGCTCCGCTGTGGTTGTTTCGGGAGACAGCTCAGGCTGAAGGTTTCTCCGAAAAACCCCGGCTCAAAATCTGCAGAGCAGAAAACTCAAATCTACTGCTTCACCGCCTCGAAGCAGGGCAATCGAAAACATCTTCTTGTTTTGGGGAACAATCCTCTAGAAAAAGTTTTCCTGCACCAGCAGCACCAATTTATTTCAATGAGATTTGCGCCGGAATAAATTCCTGGAGGATTATGCCCTCTGCCTTAGCAAACACAAATAGGAATATTTAAAGGCCTTTCCCAATTTTTGTTTCATCATGGCACCAGTTTAGGTGACATTTAAAGAAGAGTTTAGATCACGCTTCATCAACCTGGTTCCTCCCAGCTGTTTTGCACTACAACTGGGGCTGATAGGAGCTGTATTCCGAAACCTCTGGATGGCACCAGGTTGGTGAAAGCAGATTTAGATGCACATACAGAGGATAGGGATGCGGGTGGTGCTGTGGGTTAAACCACAAAGCCAAGGGCTTGCCGATCAGAAGGTTGGCGGTTCGAATCCCCGCGACGGGATGAGCTCCCATTGCTCAGTCCCTGCTCCTGCCCACCTAGCAGTTCGAAAGCACATCAAAAGTGCAAGTAGATAAATAGGTACCACTCCGGCGGGAAGGTAAATGGCGTTTCCGTGCGCTGCTCTGGTTCGCCAGAAGCGGCTTAGTCATGCTGGCCACATGACCCAGAAGCTGTATGCCAGCTCCCTTGGCCAGTAAAGCGAGATGAGCGCCGCAACCCCAGAGTCGTCCGCGACTGGACCTAATGGTCAGGGGTCCCTTTACCCTTTACCTTTACAAAGGAGGATAGGTCCAGCAGCAGTTATCAGGTACAGACTAGATGGAACAAGAGTGTTTGGAATAACTTCGTATCCCTGTCACAGCAAGAAAAATGATGTCATCTGTTGGGATTTGCCAAATGCTGTATGTTTGGGATCTGGCGAAGAGAACTAGCTCGTCACACAATCCCTTTGCTAGGTTCAGGATCATGACTGATCAAAACACTGTTAGAAACTCAGATATATATTCTAGGCACTTCGCTCCTTAAGCAAAGGTTGCAGTTGCCAAAACAGAATGCCCAGTTGCCATTTTGGGGCAAGATGGCTCTTAAGGCTTATTTTTCAAATGATGGACTGCCTCCGATTGAATTTTCAGTTAAACATCTGGATAGTTCAGAGAAGAACCTTGAGCTAGGTTAAGAACATTGAGATTTTAAGAAGGAAAGTCACTTGATCCAGGGAGAATCCACATATATATTGGCCTATTGCAACCTCTTTTCCTTAATGGCGACTGTTCCAGCTCAGGCTGTGCAGAAAAAAGCAATTTGGTTCCAGAAATTCATTCTGATTGTGCAGATAAAATATAACTGACAGAATTCTACAGGACGGGGTATTGGCGCGTGAAAACAGTCCAGATCCAATGATCCCTAGATGGTGGAGGTGTCAGGCACCATTCTAGCACCCAGGCATCTTCACTTGGTTGCAAGCGGTTGTAAGCCAGGTGCGCCTGGCGCCTGGCTAATTTCGAACACAGGTTTCCCAGTGAGCTTCCTCACAGATCAGAACCCAGATATTCCCAGCCTATGACTGTCAACTGATCCTATAAAGCTGGGCATTATGGGATCTGCTGCCATTTGGGATTTATACCTAGCAACACAGCAAGCATGGCCATGCCCCCTTCCTGCCGGATGCCACAATGAGGTCCTGTACTTCACCCCGGAGACAGATAACAGGGGAAAAGCTTCTATCTGAAGATATAGGGTTCGCTCCAGGATTGTTGTTGTTGAGTCTTTCAGTCATGTCCGACTTTTCGTGACCCCATGGACCAGAGCACGCCAGGCACTCCTGTCTTCCACTGCCTCCTGCAGTTTGGTCAAACTCATGTTGGTAGCTTCGAGAACACTGTCCAACCATCTCGTCCTCTGTCATCCCCTTCTCCTTGTGCCCTCCATCTTTCCCAACATCAGGGTCTTTTCTAGGGAGTCTTCTCTTCTCATGAGGTGGCCAAAGTATTGGAGCCTCAGCTTCAGGATCTGTCCTTCCAGTGAGCACTCAGGGCTGATTTCCTTCAGAATGGATAGGTTTGATCTTCTTGCAGTCCATGGGACTCTCAAGAGTCTCCTCCAGCACCATAATTCAAAAGCATCAATTCTTTGGCGATCAGCCTTCTTTATGGTCCAGCTCTCACTTCCATACATCACTACTGGGAAAACCATAGCTTTAACTATACGGACCTTTGTCGGCAAGGTGATGTAGCTGCTGTTATTGTGTCCTTGAACTGTGATAATGAGTCTTGCTTTTGTGCTTGGAGAATGGAGAGATGCAAACCTCTGAGTTTTGCACAGACGGAATATAGGGGCCCAATGTACTGCACAGCACAGCATATCTAGTCTCTGGCCCCACTGCTTTCCATCTCTGGCCTTGCCTGATATGGGTTCCCCCCTACACACACACAAAAAAGGCTCCCATTGCAAGTGAAAATAAAACAAAGTGTGTTCAAGAACATTTGTGGTCTGTATTATTCACTACAGTGCTGGATTTACATATAAGCTAAAACAAGCTATAGCTTAGGGCCCCACTCTGGGGGGGGGAGAGGGGCAAAAAACCAGGGCTTCGTCAATCCAAGGAAACGTTTGAGGCTAAGAGGAAGCACGGCTGCAGTTCCTTCGTCCGATTTTCAGAAGCAGGCACATACTTTCATAAGAGGCAAGAGATTTATACGATCTGAAGAGAACCAGAATATAAGCGGGCACACAATGAAATAGTGAGGTCTTTGTTTTCCCGGCTCTGTGAAAACTACAGGAGCTCTCGCGCCAAACAGTGCCAGCAGCAAAGGAAAGGTTACTGGATTACAAAGGGGGGAACTTGGCACGGTCGGGAGAAACCGAGTAATTAAATTTTGAGGAGTAGAGAACGTGGATATGATAGGAGTCAAAGGTTAGTAACCACCTATATGCACTTCCCTGGGAGCAAGCTCTGCTGAACTCAACGGGGCTTACTTCTGAGTAGCAGGTGTTGGAAGACCTTTTCAGCCAGAGGGCACATTGTCACCCTTGGCAGGGGGCACACTAGTGCTGGATGGGGCCAAAGAAGCCAAAGAGGGTGGAGGGCTGTGAGCTCCTGACCCCCTGGTTAAAATGCAATGACCAATGGCAGTTTGGCATAACAGGAGCAAGCCTTGCATGGCACCTCTTCCCGCCCTCCCCTTTGCTAAAAAGCTGCAGTGTGTGCAAACCCCCGGTCAGATGCAGCACCAAACTTGTCCCTTGACTGGAATCAGGGTTTGAAATTCGCCAGGCACATTTTGCACCTGGCTATCAAAGCAGGTGGCGCTGTGGGATAAACTACAGAACCTAGGGCTTGCTGATCAGAAGGTCGGCGGTTCCAATCCCCGCGATGGGGTGAGCTCCCGTTGCTCGGTCCCTGCTCCTGCCCACCTAGCAGTTCGAAAGCACGTCAAAGTGCAAGTAGATAAATAGGTACCACTCCGGCGGGAAGGTAAACGGCGTTTCCGTGCGCTGCTTCTGGTTCGCCAGAAGCGGCTTAGTCATGCTGGCCATATGACCCGGAAGCTGTATGTTGGTTCCCTCGGCCAGTAAAGCGAGATGAGCGCCACAACCCCAGAGTCATCCACGACTGGACCCAATGTTCAGGGGTCCCTTTACCTTTATCAGCTACTTGCGACCAAGTGAAGATGCCCAGACCATCTGGCGGCACATTCCTGGGGATTCTTGGATCTGGACTGTCTTCACACACCAGCAAAGCATGCTGTAGAATTCTTTCCTGCACAATCAGACTGAATTCCAGGAATCAAAAAGTTGTATTGAAAAATAAGACTTCAGAACCTCCTGGCCCCAGAATGGCAACTAGACATTCGGTTTTGGCGACTGTAACCCTGGTTTAAGGAGCCATTTGGCGCCCAGCTTATATTTCTGAGTTTCTAACACTGATTAGAAGGTAGAAGTGGGGAGAGAGGAGGGAATACACTCATCCATGCGGTGCCAAAATATGGTTGAACATTGAATCTATCAAAAGAGAGGCATGTCACTTTCCCATTTTTCCTGGAGAAGCACACAGCATGGAAATATATTTAGAGAGAGATTACTGGAGATTTGGAAGGGAGAGGCTGCCGCTCCAGATGTGGGGCTAAACTGAGCCCCTGAAGATAACATAAACGTCCACACTTTAAACTCCTACAAATGGTGGAGGTTTTTGGAGACCGTGACCCTTTCACGAGAGCAGTGGTGATGTCATGAGCTCCAGCAGTTTCCCCCCCCCAATACTCTGCCCAGTGCACAAGTATGCAAGCAACACATTAGCAATCGATAAACCAATAAATCAATTCTAAAAATCATTAGCAAATGGGGAGGGAGGAGTATTTCCCCAAAGGGAAAGAAGAGCTATCATTTCAGCTGGAGCCAGCAAAATTTGATCAATGAGGGCAAACAAGGATGGAATGAGGGCGATTAAACCGACCCGGACCCTGCGATCATCCTCTGAGGCCCTTCTTCGTGTGCCTCCTTCACAAGAGGTCCAGAGGGTGGCAACACGAGAGCGGGGCCTTTTCTGCAGTGGCTCCCCGTTTGTGGGATACTTTCCCCATGGTCCAGGGAGGCTTGTCTGGTGCCTTCCTTATACAGTTGTACCTTGAAAGTCGAACGGAATCCATTCCAGAAGTCCGTCCGACTTCCAAAACGTTCAGAAACCAAGGCACAGCTTCCGATTGGCTGCAGAAAGCTCCTGCAGCCAATCAGAAGCCGCGGAAGCCCCATCAGACGTTCGGGTTCCAACTGATGAAGATGATGGACTGGACTATGCCAAAATGGCGAAATTGGGAAAATCAGAAACCAGGAAGAGAATTTTTTTAAGAAGGAATGGGGAAAATGTACAATGCACTTAAGAGAACACTGTAAACAACTAACAACTTTGGCAGGATTTGAGTAATGCTTGTAATGTACAAAAAAACTATGGAAAAACGAATTACTACTGTTTAACAAATTAGAGAAAATAAGATAGGCAGACGGGGGCAGGGGGGAGATTGATAATGGTAACCACGGGAGGGAAGTCAAGGGATTCAGAGAATCCTAACTGAAGAGGTGAATGGTGTGTTTGAATTTAAATTTGTTATGTAAAACTTAATAAAAATATATATTTTTAAAAAGAGAGAGAGAGAGAGAGATTGCCCTGGGAAACAGGTGCATCTCGTCCTCGTCCCCATTGCCTGCCCCACTTCGATCAGTCTCACATGTGCTTTCACACTTTTGCAAAGCACCACAGCCCAACCCCAGAGAGGAAACAACTAAGACATCCGTGGGGTTTTGAGAGTTGGTGGCGTTGTAGTTGTTTTGCAGAAACAGCAGCCAGTCTTCCGCTGGAGAGCTGCAGGAGGAATCGCCCTGGCGTTAGCAGAGGGAAACCTCTTCCCCATTCCTGGGCTCGTGACAGATCCAGAACACACAACCCTCAATTCTCCAGCTGCTCCTGTACATTACGCACAAGGGACCTGCCGCCTGCCTCTCTCAGCCCACAGAGGGGAGGGAGTTGGGAAAGGGGGAAGCCAGCTAGGCCAGCAAACCAGGAACAGATAATATTAAGTGCGGGGGGGGGCGCTGCTCCACCTTGCAGCGTCCACCATTCCGTGTAAAAATCTCCCTCTCCCTCCCTTCCGAAAAAAAGAGAGTTTGGGGAACAGATGAGCGCAGGGAAAGGACTGGAGGATTTCAGATACGCACAAGAGCACAGCTCGGATCAGAACGGGAGGTGGACGGAGGCGCAGGGAAGACAGACTCATTCACAAAACAGGAGCTGTTTTACTCCATCCTAAAGGAGCTAGACGAGGAACAACCCCCCCCCCCACACGCTCCACACACAAGTCTCTTCCAGAAAGAGAAAATAGGGCGATTTAAGGTTCCACGAAAGCAGCAGAATCTTCACCCTCCCCCGTGAGACCCAAGCAAAAGGAGGAAACCCCCCCCCCACTCAGAAAGCCATGGGATTTCTCTGCAAGAAGCCCCCACCTCCACAGGCTCAGGACAAATCCTACTCCGCTTCCAAGGGCAACACATTCCAGTCTGGGGGCTGCCGGGCACTACCAGACCCATACTCTTTCCAAACCATCCCCCCCCCCGGCTCTTTTTCTCTCTCTCATTTTTAGCCAGCCCCTCCAACTGCCCCTGTTCCTCCCCCCACCCGCCCCGTCTTCCCGAGCTCTCCTGGGTGTCACCCCCAAACTCCCCCTCCCATCCCCGCGCCCCACCGACGCCGGGATTTTCTCCCCCAACCCAAAGAAGCCGTCGCCACCCTCCTGACACCCCCCCCCCGCGACGCCTCTATTCGAGTCCAGCAAGACCCTCTCCACCCGCTTCTCTCCACTGCACTGCCGGACCCTCCCCTTTGCAGGCGCCCCTCTTGCTGCCCCCAAAGCCGGCTCTTTGTCTCTTCCCCGCCACCCCACAACTCTGCCCCCATCATGACACCCCCGGGCACAGCTGTCTTTCTCCAACACCAGCCAGGCACCCCCCACCTCCCTTCCCCACCCCCACCCCCCGCCCCACAACGGCCCCGCAGGGTAGGCTGCCAAGGCACCGTCCCCTTGTGGGGTGCTCTGTCTACCTCCCCCCAATATATATATATATGCACGCTCCGGGATGGCCCACCCCACCCCAAATCCACTGGGAGTCCCCCCCCCAAAATAATAATAATAATAATAATTAATTGCCACCTCTGACTCTTTCCGCTGGCTCCTGAAGAGCTCCCTGCCCTTGCCCGGGGGCTGAGCCTTGCCCTTGCCCGGCGCCCCGTTCGCGCCTCCTCCGCCGGGCTCGTCCATGATGCCCCGGAGAGCAACCCGCCTGGAGCGCGGGGCGAGCGCCGCGGTGCAGACAGACACGTGGGGGGCTGGCACAGGCACTTCCCTGCCCGGGCGCCGGAGCCACGCCCACCCACGGCCCCATTGGCCGGCTGCTGGCCGAGGGAGGAGCCCGGCGCGCACACCCCCTCGCGGCGATTGGCCGCGGCGGGAAGGAGGGAGCCACCTGTTGGGAGAACTGTAACCAGGGCAGATGGAGGGAAAGGGGGCGGGGCAGTGGGCGGGGCGAGGGGCGGGGCTCGCCGGTGGTATTGCCATCGCGGCCCGGTTCTCGGCTTCCGTTTCGTTTCTCCTCTGAGCATGTGCAGAATGCGATGAAGCGCAGCTGGAGAGGCCGGGATGCAGCCGGCCCTTGCAACGAACCGGGCGCGCTCGACGCTGAATTGCAGAATTGGAACTAGGGAACCTCCGAGGTCATCCAACCCCCTGCAATGCAGGGATCACACCCTGGCATGTGGCCACCGGACCCCCGCCTATCAGATCTCCTCTTACTTGCCTTTTACACTCGAAACTTGAAATAACACCCAGTTGTTGAATCGGAGAATTACATAGTTGGGAGGGGACCCCCAAGGGGCATCTAGTCCAACCCCCTGAAGTGAAGGAATATCAGCTAAATAATCACCTGACCTCTGCTGGTGGGAACTGCATGGAGCTTTCCACTAAAGCAGGCACCCCCAAACTCGGCCCTCCAGATGTTTGGGGACTACAATTCCCATCATCCCTGACCACTGGTCCTGTTAGCTATGGATGATGGGAGTTGTAGTCCCCAAACATCTGGAGGGCCGAGTTTGGGGTGTGTGTGCCTGCACTAAAGCTCCTGGCCCATCATCAGTCCCTGTGGGTTTTCCTTGGCGCTTGCAACAGATTCCTCCAGCCTCCAGCAATGGCGTCCTAGTCCTTGAGAGAATCAAGCCTAGGCTACATGAGGACATGAGCCTTCAAAGTTTGCCCTTGAGATCTAGCGATAATAGCCCAACCTGGAGCCCTTGATAAGAGGCCACTGAAGCACAAAAAGCAAACGATGTGATCTCGCCCTTCTCTTGGGTAAGGAGCTGAAGGACATCTGTGGTTTGCTCAACTTCAGCAGTTAAACCAAATCTGTAGGTGGGTCTTATCCACAGGCCTTGAGAGTCAAGGCAGATTAGGCTCTGGATCCCACATCTAAGCAGCACTTCTTTTCTTCCCATGGGGGAAGCACCATGGGGCAGCCCCCAATACCTGTCTGAAGCACAACTCACAGGCCAATTCTCTGTCACACTGCCTAGCCCACCTCTTAGGCTTGTTGTTGTGAATATACTGCCAACAAAACAAACGACTTTTATTTTTATTTTTACAATTTATCTATCAAGTAGCTCCTAAAAACAGAATAAAATAAAAAAATTCTTTCCAGTAGCACCTTAGAGACCAACTAAGTTTGTTCTTAGTTGGTCTCTAAGGTGCTACTGGAAATAATTTTTTATTTTATTTTGTTTTGACTACGGCAGACCAACACAGCTACCCACCTGTTCCTAAAAACAGGAGTGAGAAACCTTGTTCAGTCCCAGGGTCTCATTCCCAAGTACTGTACTGTAAATATAAACCTTCTGCGGTCCACATGCTTGTGGGATGTGGGGCAGCAGAAACGAGAGCTGATCTTTGTGTAGCAGAAGGTACAGCCCAGCCTTGTTTCATAAAGTCATAGAATTGTGGAGTCGGAAGGGACCCCGAGGGTCATCTAGTCCAACCCCCTGCAATGCAGGAATCTCAAGCATCCATGACAGATGATGGCCATCCAACATCTGCTTTAAAAACTCCAAGGAAGCAGAGTCCACCACCTCCCAAGGGAGACCGTTCCCTTGTCAAACAGCTCTTACCGTCAGAAAGTTCTTCATGGTTAGTCGGAATCTCCTTCCTTGCAACTTGAATCCATTGGTTTGAGTTCTACCCTACAGAGCAGGAGAAAACAAGCTTGCTCCATTCTCCATGTGACAGCCCTTGAGATATCTGAAGATGGTTCTCATATCTCCTCTCAGTCTCCTGTTTTCCAGGCTAAACACCCAGTTCCTTCAACCATTCCCCATAAGGCTTGTTTTCCAGGCCCTTGATCACCTTGGCTGCACACCTTCCAGCTTCTCAATATCCTCTTTAAATTGTGGTGCCCAGAACTGGACACAGTATTCCAGGTGTGGTCTGACCAAGGTAGAATGGAGCAGTATTATAGATCTCTTCCCTTGATCTGCACACCAGACCTCTGTTTGTACAGCTTCTCTATCTGGGGAAGCAAAAGGCATAATTACAGTTCAAGGACAATTCCCCCTTGGGCAAAAGAACAGGAGGTGGTGGTGCAGGAGCTAGGGGGCGTGGCCTGGAAAAGGGGCGTGGTCCAGCAGAGCACCTAGGGAGCTTGAGAGGCCTACAGGGCCCATTCCATTTCTCACCCCCCAACATATAGCTTGACAGAAGCCTTAAGCCGAGCTGGCAAGACTCACCATCGACCTGCAGCCTCTCTTCACTAGGGAAGCCACAAAGCGGCACTTGCTGCGTTGAGCAAACCTCAGCCGGCCTCCCGTGCTGAATTATTCAAACCCCTTCCATTACTTACCCAGATAAGTGGGTTGCAGCGAGAGATGAGCTGATCCCACCGCTTATTAAAACTTTGCTGACTCCGAGGACATGCTAAAACTGACCCTCCTTGTCGTTCTTGGCCAGCGCTGCCTCTTCAAGCGCTGCAAGATGGGAGGAGGTCGCGCAGGTTTCTCAAGCTTTTTCACAGATTCAAGTGATGCCGCTAAGCGGAGGTGGGGGACCGGCAGCCCTTCGGATGCCCTTGGGAGGGTCCCCGCTTCCCTATCGCACCCCAGACTTCAAGCCTCTTATCTCCCCAAGTTCCGATTAGCTAAGCTGCAGAACCTGGGCAGCAGGTGTGATAAGCTTGCAGGAGACCTTTTCTAGGGTAATTTGCACACACAGAGCACCAATAAGCCTACAAGGCTTTGCTCACTGGCACAATTAAGATTGGTTCCAGCAATCAGGATTTGGAAAGAGGGAGGAATCCCACACATCTCAAGAGCCAAAACATTCCCCACTCCCGTCTCTCATAACACAGGGACATTCAATGAAGCTGAACATTGGGAGATTCCGTACAGAAAAAGGCTTATTCACACAGAGATAAAACTGTGGAATTCCCTCCCACAAGAGGCAGTGATGGCTTTAAATGAGGATTAGACAAATTTATGGAGGAGGAGAGGGCTACTGATGGCGACTAGCCAGGAGCGCTCTGCGCTGCCACCACAGTTGGGGGTCAGCAATGCTTCTGGGTGCCAGTTGCTGGATGCCACAGGAGGGGAGAGTGGCTCTTGTGCTCAGGTCCTGCTTGTGGACTTCTTCCCGCTGGGGCATTTGGTTGGCCCCTCTGAGAACAGGATGTTGGACCAGATGGGCCACTGGCCTGATCCAGCAGGCTCTTCCAGTGTTCAGTTCACCAAGGCCAACTGTCTGCTTTGCACATTTACGCAAGCTGTTGGTGGGCCTGGAGGAACCAGGATGACACACAGGTGAAACTCGAAAAATTAGAATATCGTGGAAAGGTTCGTTTCTTTCAGTAATTCAACTTAAAAGGTGAAACTAATATATGAGATAGACTCATGACATGCAAAGCGAGATATGTCAAGCCTTTATTTGTTATAATTGTGATGATTATGGCGTACAGCTGATGAGAACCCCAAATTAACAATCTCAACTTTGGGGTTTTCATCAGCTGTATGCCATAATCATCACAATTATAACAAACAAAGGCTTGACATATCTCGCTTTGCATGTCATGAGTCTATCTCATATATTAAACTCCAGTAGCTAATGAAAACAATTGCTTACATAAATGGACTTTTCCACGATATTCTAATTTTTCGAGTTTCACCTGTATCTGGCCATGACTCTCTTATGTGAAACTGTTCCTGCCCGCCTGCCCCCGCCCCCCACTACCCCAGGGTGGGTTCAGGATCAGGCAAAGGTGGCCATAGGGTGTGATTCTGCAATTGTTTTGCAGCATCCAAAACATGCACATTGCTGCTTCATTTTCCTTCATTCTCACCTAACTGCCTAGGGCTCCTGAATTTCCTTTTCATCTGGGCTTGGGAGGCCTCCCTCATTTCTGTCTCAATCTAGGTTCGTCACAGGAAACCTGACACACCGCCAAAAACTTCTGAAAGACTCATTTGGATTTTACAATATTTTATTTGTATTTTTGAGATTACAGAGTCCTTATTGCTGATCTAATACAATCACTCAGACATTAATATTTAAAACATCATTTTTTTGAAAATATTATAATCTCATAAGTTTTTTTTTTAAACTTCCTTATTGGAGAATTATGACATGATTTCTGTTTTCCTGGTTTCAGATATTTGGATCGCAATTCGTCGTTTTTCCTTATGACGCGTTTTGCTGGTGTCTCCTACCTGTCTTTATTTTTAAATAAGTCTTTGAAATGTTACATTAGAAAATAAAACATTTATTACACTCGCTTAAAATTTAAGAGATGATCACAGAAGTATGGCGATTCCAGACTGATTAGCAAATGCTGAGCAAGCAAAATAGCTTACACAGACAAATAAAAAAATAAAACAAAAATAAGCAGAACACAGAGGAAGATTTTTTTAAAAAGAGAGAGAGAGAGAGAAGAAAATCAGAGGAGGTAAAACTCTTTCTGTGGGACATTTCCGTTTGTTCCCTCCCGCCATTCTCTACATCAAAGATAAAAATGATTAGCGCAAACAAATTTACAGATGAGGACAGCACCATCACACGCTCTAGCTAGTGACAGACCCTGAACAAGTGACCCCCATTCCCCCCCGCACTGCATTCCCCCCTTTCAAGCTGCACACTTTTGGGGTCACATGGGCAGAACGGTTGTCTCTTGCCTGGAGAAGTGGGAGGGTATATCATGCCAGGTAGCCGAGATGCTGGGTGGGTGAGAGGGGCTTGGGCCGACCCTAGCAGCATCGGTCTGCCTTACGACTGGAGCCATATTTCTTGTTCAGCGCTGCTCCATCTAAGAGGACAAGACAGGCCTTGCCAGACTAAGTCAAGGATCTGGGCCTTGGGGGGGGCAGCAAACAAAGGTGGCCTTGCGCTTCGTGATATTCCAAAGTCCATGTGGAGGAGCGTCCAACTCACGAGTCGCAAGTCAGGTGGAGGAGGGCGGTGCATTCACACAGCCATTCCCTCCACTGCAGGGCACAGAACTGCCCCTTCCACCATTTTCTATGCAGAAGTGAATGCAGCCCCCAGCGTGAGATTGTGGCCCGAATCCTGAATCTTTCCCAACTTCCTTGCCACTTGGCTGCCCTCCCCCAACTGTTCCCCAAGTGTCCTGGGGGGCGGGGTCTGGGCAGGCAGCACGTCCCTGTCGGTTCCTCCTCAAGGACTCAGGCACCACACATATCGGACAGATGAAGTCACGCAGGTGCAAACTATACTCGAGAGAAGCAAAAAATGCCTTTTGTTTTGTTCCTTAAAAAGTTAAGAACAAACCCAGTTTGTATTAAAAGCAACGAAACTGCCCAACAGCCCCTTCCTATATAGTTTGTCACTGGTATTACAAAACGCACAATCGGATTTTTAAGAGATGGTGAAGAATCGCACGGTCAGACTCTTCACATAGCCATGCCCTCCAGAAACATCACAGCCAGACTAACCTTTGCTACTGAAAACATGAAGGATGCACAGAGACTGGGCAGATTTTCACAGAAAGCCAGACAGGCACCCACAACCAGTCCTGCAACTCTCTGCACCCCATTTTCTCTTCTCTTTGCCTCCTTCCCAACAGCAAAAGCTTAAGTCTTAAATTAACAAAAGCTTTGCTCCTTGTTCTGCCCCACCTTCTCCAGACTCCACCAGAAGGCTCTTTCTTTTTCTATTTTGAAACTATCTCCTGCTAGGAAATTTGCCCTGACACAGATTAAATGCACAAGCTAAGTTCTTTCAGCAAAAGGTAAGCAATCCCTGAATCCAGGTCTTTTGTGATCCCATCCAAAGGTGGGATTCATTCCCTCTTTCCTGGTGAAATGAATAAAATGTATTCAAATGGGTATAGGTCCCTGGCTGCAGCCGTGCCAATATGGAGTGTTAATAATTGTAGAAAAAGAAAAATCTATGGCTGCAGTGCCAGAATTATACCAGCATGGAGACACAAAAGGAAAAACAACTGCAAGAGGAATATTGGTCTGGATGCAGCCTGAGGTTGTCTTGCCTGCATCTGAGGACACCAGAAGTGCCTGGCTGCTGGATTACCCCCAAGCCAGTATCCTGTTTCCACCAGATGCCCCAGTGAGAAGCCCCCAGGCAGGACCTGAGAGCAACTGCGCTCTTTTCATAGGATACCGTGAAGCCTGGGGCAGTCCAGTGGAAAGGCAAAATCAGTTTGGGTGGGGTTTCCCTTTAGCGCAGAATCGGGACACAACAGGAACGACCCAGCAGGAGAATCCCCGCACAAGGCGCTTTCAAAATGGATCGCGGGGGACGTGCAAGACCAAAGCAGCTCAAGGCCCATCCATTTCAATGTGCCTCGCCCAGGCAATGTTCCCGCTGGCTCAGGCATCGACAAATTCAACCATGACCGAAGAGCATCCCTGGTTCGCTTCCCGTTAGCAGAACCTGCTCTGCTCCTGCAAATAACTGGAAAGCAGGTTTGAGTTTGTGCAAATGAATGCCTAGGTCACATATGCAGGATGTTGACGGCGCCTGTTTAAAAAGCAACAGCTGCCCAACCGGGGGTGGGGGGGTGGAGAGACTCGGACGTTTCCTAAAACCAAATAAAGGTGGGTCTCAAAGTCTATTCTCAGCAAGGACTACAATTCCCTTGGCACAGAGAGAAGGATCGTGGGACGAGAAGGGTTCTTGCTAGCAGGCATGCCAGCTGCAGCGGCCGACACAAGTTGCTTGGCTGCTTATCGTCAGGATGCGCATGTAATGGCCCAAAACCAAGAATGAAGCTTTGGTGGGCGCAGGAAGGGAGGGAGCTCGTCGCGACTTGCATATAAAACCTGCAAGGCTATTGCAGAAGCACAACAATGCAAAAAAAGGGTGCCTGCTCCACAGACCCCAGCAAGGTAGGTGTTGGGGGAGGGCAACATTTGCCTGTCCTGCTCTCCAAAAGCTGCCCCTCCCCTTTGCACAAGCAGCTAAATTCAGAACAAGGTTTCCTCCGCAATGAGGTTGCAAGTGTCTTAGCAGCATGTGGAGCGGACTGGTGAGGCTTCCACGTTAAAGCAGCAGGGCGGCAGCTCCTAATCTCCCTGCAAATCTGCAGCCACTTTCCCAACTGCCATGGCTTAAAAACAAGAGAGAGAGAAAGAGAGAGAGAGAGAGAGAGAGAAGCTAAGGAAACCCGGAGTGATGGTTCCCCGCTCTCTCACGCCCATCCAACTTTGGCTGCTCTCTCCCAACCCCCTTTGTTAATTTGTACACTGGATTAGACATAACAGTGATAACAAGATTGCTTGAAGCTGACATAATCTGCGGTAAAATTCATTTGGCCAGACAATCTCTCTCCTTCCCCAGCCCCCAACTACAGCTTTCCACTCCCCACCCCCCAAAAAACACCCCCAAAGTCCGTCATCTCACAGTCCCATGGCAGTTTAAAAAACACCATTGGCAGAGGCCGCATTTACAGTATTCTAGTTTAATAAATAAATAACCTAACACACTGTGTACTACGGCAGCAAGCCTGGTTCTATGTTCAGAAGCTTGTACTGGTTTGTCCTGTACGGTAGCCGAGAGAGGTCTTGAGGTTCTTGCTCCTCCCCTTCTTTCCAGCTACAGCCACAGGAAATTAATACCTGTTTAAAAAAAAGTATCACAAAACAATTGGATGAACCCCAAAGCATTCACTTTCTCTTTCCTTCAAGAGGAGGTGGTGGGGTGAGGGGTGAGGAGGAAGGGCTGCTGTGCAATGCTCTTACAATTTGCTCTCGTAACGCCTGAGCTCTTTTCCCATCTCCTAATTCCCGCTGCACTCTGGATCAGAACGAACACTTTCGGATGAGTGTGGGTAAGTGAATGTGTTTCATTCAATTAAACTCTGCTAGTAAAGCAATTGCAAGTTCTTGGGAGCAGGAAGCGAAGCCCATCAAGCTCCAGTTACATTCCTCTTGGGACACAGGCTTCTATCCTCACCCCAAACAAGGCGACGACTCTGGAAGCTACTGAATTGTTGGATCTAGCAGAACCAGGGGTGCAATAAATGAGGGACTCGGCTGCCTTTACCATTAAACTAGGACTTTGCAGCTGTTGGGGGGGTGTCCATTGCTCGTTCTGTTTCCTTCGTGCTGCTAAGTGGCTGCGAACTGTAATCTTTAACTGTAGACTGAGTCTATACTCTTCAGCCGAAATGCCGGCCATAACTGAGGATCTGGTAACGTGCTCACACTGACATGAGCTGGAGAAATATAAAGGCCTCATTGTGCCTGTATAGTGTCCTCACTACCTGCCCTATAGCCCAACAAGCACAGGCTCTTAAAAAAACCCCAGATCTCCAGCATATATGACATTATATGCATGGGGGTTCCCCCCCCCTGATTATTATTATTTATTTCAACAAAAGGAAAGTACCTGTAGTAGTTTGGTTTGAAAGGCCCGTGTTTATTTAGACCCAAGTATTTCGCTTGCTCATCCGAAAGCTCCGTCAGGTGTGCGTCGAATGTTGGGAGATGAAGGCTTGCCACGTACTCATCTGAAAAGGGGAAAGCAGCCCTGGTAAGTCAGTGTGGATGCAGGAAGCCCCCAATGCAAGTGGGTGGGATGGAAACGGGAAGTTCAGCAGCAAAAAAACAACAACCCCAAAACACTCAGGGCTGCCTCTGCAGTTACAAGCCATAATCAGAAAAGCAACCAAGAGAAAACGGACCCCTCATTCCTAGATGGCAGGGGTAATGGATATGGCAATATTCTGAAGGCAGGATCAGTTGACAGGCCAGGGCTGGGACTTTTTAGGTGCCAGAAATAATAGAGGAGATGAAAGGCCACAAGCTCCCTATCCCCGACCCAATCAATAGCTTTGGTCAATTGGGCCTATCCTCTGCTCTTTTACCAATCATTTCTTCAGAGACTGCAGACTTCCTTCCCCAGCCTCATCTCTTGACCCCCCCCCCAGACCCAGCCAGTGGGGGCGGAGTCAGTCAGAGGGGCTGAGGTTTGTGGCCTTTGTTGCCGGGTGACAAACAGCTGGCAAGCTGCAATGAGATCCTGAAGCTGAGCCGTCCGTGGCACTGACTTCCGCCATCAGCTGTGCCCTTGGTGCTGGGACTGGCTCCCTCCACATCGGACTGTGTGGCCAGTTCATTTCTCCGAGGGCTGCCAGCCTCCAGCTTCCTTTTGAGGACAGCGAGGCGATCTTTATTGCTGCCTCCTCAGGAACCTTGGGGATGTAGCAGCAGCAGCAGCAACAGCAGGGAACGAGCCAGAGTGGTGCATGCTCTAGTTATCTCTCGCTTGGATTACTGCAATGCGCTCTACGTGGGGCTACCTTTGAAGGTGACCCGGAAACTACAACTAATCCAGAATGCAGCAGCTAGACTGGTGACTGGGAGCGGTCGCCAAGACCATATGACACTGGTCTTGAAAGACCTACATTAGCTCCCAGTACATTTCCAAGCACAATTCAAAGTGTTGGTGCTGACCTTGAAAGCCCTAAACAGCCTCAGTCCAGTATACCTGAAGGAGCGTCTCCACCCCCATCGTTCAGCCCGGACACTGAGGTCCTTCTGGTGGTTCCCTCCCTGCGAGAAGCCAAGTTACAGGGAACCAGACAGAGGGCCTTCTCAGTAGTGGCACCCGCCCTGTGGAACGCCCTCCCACCAGATGTCAAAGAGAAAAACAACTACCAGACTTTTAGAAGACATCTGAAGGCAGCCCTGTTTAGGGAAGCTTTTAATGTTTGACTGATTTTATTGTATTTTAATATTCTGTTAGAAACCACCCAGAGTGGCTGGAGAAACCCAGCCAGATGGGCGGGGTATAAATAATATAATAATAATAATAATAATAATAATAATAATAATAATAATAATAATAATTATTATTATTATTATTATTATTATTATTATTATTATTATTATTATTACGAGTCTCGATGTTAACCTTCCTCCTGCAGGAAGCAGATAAGCAGGAGGGCCCCTTGGGGTGGGGGTGGAGTGTGATGGCTGAAGCTTACCCATTTTTTTAGGCAGCAGGTAGACGTCCTGCTTGTAGCGTCCTTCCGGGGCGTTGTAGAGCTCTATCAAGGCCAGAGCCTGGCAAAACAAATGAAGAGAGAGACCAGGTTAAGCTGGATCTCTAGCCGCAGAACAAATCTACCCAACAATGGCTGCGCAAGTCGGCTGGAACACCTGGTGGCAAGAACTAGAAGGGACCAGAAATGCCACCAGCCCAGGATCCTATCCCATGACAGCTCACCAGCACCAGACTGTTTTCATTCCTGATCCCTCCCTGCACAGGAACCAACTCTTAGGGGCCAAGGTCCCTTCGCCCCCCAATAAAATATATGAGGGGGTTGGGGCCCCCCAAAGTTGATGAGCACTGCCGTGCAAATGGTGTGTGCATGTGCTGTGTCTTGTGATCAACTATGTGGGGTGGGGCTTACCTGCACCCCCCCCCCAATATTTTATTCGAATTGGCACCCCTGCTTTCCCGTAAGATGAACACTGGAGGACAGGAGTCAGGGGAAGAAGGCACTTCAAGTGTTTCAGAACAAAGCCAGCCAAATCACAGGTTAAAATCAGCCAGGTTGGCCCAGTGCTAAAAGGAGCAGCTGTTCTGACTGCGGGTGAGTGAGGCATCCCTTGCCTGCTCCAGACACAGCTATCAGGTAAACACACCGAACACGAAAGGAATCCAGCCTCTGATTTCTCACCCCGAGGAATTTTGCTGGGTCACAGATCTGCTCCACTCAGTATCATCTTGAACTGCGGGAGTCCTTGATAGCCCAGTGCAAGAGTACGGGGTGGGTGCAGGCAGAGCGTAGATATTTCAAAATGCAGGGGGTGTGGAACTGCAAGAACCCCTTGTCTATAATGAGTCACAACTGAGGAATGGCAACAGAACTCCTGAAATACCCTCTGAAGGGAGTTCTTCTATGACCTAGCACTGTATACTCACTTAAACGTTCTTAAAGTATCAATGACTTCCCTTCTTCTCTTTCATTTTGCATACTATAAATCCCTGCATATTTTACATAAACCAAACCGTTCGGTATTCCATTACATGTGAATTCAGTTTTTTGCTGCTGAAGGTGTGAGGCAGGGATGGGGAACCTGGGGTCCTCCAGATGCTGTGGGGCTCAAACTCCCATCACCCGTGATCTCTGGCCATGCTTGATATGAGAGTCCATGGGTAGGCAAACTAAGGCCCGGGAGCCAGATCTGGCCCAATCGCCTTCTCAATCCGGCCCGCAGATGGTCCAGGAATCAGTATGTTTTTACATGAGCAGAATGTGTCCTTTTATTTAAAATGGATCTCTGGGTTATTTGTGGGGCATAGGAATTCGTTCCCCCCCCCCCAAAAAAATATAGTCCGGCCCTCCACAAGGTCTGAGGAACAGTGGACCGGCTCCCTGCTGAAAAAGTTTGCTGACCCCTGTATGAGACCCTCATGCAAGACACCCTCAGTGCCCTTCCCCCTTGAATCGCAAGAGCTGAGGGGTGCAACACACAAAGCTGTTGTTTGGGCTGCCTTTCTGGGTGTGCCAAACACACACTGAGAAGAGCAGGGGTCCCCAAACTAAGGCCCGGGGGCCGAATGCGGCCCAATCTGGCCTGCGGACGGTCCGGGAATCAGCGTGTTTTTACATGAGTAGAATATGTGCTTTTATTTAAAATGCATCTCTGGGTTATTTGTGGGGCATGGGAATTCGTTCAAAATATAGTCCGGCCCCCCACAAGGTCTGAGGGACAGTGGACCGGCCCCCTGCTGAAAAAGTTAGCTGACCCCTGGAGAAGAGCATCTGACCTATTTGGGGGAAACCCCTCAGCGTCACCATTATGAAAAAGAACTGAAACAAACGGCCTCTTGGCTGATCCAGTATGTTAGTTTATTGAATAATGCCCCGCAAATCCCACTCACCTGGGTAGTCGCTGTTATTGACAGCACAAAGGTTGGGACTGTGGAGCAGCTCAGGTTCAGCAAGCGTCCCTGAAAGACAAAAACGCATCGTTCCTGCATCCAACGGCGGCTTCTCCACGGGAAGGTTACTCCTGACCTGCAGGGGCTGCCAGCAATTCAGCTCCACCATCAAACAGCAACAGGAGGAAGCAGCAGAGCCCCCTCAAAAGGAAGTGAGCTTGGACGGCTGTCTTTGACTCAGCGAGGGTGTCAGCTCTTGGGAGAAGCTTCTAAAGGATCAGCACTGGGAGGCCCCTCCCTGTGCGCTAGAGCCCCCCCCCCCAGCCAATAGGAAGGAGGAGCTCATCTTCTGACCCACCACTTTACACACAGGGAGCTCCCAGCACCCACTCAGCTTTGTATATGACACCCAGCCTTCACCAGCACGGTGCCCTCCAGATGTTTAGGACTACAAGACTTGCAGTCCAAAACATCTGGTGGGCACAAGTACACAGCAAAGTCATTCCGCCCTGTTTGGAAGGCCCTCCTGGGTTCCACAGCGGCTCCCTTACCTCTGCCAGCAGCACTATCCTCTTCCCGTCAGGCCAAATCACGTGGTCTACCTGAGACCTCACCCGCTCCCAGGTCAGCTCCGGAGTACGCAAGCTTGCCTGGAAGACAACATTCGAAAAGTCTCATGTAGAAAGGGCCTTCGGAGCCAGCAGGAATTGTCATTGCACAAATTCTCACTGCACGGAGTAACTTCTTGTCGGCTGAGTGAGACCCAAGGTCTGCAAGGCGTGGGCACTGCAGGACAATGCACGCCTTACATTTCGACGGCCCCGATCCACCAATTCAGCACTGCCAGAGGCAGGAAGTATGAACTGCTTTGCTGTCCAGTGCAGTCTCCCCCTTCTTCACCTTTAAAGCGACTGCTACATCTTGGGGCAACAGATCCCGTAAAACAGTTGGTGAAAAACCACCTTCAGCTTGCCTGTCTTGAAACTCCTGGCACTGAGCTTCATGGGATGACCTGGGTGGTCCTAGCATTGTGAGGGGATAGAAAAAAGTCCTGGGCTTTCTCCATCCCGTACTTAGTCTACAAGTCTCTGTTATTACCCCTCTCTTAATCACCTTTGCTCTAGAGAATCCAAATGATTTTACGTAAATGAATTCTGACTATTGAATGATGTTGTGGCCAGTGTCATGAATTGTTAGGAGCTGACTATTGTGCTGATTACTGTAATTACTCTGAAGTTGTTTTATTATTATTATTATTATTGCTAATTAATTAACCTAATTGTTATGTCTTTATAAAACCCCAATTGTTATGTCACATTGATATCCACCATGAATCCACTCGAGTGCAGAAATGGCAGGAAATGGGTATATAATGGGTATATACTTGACTTTCTTTTGGGGGAGGGGCAGGCAGTGGAAAAAAACCAGCCCAGAAAAAGCGCACTCCACCCCTTTTCTGAATGCAAGCCAGCAGCGCAGGCCTGTCCCCCGCCAGCAGTGAGATCAAACTTATGGGGAAAGCGCCCCAAGCGCCTCAGTGGGTGTGTCTGGGGCAACAATATTTTGGGAAGCGCCCATCAGAAAACCAAACCAAACCAAACCGTGATTCCAGGCTTTGCAGTGGATTGCAGTTACTTGGGGTGATGAAATGCTGTAAGGGCACGCGAGACAGGAAAATGTCGCCTGCAATCCTGTCCCTTAAACATGCATGGGCATATCCTGACTCTGAAAAGGACAATGACAAAACCAGGAGCCTTGTCAGAGGAAGCCTACTTGTCAGAGGGCTCAGATTACCCGGCTCCTCGGCTGACACTGACACACAGAGAGGCCCGGGCTGAAGGAACTTCTGAAGAGCAATGCAGGGTTTAGCAGCTGTTTACTGCAGGGGTTGCTTAGCAGCTAAATACAAGCTAGAATGCCAGCAGATGTCCTGACAGATGAGTGAGTGAGCTCCACTACTTATCTCCCTGCCCGCCCGCCCCCAAACTTGGACAAGGCTGGTGTTTGCCTGGTTCCAAAAGAACAAATGCCAGCCCTCCCTATTGTGCTGTTTTGGAAAGCCAGAAAGCGGGGGGGGGGAGCTGTTCAGCACTCCCATCTGCCCCTAATGGTGAGAGGAAGGGTGGAAAAAGCACTGGAAGAAGCGCGGACAAGCGTCCTCTAAAGGGTGCTTTCACAAAGAGCATTTGCTGGTTTAAAGGTTGATATTTACTTTTTATTACAGCAGCCGAGTAGTGCAGGCACAGCAGTCCGTCTGCAAACCTTGCGCCCTCCAGAGGCTGCTGGTGTCCAGCTCCTACCAGCCCCAGCCATCGCGGCCAATTGTCAGGGGTGTATGTGTGGGAATTTTAGAGAGGGCACCAGATTGGGGAAGGCTAACGAATAATGTCTGTCCAAGCCCAGGATACAAGTCCACACACAGCCATGAAACTCCCCAGGTGACTGTTGGGCAGCCTCTCTCTCTCAGCCTAACCGACTTCACAGGGTTGCCAAGAGGAAGGAGGCAAACCTGGTACTCTGAGCTCCTTGGACAGAATGAAAATGCAATGAAACCAGGCATAGAGTTTTGTTCATTATTAAGCCAACCCATGTATTTTTCTAGTTCAGAAGATGAAACACCCTCAGAAGGATAACCCATACACAAGTGTTTCTTTGGAGCAGAACACAGGTATCTAGAAGTATCTACTGGTAGGATGGCAAACTTTTAGGCTTCGCAGAGCTCTTTTGCCTATAGAAAAGCTGCTCTAGCACTCCCCTGAATTTGCATCCAGCTCTGCTAGCGAAGACCCAGAACCCTCCTTCGTTTCCCATAATGCACTGCATTGCAGGTAGAGCAGGAAAGAACATCCCTAAGTCCTTCACTAGAGACCGGGGGGGGGGGGAACCCAGCTCTTACCACGTCAATTTCAGTGTTGGAATGCCCCATGTTACAAACGATGCAACTGTTCTTCATTCTGTCAAGATGTTCTCTGGTCACTACGTTTTTGTTACCTACAAAACACACACAAGGAAACAAGATTTACAGTATGGAGTGCTTACTCTAAACCCCGCCCTGTCTTTCTAAGATCGACTAGCACACACTGGGAACATCTTGTTGCACAAACCCTGGTTGAATTGGAAGGTTGAATTGGCCCAGCCCAACCTTCTGGGACACGGCCGGCTATGGATTTCCTTCTACCGTTCCATTAAGAAGGTTGCCGAAGGGGGTCGCACTACCATTTCCACAATGAAACCCCACTGCAACGCAAGCGTACCTGTGCAAGTGATAACAATGTCGACTTGCCGAATCACTTCGTTGAGTTTCACAAGACGGAAGCCGTCCATGCTGTGAGAAATAAGCAGAGAGAGACCCCTAAAACCGAAGCCCAGCAGAAAACACCCCTACAGAGATAAACAACTATCTGACGTTTAGAAGACATCTGAAGGCAGCCTTGTTTAGGGAAGTTTTTAATGACTGATGTTTTATTGTATTTTTAATCTTTGTTGGAAGCCACCCACAGTGGCTGGGGAGGCCCAGCCAAATAATAAGCAGCAGCAGCAGCAGTAGTTGCTGTTGCTGTCACTGTGAAACTCCTGCTCTGCTGAAGAAAACCTATTCCAGAACAGCAGTTACACTTTGGAAACCAAACTCCCATTGTGTGAGCTTTCGGAGGCAGCAGCCATCTTTGTCGGATGGGTGAAGTTGACTAACCAAGTAGCAGTTATACATGGGTACCAACGCAGGGCGTGAGTGATGCCAGAATGAGGTTAGGCAGCCCTTTCCAGCCCAAATGCTGCATCCCAGTTTCCTAGTTCTGCTGCATCTCTCAGCAGCTTTTGATACAATCGATCGTAACATGCTTCTGGACCGTCTAGACGAGAGCAGCAGTGGCGAACCTACGGCATGCATGCCAAACTTGGCACACAGAGATAAGTCTGTTTTCCAATTTGTGGCTGTTTCTGATTGGGGGTAACAGCATTCATTTTTTAACCTTTATTGTGCTGATTTTTTCGGCACTTTGGCGGATGATGAAGTCGGTGCCGCGTGTTATTTCCGGCTAAGGTATTTTGGTCTGTTCTCCCCCCCCCCCGCAAAAAAGCTCAGCAATTTTGGGGCATCCCCACCAAAAAGCAAAGCAACTTTTGCTACCCCCACCAAAAAGCTCCAAAACTTTGGACAGCAGCTCCCCCCCCCAAAAAAAAGCCCAACAACTCTGGACACTTTGCGATAAATAAGTGGGTTTTGGATTGTAGTTTGGGCACTCAGCTTCTAAAAGGTTCATCACCATTGCTTTAGAGTTACAAACTCCCTCCAAAACTGGAAACTTTGGTCTTGGTATGAGCTTTTGTGTGCATGCACACTTCTTCAGATAACACACAAACGCTCATACCAAGAACAAACTTAGTTGGTCTCTAAGGTGCTACTGGAAGGAATTTTTTTTAATATATTGTTTTGACTACGGCAGACCAACACGGCTTGTTGTTGTTGTTGTTCAGTCGTGTCCGACTCTTCGTGACCCCATGGACCAGAGCACACCAGGCACTCCTGTCTTCCACTGCCTCCCGCAGTTTGGTCAGACTCATGTTGGTCGCTTCGAGAACACTGTCCAACCATCTCGTCCTCTGTCGTCCCCTTCTCCTTGTGCCCTCCATCTTTCCCAACATCAGGGTCTTTTCCAGGGAGTCTTCTCTTCTCATGAGGTGGCCAAAGTACTGGAGCCTCAACCTCAGGATCTGCCCTTCCAGTGACACGGCTACCTACCTGTAAGTGGAAACTTTGGGTGTCTCCTAACAGCTTCGCTCTGGTCCATGTGGCTCTCTTAACTCCTCCCCGCTGCCCCACCCTTCCAAAGTTGGCTGCAGATCCATAGATGGCAATAGGAAGGGCCAGCGGGATTCAGTAAAGTAAGGTTACCAGACGTCCCCGTTTCCTGGGTACAGTCCCCAGGTTTACAAATCAGTCCCCTGACAAAATCCATCTGTTTAGTAGGAAGTTGAAAAGTGTCCCCGGATTCACTGAAAAAAATCTGGTAACCTTACAGTAAAGCAAGGGATCAAATCCCATGCCAAGCCCACACCACAGGCTGACTGAAGACCCTGCCCACATTCCTTCGCAGCTTCAGCTCTTACCAGGCTTGCAGGGCACAAATGGGGTCAATCTCTGTCACGTACACAATGGAGCCCATGGCCTTCAGGGCAGCACAGCACCCCTTGCCCACCTGCAGCGGGAGAGCAGAACGTCAGGAAAGAGGCACAGAGGACTCAACGCTGCAAGAGCTGGGGAAGAACAACAATGCAGCACTACATTTCTGAGTCCCAAGGGAGGAGGGTCAGAAGGTGTAATTTCAGCGCAATTAACCCAACAGCACCAAGCATTTGTGGGTGGGGATCTCAAGCATACGGTAACTAGACACTAGGCCCAACGGCGGAGAAATGCTTCTGTCCAAAAGAGAGGACAGCCCAGGAGTGTCTAAGTACAATAAAAAGCACGTCCAGTTACATACAAGAACCCAAGCAAGCAAGATGTTTTGCTGTAAGATAGGTAAGAACTATTCAAATTGGGGTATTTTATCTCACACAGAACCCTGGACTTCCCAAGATGAACAAAGCTTCCACAACCCTGCAGCGCAGCTAGAGTGGCTTTCAAAGGGAATTTCTGCATGGGGGCTGCAGGAAAGGGATGCCCCTTGGGAGCTGCATATTCCGTGAACCTGAAGCCAATGGGCATGCAGATGCTGCGAATTACATGTAGGTGGTGCAAAAAAACAAAATCATGGACAAGTGAAATCTTCTTTTTTCCTCCTGGGATTACAGAAGGTTCCTGTGCAGACGTGCCAGTTCAGTGAGTGTGCCATTGCTCCCCCGTAACCAGTTCTATCCAGTAACAGCCGATCAGCATTTCAGTCTCCTGTTTTATCTCACTTCCCATCCACCCTGCAGAGAATGCAAGGGCGTTTGGCTGACCCGAGGACCCTTTGTCTGTGCAACACAAGATGGAGAGGAGACATGCAGCCACCTTGTGCTGTCGGAGATCGGAGGCCACCACTAAGCCAACCTGGTGCTTGCTCTGCAGATGCCTCAAAATACACACAGGCCAGTTCCCATACAAAGAAAAGCGAATGAAGTCCTTAACAACTTGAATAAAGAAGAAAAACAGGGGTGGCACTATTGCTATGGGATGCACTTCCTGAAATACGAAAGGCTTCATCTGCATTGGCATTCCGCAGGCTTTTGAAGATGCACCTGTTTATGCAAGTAGTCCCTTGATCTCTCAACCTGTGTCCCCCATTACTATGTTGTTGTAATGGGGTTGTTTTATTGCATGCTGTAATTGTGGATGTTTATATTTTAATGCTTGTGTAATTGGTTTCTATTCTTGCAAACCGTTTAGAAGCCTATTGGCATATAAAACAACAACACCATGGGGGTTTAAAAAATGCTTCTGGGAAATACAAGGACTCTAGTGCATCTCCAGTGGAAGGGAGCCCCACAGTTCTGGGTTCAGCCGCTCAGAATGCCTGTCAGCATGAAGACACTCTCTCCAGGAAGGCCCTTCATTCATCTTGAAAGAGATTAAAAAATGACTGCGGGAAGAAAGCAACTTCCAAGACAGCTTTCTGTATCACACAGTGTCATGCAAAAAGCCACAGGAAGCCTGCAGGAAGTACCCACAAGATAACCTGACACCCTACCCAGATGGAGTGTAAACATAATGCAGAGTGCAAGGCTTGTCTCGACGCTGGGCTAAAACTGTTGCGTGGTGCAAGTTCCCAGGGGTCCAATAGGAGGTTGGGGGTGGGAAGAGGGAGATCAATGCAGCACCAGCTGAACTCTGTGGAGTTCAGAAGTCCAAGGTACGAATGCTTCTCCAAGTCCTTTTGCAAACCATTATCTAGAGATGCCCTTAGATATCCAGAGGGAAGTCTTAGAGAAATCACCCCTAGAACTGGAGAAGGAACCACGATGCCACCCACATCCTTCACCTAGAGAACAAGCATAGCTTGCTCCAAGGGGGAAACATTCGAGTCTTACCTCTCCGTAGCCACAGACTACGACTTGCTTTCCTCCAAACATCATATCAGTTGTCCTTTTAAGGCTGAGGAAAAACGAGAGGGTTGCAAAGTTCATCTTGAGAAATTCTGTATGTATGGGATTTCGGGCTCAAGGGGGCAGTGATTTTGGATTTGTGAATAATGGCCCTTGTGTGTATTGCTCAACAGTGATGCAACATCAGTGAAATGCACTAGGAGCTATACAAATTACAGAGCAGTACCGCTCTTGCCAAGGGGACTTGAAACATATGGACCACATGTGTAGGCCATTGCAATCATGTGCGAAGACACTTTGTACCAACCACATCCGTTGGGAGCCTTGGATGAGTAATCACTTGGATGAGTAATCACATTATCTACACATAGGGATTCCTGCAAATTCTTACACAGAAAGCCTATTTCACAGGTATCTGGTAATCTGCAAAGCGATCCTGTGGTTTGAAAAGGAAGCCAGCGACAGGCGAAAGATTGGAAATTATCCATGAATGGCAGGGAGCGGGGATGTGTTTAGGTTTTGATCTGTTAGTAGTACTGAGAGTCAATCAGTGATAAAGGTTAACAACAAGCAAAACAGTAAAAGCCAGGCTGCCTCTTGAAAAGCAGCTAAATGTTGTGGCTCAATGCAACTGCAGACCCTGAGTACTGAAGCACAACAACAGCAACCAACTGCCTTTAGGAAGATTTTAATCCCTTCCTATTCTTTTAATGCTGCTTTTTCTTTAGTTTATAATTCTTTGCTTCTGCATGTCCCTTTCAAGCCTCCAAACGGATACCCTTAGATGCTGAGAATCGTTGGCCCTTGCGATATCCCGGCTTTTGCCGGGGGCTCTGTTGGGAAGCACAAAACAGTGGTTTCCAGGTGAAGGAAGCCATGCTGTTCTGCACATGGAAACACTCCCTCTTAGCATATCTTCTTCCCTACTTGGCATCTCTGCAACTGTGCCCTACATTGTAGTCTATTTTTAGCAGGTAAGTAAAATAGGTTAGCGGTGTAGGGAGTGTGGAACTTCAATTTTCCACTGAATATAGACGGCAGTCTCGAGAGATTGGACTGCAGTTCTGCTCCTGTTTCTCGTGGCCCATTTTACAAGGCCCAAGCTAGCTGCCTAGTTGATTTAAATATTTCAACTGCTTCCATACGATTCTGCCAAGCAGCAAAAACAGGGCGAGCCGATGATAATTTCCTCTATTGGTATAAAATTTGCATGAAAGCATATTAGTAAAATTGGGAATCAGCAATTTGCCTGCGTTTCAATGAATGGAGAAGCCAATAGGTGAATTGGGGGTCGGGGCTTTAACAGCAACTTTCTCCAGCATGCCCACTATAGCCTTGGTCTCACTGAGGGAGGTCAACCTGTGCCTGAGGTGTATCACTTCAGTGTGCCCGGGGGGGGGGGGGTTCCCCACAGGACTGAATGCCAGAAAAATCCGATTCACCACACAGGGAAAACTAGCACAGGGAGAAAGCCAGAATAGAACCCTCCTCCCTCACATGCTGATTCTTCATGTGCAGAGAGCTGTTTTGTTCAGTCATGTGTTCCCCCACCTGGAACTCTGAAATGGTAAAATCTTTGGCAAAGGCGACCATCCTCAGTGAGAGTAAGGCCCACACATGTCTTACAGTGAACATCAATGTTACCAGCGGCGAGAGATGTGTTCAAACAGACTGGGGTATGCACTGAGAAACCGCGGCTGGCTGCAAATCCTCCTCAGACACTGAGACGGTCGTGCCTGTTGTGCACAATGCAAAGCAGCCCTGAAGCAGAGAGACAGGACTAAAGAAGGCTGATAGAATCCACAGCCAGTCACAGGGCCACACCGACTCACCCTGGCCTATGGGCATCGACTCCCCGGGCTTCTAAGCCAGATTGTAGGAGAGCCCAAAAGACGCTCTAAATCCCACCTCCCTTTTGTGTGCATCTGATCATGCAAGAGCTTCCTTGCTATGGACATCCAATGCCCCTGGGAAATGAAAATATGGGCTTGGGGAAACAACGCTAAATGCAGTTCATGGGATGAACTGACTAGTGTTCCTTTAGCAAGAGGAAGAGAACAGGACAACAAGCTAGATGACTTTGTTTCATGGTAGGGGCAGTGCGGGGGGTGAGGGAGAAAGGGATAACCCCCCCCCCATTTTCTTCTCGTAGTTATCAGCTTGGATGAACATAGCAACGTAAGAGATGGAAAAGAACATGCTGGGTCGAGTTGTCTTGTAATGAAAGCTTCAACCCACCAGGCTACGGAATGAGAACTGCAATTACCACGTCAGCGACATCCTGCTCTTAATTCCCTCTTAGCCTTCTGGGTTTAGGCGCTAGCAGCCAGCTTATTCCTGAAGCTACTGAGGAGTTTGGTGGCTCTGTGACATTTAGGCCGGGAAAGCTCCGCCACGTGGTGTCTGCTCCTTTGCCATTCTCCCACAGTGAAGCGTTCTTGTGAATATGCCTCTGATGTGACGGGATTTGTATCGAACATCGAGAGAGGCCTTTTTAAAAAACAAAACAATGCCCGTCTCGTGGGATCCTGGTTTGGATACATGGAAATCACATTCACTGGAAAGCTTCAGCATAGGAGAATGGGGAGTTAGCATCTCGGCTTTTGCCTGCCATAAAAGTGAGACCTTTTATCTATTTATAAAAATATTTGTATACTGCTGTTCACAAACACTACCACAACAACCATACAGATCTACACTAAAAGCCATGTAAAAAATTAACTATTGCAGAAATATATTTCTTAATTGCCCGTGTGAGCTCCGTGGCAACTATTTTGGCCGGTTGGGCATAGTTACACCTTTGCAGCTGCTTCTCTGCAGACCCTTGCGAGAAAACCTCATTCTCCTCTCCGTGTTCATTTAAACAGAAAGATACGTACCCATCTAAAATGGATTCCCGGCAGCAATAGAGGTTGTCAAACTTCTGCTTGGTGACAGAGTCATTGACATTCATAGCTGGGACGCACAGCTTGCCTGCCTTTGATAGCTGATACAATCTAGGGTGAGAGGGGAGGGAAAAGAATGAAAGGACAGAAGCCAAGGTTTCCTCCAATTTCCCTGGAAGCTCCACTGCCTTCTATTGACCTGCACAATTGACTGACCAGCATTGAGTGCTCCTAGTTAAGAGTTTATTGTGAAATCAGCACTGCTCATGCCTGCAAGGGGTTTTTGTTTGTTTGTTTTTTGCAAGGTCCACATGATGCTATCATTAAAATGCCAGCCCATCCATTTTTTACACTTAATCCAGATTTCCCCTCGATGTGGAAAGTCTGATAAGTAAACGTTACTTTTTATACATCTGCCCTCGCCACACTTTCTGAGTTTTGTTTGGGAGCCAGTGTGTGTGATTCAAACTGTTGGTTTTTTGAAGATGGGGAAGTCGGGTCCAAATTCTCTTTCGGTTATGAAACATACTAGGTGACCACAGGCTATTATTGCCATGGTTGGGTTACTGGCATGTCAAGGTGCTGCTCTGAATTCCTTTGGAGGACAGACAGAAGAGTAATAAAATTAAGGAAGCTGTTTCTCTCCACACAGGGACACCAGTGTAGGATGCAGTTCCCACCTCACCCAAAACACGGCAGAGTTGTTACCTGTGGACGCCAGTGACACTCTCCTCTACGATCCCCTTGATCTTCTTAAACATGTTGGGGTACTTCTTGTAGATCCAGTGTGTGAGATCTCCACCATCGTCTAAGATCTGCAACACCAAACGTGTTATTACTACCATATTCCTTTGCTACAGACCCAGCAGTTGGCATTCTGCACATATGGTGGGTAAAAGTTTTTCCCCACTGGTGGATGTAGATATTCCTTGGAGAGAGTAAGGAAATACATATTATCGATTGCTCTGTATACCTGAGAGTCTGATGGTGATCTGCCAGCCAGATTCGGCTAGCATGCATGTCTTTGGTATGGGAAAGCTAAAATGTATAAGAGCTTTTTGAATCATGTAATCAGGAAGAATTTGTATAGAGTCTGGGAGAAATAGAAGAACCTGGTGGGAAGGGAAATACTCCTAAGGGCTGCTGCCAATGGAAGCTATGACAATCAAGAGACTCAATATGGACAGACAGTGGGCGATTTATAGAGACTTACTGGACTCGGATTTTGTTAGCCCAAAAATGGAGGTTGAATGAAGTCCCTATTATGGAGGATTGGCATCTTAAGATGCTAGAATATGCAGAGTTAGCAAGTGAAATAAGAGAGCAAGAAGAACAGGTATTTCAATATATTTCATATATTGGGCAAACAGGCCAAACCCTACGCCAAAGGATAAATGGACATAAATCTGATATCAGGAATCACAAGACAGAGAAACCAGTAGGAGAACACTTCAATCTCCCAGGACATTCTATAAAGATCTCAAAGTAGCTGTCTTAATACAAAGGAATTTCAGAAATAGACTGGAAAGAGAAGTGGCTGAATTGCAACTAATCACCAAACTTAAAACCACGGAGAAACCTGGTCTGAACAAAGACATTGGATTCTTATCTCATTATACATAACAAAGCTATCTTTAGCCATCTCACCACTTGCCTTTCCCTGCAAGACTAATTACAGCCATTAAGAGTCGTCAACAGGTTTTCTACACCTATCAGCTGATCACCCATTCCCACCACCCTTCTGAGCAATACCCCTCCCCACTCCCTCACTATATTTAAGGATCTGGTGACTTCTGTTTCAGTGTATCTGAAGAAGTGTGCATGCACACGAAAGCTCATACCAGGAACAAACTCAGTTGGTCTCTAAGGTGCTACTGGAAAGAATTTTCGAGTTTCATAGAATCATAGAGTTGGAAGAGACCACAAGGGCCATCCAGTCCAACCCCCTGCCAAGCAGGAAACACCATCAAAGCATTCCTGACAGATGGCTGTCAAGCCTCCGCTTAAAGACCTCCAAAGAAGGAGACTCCACCACACTCCTTGGCAGCAAATTCCACTGTCGAACAGCTCTTACTGTCAGGAAGTTCTTCCTAATGTTTAGGTGGAATCTTCTTTCTTGTAGTTTGAATCCATTGCTCCGTGTCCGCTTCTCTGGAGCAGCAGAAAACAACCTTTCTCCCTCCTCTATATGACATCCTTTTATATATTTGAACATGGCTATCATATCACCCCTTAACCTTCTCTTCTCCAGGCTAAACATACCCAGCTCCCTAAGCCGTTCCTCATAAGGCATCGTTTCCAGGCCTTTGACCATTTTGGTTGCCCTCCTCTGGACACGTTCCAGCTTGTCAGTATCCTTCTTGAACTGTGGTGCCCAGAACTGGACACAGTATTCCAGGTGAGGTCTGACCAGAGCGGAATACAGTGGTACTATTACTTCCCTTGATCTAGATGCTATACTCCTATTGATGCAGCCCAGAATTGCATTGGCTTTTTTAGCTGCTGCATCACACTGTTGACTCATGTCAAGTTGATGGTCACCCATCATGTATTTAAAGAGGAGTGGGGAATTTTTTGCTGAGTATGTGGAAAATAATTGTACACACTGACAATGCTGGCAGTATTAAGGTAAATTCAACAGTAAAACATATTTAAAAGGGTGCAAAATGGGGGGGCTGATTTAGATGGAAATACAAGAATATGCAGGAATTATGGATAAATTAAAAGAACCTTGGAAAGGGAAGGAGGGAAGTCGTTGAATGTATGGGTATAATGAAAGATGTTGATGTGGAAATGTAAAACCTGAAAAGTTCAATAAAAATTATTTTGACATGTTGACATCCAGATTATGTCAAAGGAGACAGAAATTCTAGGTACCTCAAATGACATGTACCTTGGAACTGCTGGTCATAGAATGAAACCAGAGGCTACCAATGGTTACTAACCATGAAGGCTCTGTTCTCCACTGTTGAGGCACTGAGCTGGGGATTGCAGGTGGCTGGGTTATTTAGCAATATATCATCCAAAACCAATTTGAAGTCCTTATTGTGATATCGGTTTCAGAATTTTTGACCCAGCAATATATCATGAATCATGGTGTGTGTGTGTGTGTGTGTGTGTGTGTGTGTGTGTGTGAAAAACCATGAAGCCAGCCAATGTTTGTCTTGATTCTACAGCCGCTGTTGACTTTGCTGGCTCAGCTTTCCCTGCCTCATGCATGGGGCAGGAACCGGCAAAAATCACGATATGGGGAAAACTGTGAAGCCAGCCAATGCCTCTACATAGCTCCATCCTTATTTCAGACATCGTGATATATCAGTATGTCTAGTTGGTCATATATCATGATGTTGAAAACCAGGCAAGGGAGAGCAGCAGCCACCGCTGGTTCCCAGTTCTTTGCTCAAACCCCCCCCCCCCAAATCATCCGATTAGTGGCCTGGAGATAAGTTTGCAATACAATGCTCATTCCTCCTTCCCAATCAGGGGTTGTGCTTGTTAATCTTCACTTAATTAAGAAGGTTGCATAATCTTTTTTTCCTCCCTCCTCCTTTATGTGCACAAATAGGCCAGAGTTGCAAAATTTGGCAAGCTTCCCTCGCACCCTTATGAAAAGAAAGAACAAGGACTGCAGCCAAAACATGCCTCGTTCCTGTGGAGAAGAACGGGATGCCCTTTTGCCTACACAAAGCACCAACTGGGCCCCATTCTGGTTGCCTCTTTCATTGCAATTCCAACTGATCCTTCCAATATTTATTGGTTTGGTTCACTTACATACCCCTCTTAATTTGGGAAAAACCCAGAGCAGTTCACAAACCAAATCGTCAGATGCCTAACCAGATAAAACCATCAAATCATCTTAAACCTGAAAGCAGCAGCAAGTTAAAACAATGCCACAGGACTTTTACTGTCGCGCCAGAACAGTCTAGAAATGCACACACCTTCTGAAATAACTCAACAAAGGGGAAGGCGTTAAGAACAAAATATTCAGCAACCCCAAAAGCAAGCAAGCAAGTGGGAGACAATAGTATTATGACACTATCCCCCTATTCCCCCCCCCGCCCACCCACCAGCCTAACTCTCCCCCAGAATCACAGTTACCCCTATAACAACTGGTTATAGAAACCCAACTCTTCTACCCAGAGGAATCCCCCTTCCCAAGAACACTTGAAATTAGAGCAGTGGGGGAGAAGAGTAACTCTGAACTGGGGCTTTTCTCCTTTTCTTCCCCTTTTGGGAAAATAAACCCTTGGTTCCCTTTGCACCAATTATAGCTACACAACCTGGCACAGTTTCCAGATCAACATCCTTTTCATGTCATCCATGCACTTTCCCTTCACAGATAACGCCCGCTCTCTGGCTCAGCGGCCAGCCCAATGCTCAGTACCCAGATGGAGATTCAAAGCTTTTTTAGGGGCAGCAAATGGTTTGCAGAATCAACCACCATGTTAGGGGCACTGGTCCAGCCCGGACACACTTCAGACATCTGGTGTCAAGTTGCAACCTGCCAGCACTACAGCTATCTGCCATCCCTCACAAAGGCAGGCAAGGTAAGCTCTGCTCTGCTGCCATCTTCTGGTTCAAAACACACACATTCCTCTGTCACAGTTTGGAGTGAAAAAACAAGAACGGAAACCAGCCACAAACTGTGATGCTTTCACCAGTTCTGCAAGCAGTGTGGGGACCACACGCAGGCAACCCAAAGCGTATACCCTTATTTATTTATTGCCTATGGAATGAAGGCAAACTCAGAAGGTGAGAAGGAACACTATACCTTCCAGCATCGACAGAAAAATACAGAGAAATAAACTTTCACCGATCCTGAGGGAGTGGAAACAAGCATGAATGTGACACACCAACCATCTCTGCCCCCAAGTTTTCAGCGGTGCATGAAAACTGTATATAAATACTGGGATAGATGGACCAAGAGTCAAAGGTTAATAATACAAGCTTGGCACAATGGAGCTCCCTTTGTTGCTAATTGTCCAAATGCTGTTCTAGGGACTAGAATCGGATTCCATGAACACTGCCGACGGTTCTAGGACTCACCATATTTGGCTGCCACCCCTCAACATTGACGCAGCGATCAATGCACCACCAGAAGTCATCCTCAGATTCTCCCTTCCAGGCAAAAACGGAGAATCCTGCACAAGAGATAAGGAGGGTACGCACTTCAGATGGCAACAGGCAGCTCACAGCATGGGAGGCTACACATGAAGAAAGTTCACCTTAGAGCAGTAGTCCACTAAATGCTACTCAGAGTAGACCAGGTGAAATTAAGGGACCTACCCTAGTTGTGTCCATTTATTTCAATGGGTCTACTCTGAGTAAAACTTAGTGGAATGCCACCCTTAGCACCAACGGCTCTTGTTTTAATCTTTTGTATGTTTTTAAATCGGTTGAAAATCCGTTAGGGACTGTTTGGTATTAGGCAACTAATGAATGAAATGAAGTGGCCAAATACCTACCACTCTCAGCCAGGGCAGCAGCTACTTCATTGAGGGTGGAGTAGATGTTGCAGGCAGCCCACCGGCACTGAGCACCCAAGGCACCAAGGGTTTCCATGAGAACCTGTAATGAGCAAAAACGGCGGTGGGTGGGTCTGGGATTTGCCATGCCTGCACAAATCTTCACACAAAAAGTAAATGCCACATCCAGTAATATTCAGTCACACACAGATTTTCCACCTATTAAGTTCCCTTTAAAAAAGAAAGCAGCAAAATACATGCACACCCCGGATATACTTTAAGTATCATCAGTACAGTTTTTACTTCCTCAGCCTTAAAGTACAAAAAACAACACATAGAAAGCCATACTTTGATCACTTCTAGCCAGTAATGCAATTCTCTCCAAAAGTTTAGAATCCTGACCCCATGCTTTGCTTCAGCTCTTTACTTTTCTGTCGAAAAAGTCTAACCACTCTTCTCATTTCACATACACAGAAGATGCCCAATGATTTCTCCTGTGACTACAGCACTTGCCAGGTGCTGAAGCAACACCCCCATATGCCCTCCATGTCCAGTCTCACGTCCAAAATGCTGGCTGGAAGAGCAGGCGGTGAGATCAGCAGGGGAGAATGGCAAGAGAGCAAGTCCAAGAAACAGCCTGAACAACCAGGGGTTGGATAACTTGGCTGAAGCAGCTAGGGCAACGAGCCACCACTCAAGACAATTACCAGCCCCAGAAGATAATGGGAGGGGAAGGGTGAGTTGAACTCTCAGCAGCATTATTCTCCCCAAATGCTCCCTAACAAGCCAACCTCCACATTTCTTCAAGCATGAACTTTTTAACATGGGGGGGGGGAGAGCACATGTGAGTACGTGCCCATGCACAATGCTGGCTTCAGGTTCCAGCAAACTCCACCTGTAGGTTTACCTGGAAGCAGCAGCAACAGGTGGCCATTTCAACTTCCCACATGTACTGTCAGTCCTCTGGGGCACCATGGGAAATTGAAACAGCATTTCACACAGGCTCATCTGCGTGGCACAGGATGCACAGAGCAGGCACCAATGGGACTGGGCACTGGGTATCAAGTAGCTGCCAAAAGGTACCATGTGCCAACGCTGGCCTGGGGTGAGGAAAAAGGTCTGAAAGCTCAGCTACCAGAGAAATGTAAGGCTCCCTTGGAAACTGAGAGGCAGGGGATAAAATCAACCGAGTAAGAGGTGCCAGTTTCCTGAATAGAACAGTGTGAATTTCCAAAAGTGAAACATAGCCTCTGAAGGCTGGGTTTCAGAAGGCATCCAGAAACTTCCTGGAGAAATCATGGCATTTGAGCTGCCTATTCTTCCCTCAGTGCCACCATGTGGGATATCATATATTTGAGCCAAGGTGTCATACTAGGCTTGTCACATGTGCTGGATGGCAACCACTGGTTGGACAGAAGGGCTTACAGCAGTCTGGGCTGTGATGTGCGTGCAGCCCACAATCTTGGCTCCAGCCAACGGCTTCTCTCCCTGAGCTCGTTTCCTCAAGGCCATGAGTGCAGGCATTTCTAGGAAGGAAGAGAAAAAGAAATGACACGCACGAAAATGGGCACAGATGCTCAAAACCCCAAAGCCAAGTAAATGTCAAGCAGGTGACAGCAAACATTTCCCCATATCGCCTTCAGCATCAAAAAGATTATCGCTTTAAAACAATGCAGTGCAAAGTTCTGTTCTGTAACCCAGGGGTGGGGTGGGGAATATTCTGCAAGGACAAGTCCCAGAATTGATGTGAACATTCAAGGACGTGCCTGCTTCCCACGTTACACAGATAATTAGACAAAGAAACAGTGGAATCCCAGGTCTGGAAGATGCCCAATAAATTTTCCTGGTTCAACACCCTGCCCTGAAGCAGGGCATGCGTGGCCTAAAAGTTTCCCCAAGAAATGGTTCTCCAACAAAGGAGATTTCATCATCTCCCCAGGCAACTTCTTCCAAGGCTAAGCTCATTCTTAGAAAGCAACCATGCTAACTTCCACCTCGATATGGGAAAAGACAATGTCAGAAAAAAATAGGATTCACTTGGATCTGTAGAACCACAGCTTTGTTTTGCTTGCACTGTGCTGAGAACCTTGGAATTAAAACTTAAAAGGTGACTTGGTCTGGCTGTTTCGTAACCCTAAATGGGTCTTCCATCACCAAACAGCTCAGCTGTTTGATGACAACATCAAGAGATGGAACTTAAAATTATGGTGGACCAATGAAAGCTTTCTTCAATTTTGATTCATCTCAGAAAGAAACAATGGTGTGGTTATTAGGTTGGATGAGAGAATGTTCAGATGAGAGGCCTTCCACATCTACAGTGACTGGAAGTGATACAATGAGATTTGCTTAGTGGCCCGAGGGTACCACTTGCCCATGCATGCAAGAGCTATGAATTCCAAATGATCAAGAGCATCTCAAACAGCTTTACTTATGGAGTCAAGATTTATGGGCAAAACAACACACTGCACTGCCAAATTTCATGACATTCATTTGCTAATACAACACAACGCCCACTGTGCACGTATCCTCCCCTGCTAATGCCTCCTTCCTTCCTCCCCACCTGGTGGATTATTTACAGTCTCTGGATCTGGCTGGAATAAAACAGGCTGAAGAAGGCATGGGAATTTGCTGGAAATGGCTAAGCCTTCCAGTTCAATGGTCCTGCCTGATGTTCGGACTGTATTTACTTTGTAACACCTAATTCTGATTTACAAAGTTCCATTAAAATGATATTGAAGTCAATTGCCTGTGCTGTTTTTTGAGACAACAATAGCAGTTTGTTATCCCTCTGATTTAATCTACATTCAATGATCTATATGGAGCAGGAGCAATTTTGGGGGTGGGGGTGGGGGTGGGGATTCTGGGGAGAGCTGAACTCAACCGTATGCCTTACATTTCATTAGTGGTGCACCAGGGCAGACTGGAAGAGTCAGGTCTTACTGCCACATAGTTGTGCCAGAAAAGGTGTGTACCCAAACGGCAGCAAGACCAAGATCTCTTGATCTAATGAAGTTACCCAGAGCGGCATATCTCTCTTACCTTGCTCGGCAATTTCTATTTCCCGGCGCCCAAATTCAGCTTGCTTGATATTTTTCACGCAGAAGTCACTGCTGCCTTTGGTGTTCTTCTGCTGCTTGTCCCGGGGGGAGGTCTCATCGTCAGAGCTGTCTGTGTAGGAGGCAGCTGGGGGAAGATGCGGACAATTTATTATTATTATTATTATTATTATTATTATTATTATTATTATTATTATCTACCCCAGCCACTCTGGGCGGCTTTCAACAGAACATTAAAAACAGAATAAAACTTCAAACATTAAAAACTTCCCTAAACAGGGCTGCCTTCAGATGTCTTCTAAAAGTTGGATAGTTGTTTATTTCCTTGACATCTGATGGGAGGGCGTTCCACAGGGCGGGTGCCACTACCGAGAAGGCCCTCTGCCTGGTTCCCTGTAACCACACTTCTCGCAGTGAGGGAACCGCCAGAAGGCCCTCGGTGCTGGAACTCAGTGTCTGGGCTGAACGATGGGGGTGGAGACGCTCAGAGAAGAGCAACATTCACAAGATCACAATCAAAGCTGAACATGCATTTGTCTCAGACCTCAAGTATGCGACTACATGTACTTCTTTCCCTTTAGTGACAATTTTGGATCCTACAGCACTGTATGAAAACATTTAAGCCAGATCGTAGGATGGGCACAGGATGTATCGGGATTCTTCCATTACAAGGATTTGACCACCATTCCTGCAGGTCAATGATTAAGACCTGGGTATCCGAGGTTATCCATGCCTAAGGGCCTCTCTGCAAAATCTCTGCATGGTTCCTTTCACAGCCCTCGTGTGCTCTGATGCCCACTTTCTCACTCACAATGTTCCAATGGCTTCTGCTTGGACCGACACCGACTTGGCCTCCTTGGTATTGAAAATGTTGGCAACTGGGACACCTCAGGTATTTCATCATTGTAAGAGTCACATGAGAAGACCCTTGGGACATCCATCGTAGCAGCACGTAACCTCTCCTCTCAGCAGAAAAGGGTCATACATGGGCATGTATGTGAATGTACAGGGTCATATCTGAGACTCAGCCTCCTGGATCTCTTTGTAGCTAGGGCAAAGTCGTGCTCAGGGGCTGGAGATGAGTCATAAATGGTCATTGTGACCTCAGGTTCCAAAGGCAGAATGGAATCATATTGGCTCTTAAGGACAGACCCATTGGTTCCCTGCACTACTGCTATATCACAGTTGCAAACCAACGGAATATAGGCAAAGTAGTCAAGCAGGCTTTGGAAAAAGCTCTCAAAGCAGACATCACCCTGTGGGAGGGCAGTTCCTGTGGTGTATTGTGGTGTAGTGGTTAAGAGCGGTAGACTCATAATCTGGGGAACCGGGTTCATGTCTCTGCTCCTCCACATGCAGCTGCTGGGTGACCTTGGGCTAGTCACACTTCTCTTGAAGTCTCTCAGCCCCACTCACCTCACAGAGTGTTTGTTGTGGGGGAGGAAGGGAAAGGAGAATGTTAGCCGCTTTGAGACTCCTTCGGGTAGTGATAAAGCGGGATATCAAATCCAAACTCCTCCTCTTCTTCTGTATCGAGGAAACTGGTGCATGACCTGCCCCGTATGGATCACAATGTCTCTGAAGGAGCAGGTGTATATGCGAAATGTGAACTTGTTAGTGGGCTTGCTAATCTGGAATTTATTGGTACGAGTTGCTTTGATTAGTTTGCTGAAAAAACTTCACTGTAAACTTGCCGATTTGTTTTGAAATGGTTAACAAATGAGTTGTTTTATATTTTTCTGAATATTACTCGTTCTTAAGTATTAGTTGTGAACCATCCATGCGCTGTCCTTCCTGGAACAGCTAAACAATTAATAACAAATGAAAACCAAGTAAAAGCGGAAGAACAGGCTGCCTGCAATTTATTCCGAAAGCCTACGCCGATCAGAACAAAGTCAGGACACCAGTGTCTTGTATTAATCCCTGCCTTCATCTTCTGTTTTAGAGGATGTTAGAACATTTGGCTTTGGCTACACAGGAGCTGTTGTGCTGAAGCGGAGAGAACACAGGCATGCAGGTGCCCCCTCAAAATCTGAAACTGCCTCCAAGAGTAGCTTAGGAGGAACAGTACATACCAGAGCTGTAGCTATCCGTTGACGACTGAGAGATGGATCGGGACAATGAACGGCGGCCAATCTTTGTGGGGCGCTTGTTGAATTCTTGCTTTTGGTCCGCAAACTGGATCTGTCAAGAGAAAAGCCCAGACTGAGCAAAGGGAGGTAAATTTAAAAGGCCAGCAAATGCAATCTTTCTGCTGAAGTTAAGGAATAATACTGTAATTGCCTGTATCGGTAGTTAGATTGGGTTGCAATTTCTTCAGCATTAACCTTCTTTAGTGGACTTGTGGGTCTGGGTGCTTCAGCCCCAGGCAACACACAGCATTTTAACCTATTACTTCCCTTCCCGTCACAACTGCCTTCCATTTTCAACGCACAGGCACACAGCAGCCTCATTCTAATCCAAGTGTTTCTCCTTCCATTAAAACCCTTGTTAAGAGTTTCTTAACATCACAGACATTTGCCACGATCCCAGCCATACCAGAAGTCTGATACTTGCAACAAACTGTGTTGACATTTCTCTCCATTCCTACACAGGGCCACTATCTAAAAAAGGTGGCAATTAGCGGGGTTTCTCATGCTTAGGAATTCGAAATATTTTTCAAGCTTTGCCTGCAGGGAACATGGGAAGGGATTTTTTTTTTTAAAGTTAACCATAGTTCCAGACAAGCTGAGGAATGGAGCAAAGACTGTGCCTGGGGCGTCCTCTACAGATGGGCAGTGTTAGGACCTGTGTGACATTAGTATGCCCCAGAAGTATGGTATTTAGCTGCAGGGCAGAAAATGGCCAGGAGACGAGTGGCTGGAGATGAGGGGCCTTGGAGGTGCAGAGTCCACTCACAGTGGACAGAAACTACTGTTCTGTTCAAAGTGTTCCTGGCACTCTAAATTAAACCCCTCTCTCTGTGGCAGGTGGTAAGAAGGCACACGGTGGGGACTCAAAACAGTTTTGCGCTACAGATACTCATTATGAAGACAGCAAAGACACCAAAATCAAGTATTTTCAGAAACCAAGGCTGTTTTGGTTAAACCTAAGCTCCTGCCTGGCTTCTAAAGAGTCAGAAGCTCAAACACACACACTTTCCAGTAGACTGCTGCCACACCAACACCTGAAAATTATCTGAGGAGAACCTCCAATATTATCACGGAACAAAACATGACATGACCCAGTGGTGACAAGGGTGGACATCAGTTTTAAAAACATGAACAATGGGTCCAATTTAGAAATAAAGTTGTTTAAAAGGAGGGGGAAATGAAAATGGCAAAAAGCATGCAATATAGCAAAATATACACCCCAGATAAAAAGTCCTTTCTTTCACTGCCTATAAAGATGGTGCCAGACCTTCTTTGGATCCCCTGCCTTCAGAACCGAGGTGGTGGCACCCCAAATTTGGAATGTCCTTTCCAGGATTGTTTTGGTGGCACAAGCTTTTTTAAATATGTTTTTACCACTGTTTTAAATCTTGCTTGGCTCTGGTTTTAAAACACATTCCTGCCTTTTTAATGTTGTTGTTTTGTTTCGTTTTTACTTGGTTTTAATTTGTTATGAATTGTTAGCTGTTCCGGGAACCTTTGGGGGTTCAAACAACAGGAGAGAACGGGGACAGTCACACATTACTTAGGCTCTGAGCAGGCACAAGGAGGCATGGCCTACATTACCATCGGTGTCCGAAGAAAGTTGCCTGCACGTCCAAGAACCAACAACTGAACTAAGGACCCATTAAGTGTCTTTTTAAACCCTTCTGTATATAATCCACAAAATGGCTGTGACAATGACGTACTATGAATGAAAAAACTAGCGTAATCCCAGAAGGCAGGGCAAATCTCATGCAAGTGCAGGAAAGTAAGGCCCTCATTCAACATAGGCAACGGAGAACGCACATTCGACACCCACGTGAAATGGGATTCCTCGACAGGAAATTGAATGCCACCTGTTACAATCAAGTAGGCTGCTTGAGACTGAAAAGGGGAATAAGAGCAGGACGGGCTAAGTTAATTCAGTTTTTAGAAATCAAGCAGATTTCTATCAAATGAGTAAAAGAGTGGCAAAACACACACAAAAGCAAGCATTTATACCACTATGCTCACTCCTGCGCCCTTTTGACCAAAGGAAATCCCCCTCCCTGTTGAAGTTACAATAATTGATCTATTCCAACAGCTAAAGGCTTTTCTTGCAGTAACCTTGCAAAGTTCAAGTTGTCTACCTTTTCTGAAAATAAAAGTATGTCTTTTGAAACATACAAGGAACAGTTTAAAATCAGACTTATTCCCATGACCACAAGGGGTCAGGCCTCTAACAATCCTACCGGTAATTACTGCTGAAAATAAATAAATGCCAACATCCCCTTTCTTTCCTTTGATTAGGGCCACTAATAATGAATGGTAATTCAATATCAAGAAGTATTTTTATTTACAAAACAAGGCATTTCAGATGGGTGAAAAGCAGCAATTATATTCACACTCTATAGCACCTCATTTCCTTTAAATTCCTCTTTCACTAAAGACATTTACAGTATCTGCTACTTATGCAAAAGCCCCATTCTTGGGAAATCACAGCATTAATCCACCATCAACAGAAAGCAAGTCGTCAACAGTTGCTGAAAGCCACTGAAAACTATTCCTTGGCAGCATGTGCACAAAAGGGTCCAACACATTCCAGTGGCCTTTCTGGCTTCTCAACACAGCTGGTTGCCCATTTTAACACCACCTTTGCACTGGTGCCTCACTTACACCTGGAGGTCAAACAAAATTCTGCTCCCACAGATGCCACTTTCCCCATGCCCTTTGACTGGCAATTAGAAGAACAAGCAGAGACTTGGGCACCTGCCATGCCACATCTCAACAGGGATGCTGCTTCTGAGATCTCTTCTGCAGAATGCAGTGACGTATTGGGTATATAAGGGATGAGGCAGTCTCTCTAGCAGCCTGACCCCAAACTGTGTAAGATCTTATGTGTTAGTATCAAAACTTTGGATTTGGACCGACAGCTGATTGGCAGCCAGTGGAAATCCCACAAACAACATGTTGCATGTTGGAACTCGCTTGCTCCCAAAAGCAGCCCAGATCTACTGCACTGGCCGTAGCCTCTGAACTACCCTCAAGGGTAGCTCCACATAGAGCACATTGCAGTAATCCAGCCTCAAGGTTACCAATGTGTGGAAACTATGGTCAAGCTGTCCAGATCCGGGAACAGTTGTAGCTACGTCTGCACCTCCAGTGACATTCAGTATTCTGAATGCAGAATATCTGTGGGGGAAGGAAAAATACGTGGCCCCAAAGATTCAATCGTCATCTGAAGAACATCATATGGCTGAGACTCCAAATGGCTTTGCCATCAAGATTAATGCCCAGGACTAACTTAGGTCCATTAATTTCAATATATCTACTCTGAGTAGAACTAGCAGTGGCTACAACCCAGTCATTTACCACTATAAGTGAACAATCTGGCAGGTGGCTGTAAGCAGCACCAAATAAAACCCCTCCACTCTGCATTGACCCGCTCAAAAAAGAGTGTTAGCAAGGCCAGCTGAGGAGAGGGTGGGTGTGAGGGGGGAAACCAGTCAGGCAACCACAACAGCCTCTGAGATAATCATCGTTTGATGATACTATTGCTACTGGATTTTTAATCTGATTGCATTTTTATTTTAAGGCTGCCATATTATTTACTTCATCATTTTAGGATGCCTGTATTATTTCGCTCCTTTTAAAAAGAGAAGCTGAATATGTGGGCAAAACCAGATGCATCATAATTTAAAGGTCCTGGGTCAATGGGCATCTGGGATGTTCTCCAGCTATGTACAGGACCAAGTGCCAGTGTACCCGTCCATATGTACTGGTGTTGGTCCAAATGAAGATGGGAAGGGCGGAAGCTTAGCAACAGGGCCCCTGCTTTGCACACAGGTGGTGTCAGGTTCCATCCTCAGCACCTCCTAGTAGGGCTGGGAATGCCGTCTGCCTGAAACCAGTCAGCCTGGACAACACTGAGCTAGATGGAGAAATGGGTCTGACTCAGTAGAAAGCAGCTTCCTATGTTAAAGGTTTTGTCTGGGCTGCCCACCCAGGGTCAAATTTGGCCATATAAAGTAGTCTTAAAAAACACACACACACAAGGAAGTTGGGATGTCACAGAACCAGCCCAAGCAGCTAAACTGACCTTATCTCCTGGACTGGCACCAGACAGTCTTCCAGAAGTGATGGAGACAAGGGCTGCAAAAGGGAGGGGTTCCCCAAGAACCAGACTGACCCCTAGGGAGCCTTGCCTCCCAAAGGGCTTAGAGGAGTAGGGTCAGACATGTGTGAGGGAATAATGTTGTCCGGAGCCAGAGTGTCAAGAGCAGAGATTCTCAAACTTTTTTCTCTGGGCCACACTATCAGAATAAAAACTTGCTCGCAGCAGGCCTAATTTATTTATTTATTTTTTACTGATAAGAGATAACATTAGAAAACAGAAGGAAACAACTCAAAGCGGAGCTTGATTTATAACAGGCATAGGCAAACTCGGCCCTCCAGATGTTTTGAGACTACAATTCCCATCATCCCTGACCACTGGTCCTGTTAGCTAGGGATGATGGGAGTTGTAGTCCCAAAACATCTGGAGGGCCAAGTTTGCCTATGCCTGATTTATAACATAGAAAACAACTACTTCACAATAGGATCGTCGGTAATCCAGAAAGTATAAAACAATGCAACTACATAAGAACACAAATCATTCCCAATATGTTGCTATAAACACACCTCTTACATATGTACCTTATGTTTGTATACAAACTCAGTATCACTTGATGCTGTTGCGCTCATGCTCTGCAAATAAAAAAAAAAATATTTTGATACTATACTAAACTACACTGAAATGTTTAAATGTTTCTTTGGTTGTCCTTGAATCTTCCCTCCACACTTGCCATCCTCTCCTGCCACACCCTTCGAGAACCACTAAATCTGAAGGAACAAGAAAAGCCTGCTAGATCCGGCCAAAGGGGTCCAATCCAGTCCAGCATCCTGTTCTTACAGTGGCCAACCAGATGCCTGCAGGAAACCATCGAACAGAATATGGGCACAAGAGCCCTCTCCCCTCCTGCGGTTTCCAGCAACTGGTATTTGGAAGCACTGCTGCCTCCAGCTGTGGACCTCTGCAGTCAGTCAAACTTGGCCCTCCAGCTGTTTTGGGACTACAACTCCCATCATCCCTAGCTAACAGGACCAGTGGTCAGGGATGATGGGAAATGTCATCCTAAAACAGCTGGAGGGCCAAGTTTGGCCATGCCTGGTGTATACAATTCTAAGTTAGATAAAACAAGTTCTATTCTAATTGGTCTAAGGCAAAACTAGACCTTTAAAATATGAAGCTTTCCTTTTTAATCTGGTGGACGTTATTTGTGACGGTATTTAAAAAATGCAGCAATTTTTAATTACGATGTAAGTTTCAGCTGCACTTTAGCAGCGTCATTCGGCTCATGGAAACCTCTCCCCCCCCCCAAGAGAACCTGACCTCAAAAAGAAACAGCATTCCCTCATGGTAATATAAATGAGTGGCCTCAGTTTCAGTGACCAGATCTCCTCCAGCCATCCAACACCAGTTGGAGCAGAGACACCTGTTGGCCAAAGGGGGCCAGTTTCATCCTTTGAAAGACGCAAACCTACCGGTATTTCTTAGGAAAGTTAATTTTTTGCAGGGCAAATTCTTAAACAGGCACACAAAGTGCAACTCGTGAGCCCGACCCGCTGTGATCAGGTAAGCTCTCCTTATACAACTCTGCAAATTGGACAGCCGTGAACATTTGAAGCTAGATGCCAAATTTACCAGGGGGTGACAATGATTTCCAGCAGAGGATATCCCACATCCCAGGGAAGACCCCCCTCCTCTTGCTCCTCTGTGACCAGCACGCCCTACAGTATGCTGTCATCTCTCCACCGATGTGCGGTGCTTAGAAACGCACCTTGTTCTGAGAGGATACTGTTCCAACCAAGGGGTCTGGTCCACCTTTCCCCTCGCGGCATGCTGTGGGGATGCAGGAGGGTAGTTCTAACCACCACCACTATTCCCAGCTTTACGCTTCTGCCCCTGACCTTGAAGGAAAGAGAGCCGAAGATTAAGGCTTGGAGCTCTAGCTGCCTCCCAAAGAAACGGGGAAGGCAGGCAAAACTGCAGCCTCCGCTCCAGGAAGAAACGGAAAGGCTTCCCCTCACCTGGGCTTTCATCCCCGAGTCGTCGTTGACATTGTACTTCTTGTGCTTCGGCATGGCGTTGCTACCTAGAGCCCTCTCGCCACCCCTGCGCAGTCCTCCCGAGAGAGGCGGCTGGCCATCCCCTTTATACCTCCCTTCCCTGCACCAGTGACCCTGTCCGCTCTGGTTTCAACTCTCTCTTGCTCGGGGAGGGAAGATAGGGTAGAGGCGGGAGGGAGGTTGTGAGAGGTAAAGAGGGCTCCTTCCTCTTGCCTGGTGGCCTCAACTCTCTCTTCTAGGGCTCCATTTGGCAGGGAAAGAGCCCGCAGCTTTAATGAAATTCTGCTGCTTGTGCCTGGCGGAACAAAGCTTTGCTGGTATTCTCTCTCTCCTTCACCCCATTTTCCCTTCTCCTTTAATTGTTGTTTTATCGTGTTCCCCTCACCTCAGAACCATTAATCTGCGGTTTCTAACATGGCCTGGCTTGTGCGCGCATAACAATGGCTCATTTATGTAACCAGAGTATTTCCTTGCCTGCTATAATTAACTTGCTAATTAGGTACCTTTAAATTTGAGGCTCTCTCCACCCACCCCTGCTTCCACAATGTCCCTTTCCTCAGCCTCAGATTAAGTTTAAACAGAGACACATTAGAACCAAGTTAACTAATGAGCAACTAAAACAATGAAGGCATTTATTGGCCAAAGTGCTGGTTGAGGGTTGTTGGGGTGTTTTTTTGCAACAGTTGAAAAGGTTGCTTGCCCTTATTGCAGTTGAAAGAGAATTGTGTCCTTTGCAAGGAAGCTACATGAGACTAACATAAGCACACGGCTGTTTTTCTTCCCAGTTCTGGCACCTCCTTGAAAAGAGAAGGGAAAGAAGAAGACCAAGGCATTGTGGACAGGGTTTTTTAATGCGCTTTCCAAGAAAAGACTGCATCATCTGTGATAGTGCCTGGATGTGGGCTTCAGTCCATGGACTGAACCCGGTGCTGTCATAGGAACGTCGAAAGCTACCTTATAATTAGTCTGTCCCTTGGTCCATCTAGCTCAGTATGGTCCACACTGACTAGCACCAGTTCTCCTGGAGTCTTTCCCAGTCCCATTGTGAGATGCTGGGGACTGAACCTGGGACCTTCTGCTTACAAAACAGGTGCTCTATCACTGTGCTACTGTGCTTCCTCACTGCAGCACAATGATGCTCACCTAAAAAACGTGAAGGACATCAGGTTGGGGAAGTCTGCACGATGGTGTACTCGGAACACTTCTGGTGCAGGTGCAGAACACTGCATGCACCACAGCCTACAGCCATACCGCCCTGAACATGCTCAATCTCATAACCTGTGCAAGGCAAAGAGTGCCAAAAATACTCAAAACTCTTATTCACACACACCCAAAAGTGGTGCAAACTTTTCTTCCTGAGGCTGCTAACTAGTGACACTGCCAATTTTGCAGCCGAGGACGCTTGAGAAATTCACCAGAGAAAGTCCCTCAAGTTGTGATCTGCAAATAAGACCCAACCATATTAAAAAAAAATCAAAATAAAAAAATCCTGCATGTGGGAAGCCTGATCTTCTACTCCCAACTATCAAGCACAGGAAAGCATCTCTGGCACACAGCTGCTTAGGAAAAGAGTGAGATATGGAGGAGTCAGGTTCAAATCATCTTTCGTCAGTTCACTCCCTCAGCCGCCATTCTCCATCTCTAAAAATAGATCTGCTACCTACTGGACTAGATAGGTCCAAGGTTAAATAAAGCAAGATCATGAACAACGAATTTTGCACATAAACTACCACTTAACAGAGATAGGTGATTGGTGGTCTGCAGGAGGCACCAACCCCCCAACTTATTTTGATACATGGGGCCCCAATGAAGACATAGAAGAAGAAAGCTAACTATTTCAACTATTCAGAAAAGCAGCAATGAATCCATGTACCGTATATACTGGATACACTTCATGGCATTATCTCAGGAGCTTTTTGGTAAGGCAAAGAGCCATCTGTCTCCTGGGGGAGCAAACTTTGCAGGAACCGTGTTCGGTTTCCCAGTTGCCTTCACCTCAAGTCAATGACTTAACTCTAGGGGATGCCAAATTGGTGTGCTAAATTAGATTCAAACAAACTTCAAACACAAAACAGTTATGTAGCATTTTACATACAAAAAAAAAATCATTATAGTAATGGCATTTGTCGACTGCACTCTGGCTCAACTGATGGATGCCATCCTAGGTTACAAGTATATATACTTGCAAGGGGAAGATAGGAAAATATAAACAGTAAGGTCGGGGGACACACATAGGAAATACAGACATAATTACATTATTAAAAGTGGCCATTCTCTCCCCCCCCCTTTTTTAAGTAGATAGTTATAACAAAGTGTCATACTGTGGGAGTGCAGAAAAAGCATCTAGTGCTCTCATGGCCTGGAGTGGGATATATAAGGGACCCGTATCAGAATATTCAGGGATGGGCTGAGCTAAGCAGGAAATTTCGGGTGGCATATTTTGCTAGGGTGAACTTTACCCACTAAAGCCAGCAAAAGTTCATGTACAGCAAACAGTACAAAGTCACGTTTAATTTTGGCTGCCCGCAGCAAATGATTCTCTGTCCTTGAGCAACAAGGCTCAGTGAAAGGAAACTGGACAGCTATCGTGAAGGGACAGCTCCAACAGAATACTATTAACATCTGTAAGACAGAAAGATGGCCAACCTTTGCTCAAACCTGGTTTTGTATCGAAAAATGTTTCTGGTGGCCATTGTTCTAGGCTTGGGCGGAACCTTCCTTTTCGGATTCCAAGTCTCTATGATCAATTTTACTTCACCGTTCGTCAAGAAGTTCATCAACGATACGTGGCTGGAGAGATACAACGCTCCCATTGATGACCAGAGCCTCATGCTCCTATGGTCATTCACTGTGTCTATCTTCAGCATTGGAGGACTGATGGGAACCTGCCTCTCAGGATATGTGTCTGCAAAATGTGGAAAAAAGAACTGCATAATATTTAGCAGCTTCTTCATGTTAGCAGCTGCAGTGATCATGGGAACAAGCAAAATAGCAAAGTCGTTTGAAATGATTCTCCTTGGACGACTCCTGTATGGTTTTAATGCAGGTTTGGGCATCTGTATCCAAGGTCAGTACTTGGCAGAAATTTCTCCTAAGCACCTCCGTGGCTTGACCAATGTCACTATTGCAGTTCTAGCAAACCTGGGGAAATTTCTTGGGCAACTGATGGGACTCCATGAACTTTTAGGAACAGAGTCCCTGTGGCCTCTCCTGTTGGCCAGCAGCGGACTCCTAGCGCTGCTGCTGCTGATCACAGTCCCGTTCTTCCCTGAATCTCCCTCGTTTCTTTTAATCCAGAAGGGAGATTTGAAAGGCTGCTTGAAATCTCTGAAACAGCTCTGGGGTGAAGGGGACCACAGAGCAGAGGTGAATGATCTGTTGAAGGAGCAGGCAGCCACAAAAGAAGCAAAAATTATGAGTGTCCTGGAGCTCTTCAGAGATCATTCCATGCGACGCCAGATATACCTGTTGATCATGGTGGCAGCTACACTACCATTCAGTGGAGTCAGTGCCATCTACTTCTACTCTTTTGATGTGCTCCGTACAGCCGGGTTTAGTGAAGAACTGAGCCCCTACGTCACTCTAGGGGTCGGGGCCTGTGAGCTCTGCTCAACCATTGTGTGCTTCTTCGTCATTGAGCGTGCGGGCAGACGGACACTACTGCTGTGGGGATACGGTCTGATGATAGTGGCCTTGGCACTCCTCACAACTACTCTCTCACTGCAAGACAGAACCTTCTGGATACCATATTGCAATGTTGCTCTCATCTTCCTCTACATCATTATCTATGGTGTGGGGCCTTCGGGAACAACGTTCCCCATCATAGCAGAACTCTTCACACAGTCATCCAGACCAGCCGCATTGGTCATTGGCACGACACTGCATTGGGTGGAATTGTACTTGATCGGGATGCTGTTCCCTTATTTAGTGAGTCATCTGGGCAACTTCTGCTTTCTTGTTTTCATGGGCATCATGACAATCTCATGGATTTTCATCTTCCGGTTCCTTCCAGAGACAGAAGGCATGTCGCTAATGGAAATCCAGATGGAATTCAATCATTTAAAAATGGGGCAAAATTCGCCTGAAGATCTTGAAAACTGTACAAAACTCTAGAAGGTCAGAAGGATGGGGCTTGCTGCTCTGACAGAATGTAGCAACTGGGGTGGATAGCAGAATTCAACCGGTCCATTATTTCAAAAGACTCTGCTTAAAGTAGGTTTCATTGAAGAATAATGTGGTACAGCCCTCTTCAGAATGTAAAATTCAAAAGCAGGTAGGGCAATTTCAGCTTGAATACACACACACTATTAAACCACATACTTATTCCCTTTTAAAGGCTGATACAGGGAGAAAACCCTAGATTTATTCTGTGAGTAAAATGAAAGATGGCCATTGCTGATTCTGTAAAGAAAATGGAGGGAATTGGCACCACATTTGAAAGAAATGTCTCAAAACAGAAAGCATTTGGAGCATTGCCACTGAAGTGAGCAATGAACCTTTTCAGCTTCAAGTAATAATAAACTCATTAACATACTTACTTATGTGAGGTATATCAAATCAAATATAGATAACATATATATGCTTGGGATTTCCTCTTAAACATGTTATGCTACGAAACAGTCTAGAAATTGGTTAAATAAATAAATAAAGATACCATGGATACTGTATGCTAAACACCAGGAAGACAACAGATGATTAGGAAAACATGGAGCCGGTTGGGAGATAGTAAAACTGACAAGTGAAATTGCAGGAAGAATTATAAGGATTATTTCAGCTGGGAGCAATTGTTAACTTGGGACCAGTTTACCCGCAAGATCATGTCCATTTGACCACTTCCTTCTGTGGAACTAGCACTGTTACAGCTGCCGCATAATACTCATTCCCTATCTGTAGGAAATTGATCTTTTAGTGTAGCAACACCTACACATTGGAACTCTCTGCCTACTGACAGCCACCATTGCTTCATATTTTTTGGCACTGGCATAGAACCTTTTCGTTTAGGCAAGCTTATCCAGACATGTAAAGACGCTGACATGTTCCAATCTTTTTAACTGTTAATTTTAATTATAATTAAATGTTTTTTAATTGTTTGCAACTGTTTTTTATTGGTCATTTTAATATTTCTTGTAAAATGCCAAGAGGATCAAGCCATATAAAAATTTTGTTCAATAAAATAAATTTCCAGATCCCTGAAAGAAACGACGAGGGGTCTCACAAAGAAGAGAAAAGAATGGCTCACACAAAATGGAAAGCTATCCTCCTTTTAGCCATTCTCTGCAACACCCTTGGTGAGGCAGAGAAGCTGGTCCCCAATAGTTTAAACAGCTGTCTCAAGCCATACAATTGATGAAGGTTCAATTTCCATGTTAGAATTCTATGTTGTACAGGATTTGGCGGTTATTTTAGGCCTCTTGTCTCAGTTACTCATAACAAAGCAACTCCACTGAGGTTCAAGTTGTGTAACGAAGGGAAGTTGGGAGAGAGAGAGAGACAGAGAGAGAGAGAGAGAGAGACTAAGGAAGCAGCTTTTGGAATTAGTCAAGCAAACAGCAAATGAAAAGTTGCAGGGGCCGACCCCCAATTGTAATCCGGTTATTCAGGCTTGCTTGTAACTAGAAACCTTGAATATGGTTCATTTTTTCAAGATTACAGCTTGTCGAACAACCAAGAGATTGAGGCTCTGTGTCCAAGGCAAAGTCCACACTGGCCATGACTCAAGCAGTCCAATACACTAATATCAAAGTACCCATGTACCCATAGAGGGTTTGTACTTCAGCTATAATTCATTGTTTAAGAAGTGGGGCCTGCACGAAAATATCAGCGTGTTCCCCATTCAGATGGAAGGGCCTTCCCTCACCAGTGTTTCTTCCTGAATACTTTTTGTACTTTCTGAAGATTTTCTATAACAGGCATCCCCAACCTGCAGCCCTCCAGGTGTTTTGAGACTACAACTCCCATGATCCCTAGCTAACAGGACCAGTGGTCAGAGATGATGGGAATTGTAGTCTCAAAACATCTGGAGGGCCTAAGGTTGGGGATGCCAGTTCTGTTACTTGAGGTTTCTCCAAACCAGCTGATATTTCCCGCTCTTGTGCATGGCTACCTGAGGCCATAAAGGGTGACCTTAGCATCTTAATTTTATTTGTGATTAGTAAACAAAGCAAAAAAAAAAAGTCCATCATGCTAATGCCTCCCTCCCAGCACACCATTAATATATGACCTGAAATATTTGAGGAGAAAAATTAAAGCACATTTAATGTGGTTTAAATGTTATATTATGTAGAATTTTGTATTAGAATACATGTAAAAATTGAAGAGAATAGTATGTGCTTTCCTTACATTATTAAAATCAATTTGGCATCCATTCGTTTATACTTATGAAATAGAACATTAACTACAGGTAACAAAGCGCTGAGGGAAAATCTGTCTCACACCACTGCCTCCCAATGCCAAAATTTCTTTTTAAGAAAAACTTCAGGTTTTGATTCTTTCTAATTTTTAGATCCTCATTCAGGGTTGGGCATTTTACCTTTCAAAAAAGGGCTGGTCAACTAACTGATCAAACACAGCCAAATATTAGTCAAGTATTTTAAAACATTTTGGAACCAAAGACATATACTTTTATTCAATGCTATATGAGAGTAATTTTAATTGATTTTATCCACTATGATTTTTACCATGATTATGTAATATGATATGATATGATATGATAGGTCTGATGCATAATGCCAAGTAGATAAAGTAAATAGTTGCCTGTAATCATGAAATAATGAAAGTGGCTTACAACTGTAACAAATTTTAAAATCAATGTTAAGCAAAGTTCCTATTTTTGCCTAGAGAAACCTGCTGATCTACGATTCTGCTCATATCAATGGCCTTCTGGAGGAGAGGTTCCTTAAAGATTCTGCACAGGGGTCTGTTGAAAGGTCAAAATATACTCACCTTTCCAATGGACCTCAAACATGCTATAGCACTTCACACTAATGGCCAATTAGTATCAACACCTCTAATAGTTATAATAATTATACGTTTATTATTTATACCCCACCCATCTGGCTGGGTTCCCCCAGCCACTCTGGGTGGCTCACAGCACTTATAAAAAACATAGTAAAACATCAAACATTAAAAACTTCCCGAAACAGGGCTGCCTTCAGATGTCTTCGGAAAGTTGTGTAGTTCTTTATCTCCTTGATATGTGATGGGAGGGCATTCCACAGGGAGGGAATGCTAGTGAAAGCAATTCTGCTTAAGGAAATACAGGAGCACCATGTGTGACAACTCAGTCACACATGCAGATCATTGCTGGATGCTGCAAGCCTTGAGCAAGGAAAGACTGCACCTGAACCAGTTTACTCTGGCATGAATGTTCACGGGCAGCCTGCCACTTCAGAAGGATACGGCTGAACAGAAGGCATCTAATAAGGCAAACAACTTTTCTTAGAAAAAAGCAAACCCGCGTGTCGTAGCACAGTTAGCATCAGATATTAATTACATAACTATGTCTTGCAGAGTGAAACACACACACCTTTCAGCAGCGGCAGGATGTTCCCCCAGAGTCTTCCATTGCCATCTATTATGCACCTTGTTCCAAAGTCCAGCCATTTATTTGTTCATTAACAGACCTCAATGGTGCTTTTAGTGATTCTGCAATGTGTACCGTTTCAAAGGAGAACTCCCCACTTCCTGGAACTCTCTCACCACCAAATTAAGTTCACAATCAAGAAGAGAAAACCTCAAGCTATTTGAGCACAGCCAAGGCCAGGTAATGCTAATCAGCAACTTTTCATTCCAGACAACAAATGTCCTGGAAAATTAAGTCGTACAAGGGTATAAGCTCTCAGAAACCTTAGCTATACAGACAGAACCATTTCCTCTTCTAAAATATCTCCTCTATCTTGGGTGCCCTCATTCTGTCCCCACCGAGGCATTGTTTGCAGTGCTGGAGGGCAAGGGCTAGTGGGCTTCAGTAGGAGACTGGAGCCCAGAACTTCTGGCTCTCAGAACTGCACTGTGCATTAAGGAGTGGGCTGGGGGAGAAACCTGCCAACTGTCTAAGGTCTCTTCATTGGTCAGAAAAGAAAAGCCAGATGACGGGCAGCAACTTAAAAAGGAATGCCTTGGTTACAGGCAAGATGCTTATCAGCTGTCCTACTTTCTCAAATGAAACCAGAAGTGTGCCTCTGGATGCCTGGGGTTAACACCTGAGAGGGAGACCAAGGCACACAGATGCAGTTTGCAGAGGCAGGCTTGGCTCTGCTGCTGACACACATGCCTTCTCTCTTGCAGAGAACAGCTGGCTTTCAGAAAATGGGGGTCAGGGAAATTTAGAGGAAACACCACAATGCAAACCTGCAATGCGTAAAGTTTCAGCCAAAAGGTCTAAAGATCACTTCTACTTTCAAAGAGGTGGCGGCTTGTGCCAAACTCTCATGCCTTAACTAGAGGTGCGGTGCCAAGGCCTTTGCTAAATCCTCAGAGTGGTTAAGATTCCAGCCTGCAGCTAGAATGTCACATGAGTTAAAACCTCAGGAGGATTAACACAAACAACTTAACTCTTCACTGTTCTTCAGTTCAGCTTTGTTTCCTCTCACACAAGGCAGTTTTGTGCATCTATTCCACTGCACAGACCATTGCTTATACTGATCTCTCACTGCCTCCTGATTGGCCACATTGATTAACAAGCAGCTGGCAAGAATGCCACTTGAAGATCAGATGGGCTGAACTAAGAAAGTAGTTGGGGCGGATGCGAGAGAAACAAGATGCAGGGTATGGTCTGAGGACACATGAGACAGCCACCTTGCTGAAGCTAAACAGGTCAGAGTCTGCTCAGTACCTGGATGGCTGAGTCCCATGATCAAAGGAAGACGGGATATAAATATATGAAACACACAAACCAAAACGTCAGGTAACTGAAATTGGTCCAAATTCACACTGATCCATAATAAACTCCATTACTTAATTCCTTAATGTCTGACTATCGTTCAAAAGCATGCACATCTCTTAGGCTTGGAGCAGCAATTAACTGTTGACCTAATTTGATTGCAAATACTCCATGAAATCATTATGGCAATGATGCCTGAAGAATTAGGCTGATGCCTACCTTAGCACACTTGCATTTAAAGAATATGGCTTATTTTTGAACAACTGCTGTTACTTCACTTTATTCCTGTTTTAGTTTCCTTTTTTTTTTTCAACTGCAGACCAACCTTAGTGTTCCAGAAACATAAGCCAAGGAGAACAATTACATTAATAGAAACTTGTCTAACATCATTAATGCTGCAATATTTCATTACCATCTTTAAAATGTTAACCATTACAAAGCAATGACATTAATCAGTTTTGGTAATTAACATAAATATTAAGTTAACAGTAAAAATGCTTGACCATTATTTGTTAGTACTTGACAAAATAACTAAATCTGTTTTGGTTAGAGCAGCTCTCCATCTGTGCTATGGTAGAACAATGCAAAAGGAACCAAGTTTAAAACAAAAATAACCATAGCCACAGCAGACTGTATTTGAATTGCTGGTATCACAGAATTTCTGGAAATTTAGAGGCTGTTAAGTGTGCAACGCACCAGATTTGAGGCTTCAGTAGTTTTCAACCTACAACGGCTGCTGATCCACCGGAGTACAATTCAGAGCCCTCGTTCTTGACTCTCTGACAATACCCTCAATACATCAAGGCCCATCTTCTCCAACACAAGCCTGCCTGAGACTGAGATCCTTGATGGCCCTTCTTTGGATGGCCCAACCTCTGGCATTAGCTGGATGGCACAGGAGAGAGACCTTTCTCAGGTGGGGTGCCCCCATCTTTGGAAAGCTCTCCCCGGGTAGTCTTTTCAGTGCTAGGCAAATAACTTGACATTTTTAAAAGTCTGAGAATGTAATCTGTTTTGATTTTATTCTACCATTGTGATGCTCTTGTTTTATGCCCTGTGCTGTTTCAATACGTTTGATTCGTTATTTTGATATGCCATGTTGCTGCTTAATTTTTCTAACAGTTACAGGTAGGTAGCCGTGTTGGTCTGCCATAGTCAAAACAAAATAAAAAATAAAAAAATCCTTCCAGTAGCACCTTAGAGACCAACTAAGTTTGTTCTTGGTATGAGCTTTCGTGTGCATGCACACTTCTTCAGATACACTGAAACAGAATCTACAGCAAACCTTTTTAGAACTAAAATATCCACCTGATGAAGTTAAACAACAGATCAACAGAGCCAGACTGATACCCAGAGAGAACTTGCTGCAAGACAGACCCAAAAAAGAAAATAACAGAACACCACTAGTAATCACATACAACTCCCAAATTAAAACAGTACAACGCATCATCAGAAGATCTACAACCTCTCCTAGACAATGACAGTTCTCTTTCTCAAGCTCTGGGAGGAAGACCCTACATCGCCTACAGACAGCCACCCAATCTCAAACAGCTCCTCACCCACAATAATACTACAACAGGACTCAACATGGACACTGGTACCAGAGCCTGCAATAAACCCAGATGCCAACTTTGCTGCCACATAAACCCGGACAACACCATTACTGGTCCCAACAACATCAAACATACCATCTCAGGACTATTTAATTGCTCATCTTCCAACATTGTGTATGCAATCAAATGCCAACAGTGCCCTTCAGCTCTCTATATTGGACAAACAGGCCAAACCCTACGCCAAAGGATAAATGGACATAAATCTGATATCAGGAATCACAAGACAGAGAAACCAGTAGGAGAACACTGTCAGGTTTTCTGGGCATCATAGAGTTAATGATGCAAGAGGCGTTCTGATCCTGGGAGTCTAGCCTTGCCCACTGTGATACGGGCACTTTCCTTTGTCTAGGAGAAGGGGAGGTTTGGTTTCACTTTCCCCTTCGCCTCACTCTGTGTTCAGTGTATCGTTACTGCTGGATGTGAGTTTGTTAGTTTGCTGCAAGCATGCAGCTCAAGTCTGTAGGACTTGTGTGTGTGTGCTACTAAATAAAGCCTAGTTTAGTTTAGTAGCACTGGCGTCTGTCAAGTTATTTCACGACGCCACGGAGCAGACCTAAAAGCCATCACGACGCTGCGATTCAACTCTGCTAAACTCTGCTGAACGGAAGAACGCTCAGGGCGCAGCAGAAGTGTGCCTGGGCGCCATTGATGTCGGAGACGATCGTAAAGGTGATTGATTGCAGTGCCGGCCAGCAGCACTACTTGGGTCAAAGTTTTATGACCCAATATCAATACCAAAACAAGAACACTTCAATCTCCCAGGACATTCTATAAAAGATCTCAAAGTAGCTGTCTTAATACAAAGAAATTTCAGAAATAGACTGGAAAGAGAAGTGGCTGAATTACAACTAATCACCAAACTTAAAACCACGGAGAAACCTGGTCTGAACAAAGACATTGGATTCTTATCTCATTATACATAACAAAGCTATCTTTAGCCATCTCACCCCTTGCCTTTCCCTGCAAGACTAATTACAGCCGTTAAGAGTCGTCAACAGGTTTTCCACACCTATCAGCTGATCACCCATTCCCACCACCCTTCTGAGCAATACCCCTCCCCACTCCCTCACTATATTTAAGGATCTGGTGACTTCTGTTTCAGTGTATCTGAAGAAGTGTGCATGCACACGAAAGCTCATACCAAGAACAAACTCAGTTGGTCTCTAAGGTGCTACTGGAAAGAATTTTTGATTTTGTTTTGACTGAAATAGAAGTCACCAGACCCTTATATATAGTGAGAGAGTGAGGAGGGGTATTACTCAGAAGGGTGGTGGGAATGGGTGATTGGCTGATGGGTGTGGAAAACCTGTTGATGACTGTTAACGACTGCAATTAGTCCTAAAGGAAAAAGCAAGGGGTGAGATGGCTAAAGATAGCTTTGTCATGTATAATGAGATAAGAATCCAATGTCTTTGTTCAGACCAGGTCTCTCCATGGTTTTGAGTTTGGTAATGAGTTGCAATTCAGCAAAGAGAAAGTTTGCTGAATTGCAACTCATTACAAAACTCAAAACCACAGAGAGAACTGGTCTGAACAAAGACATTGGATTCTTATCTCATTATAAATGACAAAGCTATCTTTAGCCATCTCAATTTTTCTGACAGTTATTCATAAAGATAATGCTACTGAAGGGAAGGATATAACTTCTAAAAAGCTTTTTTTTATAGCTAGCTAACCATACCTTCCCTTCTGCACATAATACTGTAAATATAATAGCACTCTTATTTTTCTTTCCTATAAATGGTCTTGCAGTTGACTTTTGATTGGGATTAAAGTTTAACCTTTAAATCATGATACACGTTGTCACTGGCTCTGGTGTAAGATTAAAAGCAGAGTTCACAGCTCTATTCCTAGCATGAACTAAGACTTCAGCAAAACTGCAACCTTTGCCCTATGTCTCTAACACTAAATTCAGACGGAGCAGCTAGTCAGTGATTCCAACAATGCTGCGTGGGGTGTTTTTACCCCCCAGCCAAAAGATCTGATGTCACAGTGAAACTCAGCAATCTTACAAACCTGACTACTGTAGAAACCTGTTAACTTCAAAGAAGGCCTTCCGTCTACACTATTAACACACCTCATGTATTTTCCTAGAGATATACAAAAGGTAAAATGAGATGGATTAAGAGATACTCAGTAAAGGCACTCCGTACAAAACTAAACAAGCTTTTAGCCTTTGATAAATTGGGTTAAATTGGTATTGACTGATTTGATTTCAATTTCAATGCGTCTACTCTGAGTATAACAACATAGCTGGATACCACTCATCAATTTTTCTTGATTTCCTAATGTGCTTTCAAACACACATCGGTGAAGACAGCCATATCGCATACAGGCAATAACTCAAAGGTAAACTTCCAGAGCCCAATAAATGCATCATGTCTTAGATTTTAGGTCACATTCCCTCTTCACCACTTCTTTGCAACTAGGTGTACTACAGTCTCTGCTCTTATGGTGGATGGGTTTGTACTTCTGCTATAACAGCTGAATATTAAGCTGTATTTAAAGAAGGAATTAATGGTAGTAATTCTGAGCACCCCAGGACAGAGCTTGGTTGTGTAGATCACCCTTCCTCAAGCTGGTATGTTCCGGATGTTTTGGCCTACAATTCCCATCAGCCCCAGCCAGTTCCATACTAGGTTACGGAAGGCTATGTATGGAATCCTTATCAAATAAAGTTCTATGTTTCTTGTCCTTACCCCACACTCAAAAGGAGTACAGGATAGCCATTTGGAGCTATCTTTGGAGAAAGAAGTGAGTGCATGTGGAATAACTGCAAGAAAGACTTAACATGGAAGCAAAGTTATTGTACAGAAATCAGATCAGATTCAAGTACCCCAGGAAAAAATTATTAGGCATGAGCACTCTTTTGCTTTCACAGAAATGGTACTTTATTGAAGGCATTGAAGGCAGCCACTTGCCCACTGACAGAGTAAGGCATTGTGTATCATGCCAAGCAACTATGATACCCACACCAACCACGTAAAGCTGTCCTTTGGTTCAAAAGGTAGACAGAAGCAGGTAAATTGGTAGAAACATTTGCAAATCCCAAGGCCAACCTAAAAACATGCAATTCTTCAAATGGAAAACCCAAATAGCACTCTGCTCCTAATTGCCACTGGGTCCAGTCACCAGGACGCTCAACTTTGCAAGCCTCATGGAAAAGAACAGGCAGATCACACAGGAACAGAAGAATGCTCATGCAAAGTTGCTTATTTGTGGTGGATTGCGCTGTGTGGGCCAGATCAACCCATTTCCCGTTTCCGTCACCTTTAATGGTACCCAAAGATTTGTGGCTAGAGGTGACTGCCTCATTTTGCTACTTCCAGTATGTGAATAATTATGGTGTCCTTATCACACACAAGGTACTGACGTGCTTCAAACTACTCTGCTGTTAATTTCGATTATCTGTTACAATTGTTTTCAAACTGCTTTTATTTTATAATTTTAATATTTACTGTAAACGGCTTAGAGGCTATACTACAATCAAGTAAATTTTTTGTTAAACGGACTAAATAAAGAAATCAGAAATTTCACTTTTTATCCAAGTAAAAGTGAGAAGGAACTCTTGGGGTAGAAATGCTCCATTCTACAGACAGTCATGACACTTGCTCATTTATAACATAGTTTGGGCTGTTAAACCCTGTCAAGAACAAGAGCACACCTCGGATCTGGCAGAACTCTAGCCAAAGACAAGCCCGTCCAGCACGGTATGGCTCCAATCAAGACCGTTCTGCTTGGTACAGAGAGCTGAACAGAAGTTCACTCACCATCCAGTCTGGCATATGGAAAGCTGAGGCACCTGCATGGTTGTCCCACTTCTCCATCACAGAAACTCTGTGAGGCTTGGATTTGCGGCTGCCACAGGAAGGAGACTTTGATTTGGTTCTACGAGGCTCCCGGTTTTCCGAAGGGTTATGCAATAATCTGCAGGTGTTGCAACTCCTTCCCAAGACAGTGCTGTCTCTTCTCAAGCAGTCAACAGAACATCTGGTACCTCAAGGAATTGGCTTTTGCCACAAGTCCTGGCCAGGCAAAGACTCTAAATCCTGTCTCTCATGTTTAGGCTTTCCAGCAGACACTTCCAAGGCACCACTCTCAGCACTGACTCTTAGGTCAGACTGTGTGACAGGCAGCCTCAGTGTTGTGTGAATGTGGCCATCTACCACCTGCCTATGTATATCCAACAGATGACGTCACCCAAACAGCCAATAGCAGGGATCAATAAAGCTCAAGGTCAAGGAGGCACTCTTTTACATGCACTGCAAAATAAACGTCTTCTCACATGTAGCTTTGGTGCTTGATAGCATTAAAAGTTCATGGAACTGAAGCAAAAGGGCCCAGTAGGATTTCCAGCTGCCAAGCACCTGGCAAAAGACCAGCAAGGCAGCATTTAAAATTAACTTCTGAAAGCTTTGACTTTTGGGAGAACTGCAAGGCTATTGTTCTCAGCAATTATTTGCATAGACATCCTCTTGCCTGCAACTCCCTCTGTTGGACAGTGGCAGGCATGCAAAATCATGTGTGTGTGTGTGTGTGTGTGTGTGCGCGCACACACACACACACTTATCCAAAGAGGTCACAAAGTGAGTGTGCCCAGGAACAGACTGTGGGATCTGCATCTGTTAGCCTTCTGCTGTTCCCCAAGAATCACAAACACATCAGAACACCTCTTTCTAGGCTTCCCAAGTCAACACTGTGTAAGATTAGCAGCACAAGTCTTAGTCTCAGTCATGTAAGCACTCCTCACCAAAAGAGAAGCCATTCTGCAAGGTTTTCAGAGCACCCAAAAGCAGAGTGCAATGAAATGTACACATTGTCAGTATTAAGTAGACAGGAATAAATGTCCTTAAGTGGCACCTGCTCTTAAACTTGCGTTTGCAACAAGCAGCTTTAACTCGCATATTATTTCAGTTGCAAATTAATTTCCATTTCAGTTTTGACAGGCTTTGAGAGCCAGTGTGGTGTAGTGGTTAAGAGTGGTAGACTTGTAATCTGGGGAACCGGGTTAGCGTCTCCACTCCTCCACATGCAGCTGCTGGGTGACCTTGGGCTAGTCACACTTCTCTGAAGTCTCTCAGCCCCACTCACCTCACAGAGTGTTTGTTGTGGGGGAGGAAGGGAAAGGAGAATGTTAGCCGCTTTGAGACTCCTTTGGGTAGTGAAAAGTGGGATATCAAATCCAAACTCTTCTTCTTCTCTTCTTATTACTTTTATTAGTTACCATTTCCAAACCTAACGGAGCAGGTTTCACTTTTAAAAATCTAAGCACTCAGCTCTCAAGGCCATGCATTACACTTGTCTCCAGCACTTAAAAAATGGAAGATTTGATTAAAGAGGAAGGGTGCATGCATGATCCTGACATCACACAGACTGTGGAGGAGTGCTTTGGAGGTGTAATGTTAAGCCCCCAGGACACACACACCCAATTCCAGTTTAGACAAACCAATATCTTTATAATTGCTTGTCAAAACTGTAGTCAAAGATTAGGTCCCACACCTTTATAAAACCACTTTGAGCTCTGGTGAAGGAAAGAAGGGACAGAAATGTTTCACATACATAAAGCAGCAAATTTGCTTCTTCAACTCATTTTATTCACATCTACATGATAGCAAGTCCTGTCTAAAACATACTATCTTCTTTGTCAACTAAAACAAGTGATGAAGGCCAGAATTATCTGCGCTCAATTCAAGTAGGAAAATGTCACCATTAAATCTGCCTGTCTGACACAAGCCATATGACCCTTGGATGAAAATAACTATCCAGCCACCACTTCTTTAAAACTATCAGAATATTCTCTGCTTCCTATGGCCCATATTTTAAGACTCCTGAAAAAGTAGATCCTGAAAGTCATTGGGTGGCAAGGTTTCGCCATAAAACAAAACATTCACTGAAGAACCTTAAAAACACAGCAGGCTTGCAAAGCTCTTGGCAATCCAGAAAAGGGTCACCTAGTAAGAAACAGGTGGATCAGGCCCTGTCTTAAGCTGGGCGGGTGTTAAGACAGAAGTTGTAGGAAGGAGAGGCAGATTTTCTTTCAGAAATGGAAAATGGATAAAAAATATCGTGACAACTGCAGCCAATGCCCTCTGGTGTGGGCTGCCAGGGGAATCAGAGCAGCTCCAAGAGTCTTTATCACATGCTGAAGGTCAAAGTTCATTTGAATGTAATCGTGGTGTAAGCCCTTGATGACTACAGTCAACTTCAACAGATGCGGAATGAGATTCTCAGCTGTCAGGTATACAGGGATGCCTTTTTGGGGTCAGAGTGAGGTCAGAGTGGGAAAGAAGTGCAAAGAACTACTGACAGTGATAATTATGTAATGCAGACACTGCTAATTAGGTTTCAAATAGCCCATACTGGTCAAGAGGGAAGTTACAAAACAGGATTTGATTTACAGTATTGGGTCTTTAGGCACTGTGATGCTCAACATTGACACTAGAGGGAGATGTGAATCCAAAAAACCATCTTGCAGGCTCAAATCCAGACGACTGTGAAAAAAATTAAGAATGGAAGTGGAAGAGGGCAAAGCAATGGAACATAAATCAACACCTCTTGGTGAGAACTTAGAACAGCCAGCAATTGCTGAGATGGATCGGTACAAGCTTTATTAGTTTTAGTGTGCTTAATCAGTCTGAGTCAAGGCTTCTCTGAGCAGAGTTGGGCTCAGGGAAGAGATTTATCGCAAGCAGGTATGCCTTAATGAGAGCTGAGAACAAATATTAAGAGAAGGTCAAAGCATGGGAAGCACATGGCAAGTGAGGCCCCACGTTAAGCAGCCAGCGCTGTCCAAGATTCAGAACACACCAGTTTAAAATCTCACAGGTGTCACTGGCCTCTTGTGCAGATTTCTGCACGTTTTTAATCTTTCTCACGAGTGAACTGAAATTATTCCCACAAAGGAGCACAAATTGAGGTGGCAAGGCTGGAATAGGAAGTATCTGTAATTGGGATGCCACATTCCTGCAGGCTCCTGTTTACAGTAGACCTGTCTTACAAAAAAAAATTCAACACCCACATGAATTCTCACTTCCATTTTCCCTCTGTATGTTTTGCTCCTCAGGTATGAAGAACTTCCCATCCAACCCTCAGAGGCTCAGTTCCTATCTATAAAAGTGACCAGGGATGCGGGTGGTGCTGTGGTCTAAACCACTGAGCCTCTTGGGTTTGCTTATTGGAAGGCTGGCGGTTCAAATCCCCGCGCGGAATGAGCTCCCGTTGCTCTGTCCCAGCTCCTGCCAACCTAGCAGTTCGAAAGCATGCCAGTGCAAGTAGATACCGCTGTGGCGGGAAGGTAAACGGTGTTTCTGTGCACTCTGGCAATCATCACGGTCCTCCGTGCACCAGAAGTGATTTAGTCATGCTGGCCACATGACCCGGAAAGCTGTCTGTGGACAAATGCCAGCTCCCTCGGCCTGAAAGAGAGATGAGTGCCGCAACCCCATAGTCGCCTTTGACTGGACTTAACCATCCAGGCGTCCTTTACCTTTTTTAAAAAATAAAATAAAAAGTGACCCATTTCAAAACACTGCAAGGACAAGTGAGACAGTGGAACAGGGGAAGGTGAAAAACCCTCTTCATCCAAGGACTGCATTCACTTCTGGGCATTCATTACTAGGGGCCAAAGACAATAGTGAGCAGTGCAACAAATGTGAGTTTTACCTTTCTACGGTGTGCTAGTTTCTACCTACACTCACACACACCCCTCTCTCTTTCTATCCTCCACCCAGGCAAGCAAGAAACATTATTGCACAAGAGCATTCCTTCAGCAGGGAAGCGGCAGGGAATATCAAGCAATACTCTTGGAATTGTCACACCAGATTGAAAGAAGTTCAGGAGGGGCATGCAACCGGCATACACGAAGCCTTCTTCAGGCGTGACTCATTAAGGCTCTTACTCATGCCTTTTCTCATATAAAAGCCCAAGCCACCCCCGTGCCAGATGTTTGATCAAACTGACAACCTTTCGCCATTTCCACTCCTTTTTTCCCAACGGCTAGGAGTCCAGCAATCAAGAGGGACTCCAGCATCCTGCACAGTTCATTGCGCCTCTCCACTGCATGACTGGCAATTTAGTTAAGCAAATGAATGTATATTTTTATTATTATTATTATTATTATTATTTTAATGTATATTTGAATGAAGGATGATGGTGAGCAGCAGTCTGGCACCTTGCACACCCGATGGGATCCAAAGCGGCAAACTTACCATGTAGAAAATCCTACTCTTGCAAGGAGGATTCTTGCAGATAAGTGTCGCTCCCGAACACGTGATGCCACTTTTCAGCGAGGGGACTATTTCTGCATAACTAAACCGGGGATGTTCCACACATCCCTAAAGAGAAAGAGTTTGCCTAGATTATGCTGGAGGGAAAAGCAGCTTGCAGGATTAGGGCTGTCTGTAACCACATCTTGTTCCGAAAGGCCTTGCCAGTGAGAAACTGGAGAAGGCCAGGTCAACGCGCTGGAGTTGCCCCACATTACAAAACTGGGCAGCTTAAGAGGGCAAAGTTCATCAGGACACTCTTCCAATTTACCTTTGATAATGAGTTTCTAATTTTATGAGGCAAGTGGTCAAGTTTGAAAAACTAACCAAGTGTGGCAGGAATGAAGTACAATCAGAGCAACCAGCCCACTATCTCCACTCCCCCCACCAAAGGGGGGGGCGGGGAATCAAATGCAAAGAAACAGTAGAGGAAAGCCGTAATTGGCAAAGACCTTCCTACCATCAGTAAACTATTTTCTTATCTTTAGTACTATGTGATGGTTTTGTGCTTGTTTTTCACTGGAGACAGCTGACAGGGACATCTGAAGAAGTGTGCATGCACATGAAAGCTCATACCAAGAACAAACTTAGTTGGTCTCTAAGGTGCTACTGGAAGGAATTTTTTTTTATTTTTTATTTTGTTTTGACTATGGCAGACCAACACGGCTACCCACCTGTAACAGTGACACATTACGTCTGGTTTCATTCCAATTAGCGCCCCCTTCCCTTCTGGGTTGAGGATCATCAGAAATATCAGCATTATTCAAATTACGACAGTTTAGGAATATAGGAAGCTGCCTTTTACAGAATCAGTCCATTAGTCCACTGAGTTCGTACTGTCTACACTGACTGGAAGATCTCCAGAGATCTCTTTCACACCAGAGTCTCTCACGGCCCTACCTGGAAATGACATCAGAGACTGGACCTGAGACCTTCTGCATACAAAGCAGGTGTTCTATCCACAGAGCTTATGTCCCTTCCCCAATATCCATAGCTTAAAACAGCCTTTATTTTAGAATACAGAAAGGGAACCTTATGGGGCATCTGCAAAGCAACTTTTAAAGGGAATCACATGATGTTGACTTATCGGGGGGGAGTTTGCATCTGGTCTTTCCACACAACCCAGACTGAAGATATGGCAAGCTATGCCATCTATTTGAGTAAAAGGTGTTCTGGAATTAAGGAAGAGCGTTCTGCACACTTCTAATTTATTGCCAACAGACTGAACTGAGAAAGCAGATAACCCAGGGGAAGTATCCCCATAGCTTCTTATGAACATACTACATTAGACAACTTGTCCATACCCAGCCTAGTTTAGTCTCCTCTTATTGTGATCTCAATTCCATCCCAGTCCTGCTGCTATGAGCCTTTGGGTTTGGAAGCCTGTGTCCCTCCAGATTGCTGTTCAATTCCAACTCCCATTAGTACCAGCCAGCATGCCCAATGTGTCTAGGATGGAGGGAATTATGAATCCAACAACATGTGATGGATCACAAGCTTGCCATGCCTTCTGTCAGTAAAGATGCCAGGGATTGAATGTGAGAACTTGTACATGCAAAGCACATGCTCTAACACTGTGCATGCAAACCTTCCAGCAGCAACATTTTAAACACTGTATTCTGTATGAAGGAAATATATATATTGAATCTATTCATCAGCACCAGGCCTCTGCAATCAAAGGAAACCCACTGAGTCTTGTGTTGCTGGTGAGTGATTTACCGTATTTTCTCGTCTATAAGATGCCCCCATGTACATTTGGGGGGACGACTAAGATTTAAGAAGGGACACGGGTGGTGCTGTGGGTTAAACCACAGAGCCTAGGGCTTGCCGATCAGAAGGTTGGCGGTTTGAATCCCCACGATGGGGTGAGCTCCCGTTGTTCGGTCCCTGCTCCTGCCAACCTAGCAGTTCAAAAGCATGTCAAAGTGCAAGTGGATAAATAGGTACCACTCCGGCGGGAAGGTGAACGGTGTTTCTGTGCGCTGCTCTGGTTTGCCAGAAGCAGCTTAGTTATGCTGGCCACATGACCCAGAAGCTGCACACCAGCCCCCTTGGCGGCAACCCCAGAGTCGTCCACGACTGGACCTAATGGTCAAGGGTCCCTTTACCTTTTTAAGATTTAAGAAAATGTGGGGAGATGTATCTGTGCATAAGACACCCCCTAATTTTTGACATTATTTTTTAGGGGGGGGGGAACCTAGTGTTATACACGGGAAAATACGGTATTTGTGTATAAGGATATCTAGGCCAACCTTCATTGCAAAGATTCCAGGAGAGATGTTGAGAGTGGAGAGGCTCTGTGGGTCCATGTGGGTCCTCTCTGATTAAGTACCCAACACTATTTTTCTAGAGTCATTAAACAGCCCTAAACAAACCGCCTATCCTTCCCCATTGTATCAACTGTATCCTTTAGAAATGGCCCGTCTAATGAATGCTCTCTAGCCTTGTGCATGCAAAGTGCTCAGAGTTCATGGTAAACAAAATCTCTGAAGATATTATAAGGTGGTGTCGAGATGCCATAATCAAAATTGTCAGTCTTGACAAGGAGGAGGAGGGTAGGGGGATGAATAAAGAGTGAGCAAGCATTAGGAAGGAAGCAAAAATACAAAAGTTGTAACATGTCACAAAACCCTTTTTTGGTTCAAGAATACCAAGCTCAAGCACGCAAAAACAATTCCGCAAGCAAAATTTGTCGAAGTCTGACTCACAGAGGGGCAGGGGTGGAGGGGGTCATTCAAGAACACACTGGGTAATAACCTCAAGGAGATGAATATAGCAGTGGGGATTTGCATGAGGTACTGAGCAGGCACTGTTGATTAGGTAACGGAGGGAATGAAAACTGGTATGATTGCTCACACATTGCTTTCATGCAAATAGTCAGATTAGCACCAATAAAGGAGAGTTTATCACCATGCTTATGTGTCAAGATGAGAAGAGGGACCTTTTGGCTGTGCAATTGGGGTCTTTTTACTATTCTTAGCACTGTGAGCTTAACCGGGTTTATTTTGAGTAAGCTGTCTCCTCTGTGATAAATAGAGCTGCCGACAGTGGTCAGACAGTCCAGATTACAAGATGCACATTACCCTAATGGGAAATGCCCCAAAGTCAAGAGCAGCCACTGCCCTCATGTGGGAATGGAACAGGGGTACAAGAGCAGGATCTGCTGGGACTGGTATGCCTGAAGGGAAGAATTTACATCAGAAGGGTACGCTGAAGTTAGTGAAAGATTGATTTCTCATTATCGCACCCCAAGAACACCCACTGACATCTGCGCAGAGGGGCTATATCAGGGGTAGGCAACCTAAGGCCCATGGGCCGGATGCGGCCCAATAACCTCCTCAATCCGGCCCGCAGATGGTCCAGGAATCGGCGTGTTTTTACATGAGCAGAATGTGTGCTTTTATTTAAAATGCATCTCTGGGTTATTTGTGGGGCATAGGAATTCATTCATATATTTTTTTTCAAAATATAGTCCGGCCCCCCACAAGGTCTGAGGGACGGTGGACCGGCCCACGGCTGAAAAAGGTTGCTGACCCCTGGGCTATATCCTGCTTTATGAACCCCTTTTCTCCTCAGAAGAGTTCTCTATCATGGGAAGGAGCTTTACTGCATTCAAGGTCACAAAGCCAGTAAGGTTAATTCTCAGAACCATGAATGCAACTAGCTCACCTGAATGCAGCCTACCTGGTGTCTTCCAGAATAAAATGGTAGCTCTTAACTGCAGTTCTCAGTCCTGTAAGCCAAAAGCCCTTCTTCAAAAGACTCGGGGCATTAACATACCATACTGGGGGAGGGATTCAAAGCAAACTTATTTGATGATCATCCTCTTTTAATGTATATTGGATCAAAAGGAAGAGAGTTTACAATTTAAATGCCAAAAAAAGCCACAGTAAGCAAAATCACCATAAAACAGTGGTTCCCAACTGGTGTTCTATGGACCTCAGGGGGTCCACGTAACCCACCCAGCTGTCTGGTACATCCCTTTCTTGGGGGCCGTGCTCTCATGCAAGATTGCAGCGCCCTAAAACATGTGAGTTTGCTTCCTGACATAACAGTATTGCTTCTGTAACTTGCCTGGATTTGAAATTTGGTGAAGTGACTTAAAAATGGGGGGCTGAGTGAGGAAAACCTTTTCAGACTTCCTTTCCTACCCATCACTCCAAACATTTCTCTCTACTCAGTGAGTTACATTAGGCAAGGAGAGAAAGGAAACCGCCAACAAGATTCATTGATCAGTGAGGCTCTGACACTCAGCTAGCTGTCCTGATTGCAGAACTCAGTAATGCAGGCATCAGGAACGCTTCTCATTCAGAACTATTGCATGACTTGTTTTTATTGAAAGCATTGCTTCCAAGTTGGAGATCCTACTGGCTGAGCAGACAGACAAAGCAGGCCAACCAGCCCTGAAAGCCACAGAACTTTATGGGTTGTCTTCAATACTGATCATATTCAGAGCAGACTCACATAAATTAATGGATGCACCTAACCTGTTTGGTTTTTTCTTAAAAAGAAACCAACAAATAAAAAAACTAGCCCACTGGGCAGGTATCAGAAAATCAAACAAGCCAAGATTTAATGAACCATAGTTTAATAAATCAAGAGTCACTGTTATATGCAAACCAGGTCACTAAGTGGCAAAATTTGAGTGGCATGCACCTATTAATATCATTGAAAGAACTGTCCTAGCTTCCATTTTGGTATTAACCTTTCAAATGGGCCCCAGTTCAAAAATAGGCTCCACCTGCAGGTGCCAAAAGTAGGGGAATCATCTTGACAATTCTTCCAGGGGTGTGAAATTAGCGGGAGGCTACAAAGCATGCATCTGATAGCCATGGTAGGATGGTTCATGGTGGCAGTCGCAATTTTTATTTCCCCCATCCAACTGATGTTTTGTCATAATGAAGCACTCCCTGCTCAGGAAGGATTCTGAGAAATAGAAAAGTAACTGTCTCTGGGTGGGAGGAGTGCAGCAGCAAAACACATGGTGGCAAGAGGGCAAAAGCAAGCCACTTCTGCCCAAGTTTTCATTAGAGGAAAAACTTGTGTCTCGGCACTACTTTTTGAAGCTGTAAATAGCCTGGTGCCCAAGTATGTAAAATACTGCCTTTTTCCATATAAAGCTGCCCATCAAGATCTTCTGGTCCCTCTCTGGGTGCTTTTAGGCAGCTGGTGGGTACAGAAGTGGCCTTTTTTTGTCATAGCATCCTACATTATATACAGTAACTCTCCCCTTAGACAAGTTTGTCTAACATTATTTTTTAGGCATTAAAACGGTTTCCTCGGATTTTCAATTAACATCTACAGTCCTCCAATAGTTTCAGCTGCTGCTTTTATCTCTGGCTGTGTTGTTTTTAATAATGGTTCAAGTGTTTTAAATACTGTACTTTTATTGCAGTTTTAACACACTGGCTGGGTTGGGTTACAATGCTGGTCAAAAACTATGGTTAAGCAAACCAGTTTGCAAGCTAGTTTACCATTCACTTCTCCCTATCTGGAGCAGGGAAACAAACTATAGAGTTGCATCTAAAGCAACCAAAATCACTGGTTCAAATGCAACACTAAGCCATCTGGTTCATGGTTTGTTTCTCCAAGAATGGCAGAATGGATTGGGAGAGCTCAAGGTTTGTGCATGCTATGATTCAAGGCCAGGACTGCATCTAAACCCAGCCACTGCTATACAGACTGAATAAACTGTTTTATTTTGTAGTGAAGTGCCTTCAAATCTTTATGAAAGACAAAATATAAATCCCCCCAAAAAAGATGAAGAGCTTTAGTCTGAAACACCTGGATTCAAGTAGCATGAGCTCACTAGGCTACCTTCAGGCAAGGAATTCTATCAGTTAACACCCCACCTGTAAAATGGGAACAGTAAACTTGTTCACTGGTTTATTTTGAAAAGAAATGAGTGACAGGATTGAAGTCCTTCAATATTAAAAGCTCTGCAGAAGAGGAAAAACAAGGATATTTTAAAGGAATCACGCCACACCCTAGCCTGAGGACTACAGGTGGATTATAGCATCCACACAATGATAAGGCTTCCCTGGCCCAAAGGTACGCCACCTGAATTAAACACAGCTCCACCTACACCCTTGGCTCGACCTCAAGGGCGTGCCTTGTAATACAACCACCACGGTTAATGCCTCCCTCCAAGCAGCTTATACACATTTCCAGTCTCTCTCAAATTTCCACTTTCTCCAGCACACTCCCCCCCCCCTTCTCACTTACTCATTCCCTCTCTAACCTCAAACTCACTAAGCAGTTATTTCTATCCCCAGCTCCTCCTGCCAGCTCCTACACCAGCCTTCCCCAACCTGATATCCTCCGGATCTTTTTGGACCACAATTCCCATCATCCCTGACCATTAGCCATACTGGCTGGGGCTGACGGGAGTTACAGTACATAATTGTCTGGGACACATCAATTTGGGAGCAGCTGTCCTTTAAACCACCTGTTTCCCAGAAGAAGATGACCCTAGGGGCAACCTTCAAGCTGCCTTCTTCCGCCACATTTACTCTTTCAGCTGCATTATATTGCACTTGTTTGCCTCAAGCCTTACCCACCTAAGTAATTACCTATGAAGACCACAGATTAAGCCTCACAAGAGATGGGCTCAAGGCAATCCAACACACTCTTTGGCAGCAGATCAGAGTTTTCCATTAAAAATTCCCTCAGCAGGAAGCTGGCACCAATCACGGTTCTGAGAAGGGTGTCTACATGATGGATATGCATTTCCAAAACATGCCTGCTTCAAAGAATCACAGAGCTGGGAGGGACCCTTAAGGGTCATCTAGTCCAACCCAGGGATCAATGCTTCACACACTGCTTTTCTAGGTGCTTACTTTAAAAACCACTGAGGGGGTAAACTGCTACTGCCATTGGCAGTCTAGGTAAAAATAAAAAAGTGTTCACATCCCAACAAGAATTGCCTTGCCAAGATCCCAAGCTCAGACCTCTCCAAAGGGAGATACAAGTTCCTTCGTGCTCACAAAAGCCAGCCTTCCCTCCCCAACCATTCCCATATGCATCATCAGCCTGTCACAAACTGTTGCTTCTCTTAGCAAACCACGCAGAACATGCACACACACATCTTGCTCCCCGCAGAGAATTTGTTCCAATGAACCACATAAGAAACACTGGCTAGGAATCACATGTAATTGGATGACATCACTAGACAGAGCGTGTCATTTGCGAGAAGCCTCCTGCACTCTGAGGCCTAACCCTGGGCAGGTTGAAAATGGCGCGAAACATTCAGCCAGAAATTAGCGCTGCTCTCCTTCCCATCGCAATAAATGACAGAGCTGTCAATGGGCTACGGAAAATGAAGTTAATGAGCACGGCATTAATCAAGAGACCTTGTTCCAGTCAGAGAAACAGCTCTCTAAAGAGCGCAATCACGCCCAACCCATTTTTCTCATGGGAACTTAGCTGAGATTAAGGCAGCATTTCAAATTCCATGTTAATGGCGGAAAAATAGAGGGTCTTGCGGCACTATAAACACTAAGTGGCACTGTGCCGTATGCTTTCATGAAAATATTTAACAACAAATAATACAATACAGAAGGCTTGTACTGTTGAGTACTGGACATATATTTATAGAAAAATGTGTATCTTGTCTTACAAATTTTGTAGTTGGTGATTTTAACTACCTAGGTTGTTGGTTGAAATAAGCAATAAAGCAGTTTCCTGTTTTAACACGTTTGACTGCAATGCAACTGGCTTGTGCCACTCTCGTCTAACACCCAGATACCCATTCTAGACACAAAACAGAGTATGGCTTCTGTGGCAACAGAAGCTGCTTGCATTTAACTTTAGAGGTGGGGGGTCCAGTGCTTCTCACCAGCGTACCCTCCCATCTCAAGCTGCTCATCCATCAAAGCTAGCTGGTTAACAGGAGAATAGGGTGTCCATGTGATATGCTCAAGACCACAATACCTCAAGGACCGCACCTCCCCATATAAACTGTCCTGGACCCTGCGTTCATCAGCTGAGGCCCTTCTTTATGTGCCACCTCCAAGTGAGGTCCGGAAGGTGGTAACATGAGAACGGGCCTTCTCTGTAGTGGCTCCATTTGTGGAATACTCTCCCCAGGGAGGTTCACCTGGCGCCTTCATTACATATCTTCAGGCGCCAAGCAAAAACATTTCTCTTCTCCCAGGCCTTTGGCTAATTAAACAACCTATGGCCTTTTAAACTGTGGGAGCAGGTAATGTTTTACTTGTTACTATGTTATGTGTTTTGTGTTTTTACATCTTTGTGCCACATTCCTCCCTACAGCGGACTAGATACAAGCAGAAACTTGGCAGTGCAATCTCCTGGGCCCTAGGCAAGGTGGAGTTGATCCTGGGTACAAAACTGGCATCAGGCCTAAGAACAGACCTCCGTTCCCGCATCTGCCTAGCAGAGGTGAATGCAATGAGGGAACCCCACCTTCCATGTGAGCTCATGGAGTGGCATGACTTGCATAATTCACAGGGGTTGAAAGGGGGATTATAAAGGCATGTACAACTATGCCATCCAGGGAATCTTTGGACTATGGGAAGAGATAAAAAGGAACTCCTGGGGAACAAGCATTTTACCTGTGGCTGGCTACCCCTTCTAGCTAAACACCCGATGAAGGGGACAGTAAAGAGAAAGAAAGCTCTACACTGGGGAAGGGGGAAGGAAACCTTAGCAAAGCTTACCTAGGGGTCTCTGGCGATGTATTCACTTTTGACCCTCACTTCCAGAAGAGACGCTAACCATTTCCTCTGTGTTGCATTTCTGTGCTGACCAAGAAACTGATGACCAAATAATGTTTGTCCAAATAATTTTTATTGGGTGTTCATGTAAATACAAGAACATATAACTACAGTAATTTGTCTAAAGCATTTTGTGAAATGGCAAGAGAGATGTGTGGTTCAAGAAGTTCTTTAGATCCCTGCCAAAAAAAAAATTGTAAATTTTGCTCACTGGTACCTCCAGACACATTCAACACCAAAGTAGGGACAGGAAACAAAGAATTGTGTGTTTTCTAAACAATCTTGTTCCTTTTTCTCTTCCGCAACATGGGAACATTAAGCAAAGTTAGTGGCAGCCAATATAAGACTGAGATAACTCACAATGGTTGTTTTTATTACTATGAGTGTGTGTGGTTTTTTTTTTTAACTGTTATAAATGTTTGGAATGTGCGTACTCTTTGGGAACACACAATTTAAACATTTGTCAACATTTTCTATCTTGTTACTAACATTTGTGGGGTCTGATGCAGATTTGTTCTGACAGCTCCATTAGCTTCACTTGAGGTTAAGGGGCTTACATAAAAACATTTGCCAAGGCTCCATGAATATTCTCACGGAAATTTTACACCGGCAGGAAAAGAAAGTATAACTTTTAGATTACATGAGTGAAGAAAAGAGAAATGTGAAATATTGACAAATCATGCATTACAAGTATTAGTAAAAATTAAGTCCATCAAGCACTTGACATTTTATAGGATTGAGAACACTGCTTCAATGATGTGTGCATTTGAAAATAAAATGAAATGGAAAGTTACTTAACATTTCCATTCTCAGCAAAGCAGAACATTCTGACAGCTGAAGAGGCAACTGTTTTATTATGCCACTTGAAGGATTGGTGAATATTTACTCCCACACTTGGGAAAGGAAACAGGGGTGACTGGCATTCTGCACATGAAGCACATGCAAGGGATACTGTGAGCTGCCTAGAATGGGAGTCCACAGCAGAGAAAAACTACTTCACAGAGATTCAGAAGGAAGAAACAAGAATGCTTATACCAGGGGTCAGCAAACTTTTTCAGCAGGGGGCCAGTCCACTGTCCCCCACTGCAACATGGAAAACATCCTACAGAACTCTGGAACTTCAGGCAGCTAATTTATTATTGAACATGTTCCTAGATTTTTCCATCCTGTACATAATTCTGGAGCAGAAAAGGCTACTAAATCTTCATAATACTGACACTCTTTTGAAGTTATGATGGGAAAGAGTATACTATCTGGTAGAACAGGCAAGCATCCCTATCAGAGAATGTCCAGATTTATTCACCTCAACATTCTGGCTCAGTTCTACATGAAGAACTTTCAAAGTTCTAAGATCCTGGGGTAAATGAAGTTCCCAGGGTTGCAGCCACACTTCAATTTCCTGAAAATCTGCTCCAGAAAGTTGGGGTGGGGGAGCAGTGATAGGAGCTGAAGGAGGAAAATGTAACTGGTTAAAATCACCTCTCTTCATGAACTTGTTCCTCCATCCCTCTTAATGGCAACTAATAATAATAATTTATCTATATGCCACCCATCTAACTGGGTTGCCCCAGCCACTCTGGGCAGTTTCCAACAAATTAAACACATTAAGCACAGTAAAACATCAAACATTAAAGTTAGATTTAACTACTGGGTTAGAGTCCATTCTACAGACAAGTGCCCTGCTGTTCATGGAACAATACAGGTGAAACTCAAAAAATTAGAATATCGTGGAAAGGTTCATTTCTTTCAGTAATTCAACTTAAAAGGTGAAACTAATATATGAGATAGACTCATGACATGCAAAGCGAGATATGTCAAGCCTTTATTTGTTATAATTGTGATGATTATGGCATACAGCTGATGAGAACCCCAAATTAACAATTTCAACTTTGGGGTTTTCATCAGCTGTATGCCATAATCATCACAATTATAACAAGCAAAGGCTTGACATATCTCGCTTTGCATGTCATGAGTCTATCTCATATATTAAACTCCAGTAGCTAATGAAAACAATTGCTTACATAAATGGACTTTTCCACGATATTCTAATTTTTCGAGTTTCACCTGTAGGTCTAGATCCATTCTCATGACAGGCAGGGAGCTTCACGTTTCTATTTGCAATGAAGGAGTTGTCCAATCCATCACAGACAGAAAAGCCTTTAATGCCTATGTTCTGGTTATTCTGGGCTAGTTGTTTTGAGAAGCCCTCTAGTCACAGTTAAAAACTAGCTGCTGGAGGTTCTATCAAATATGCAGAAGAGTGCGCTCAAGATTCACACTTTCAAGCACAGGGCAGAAAGCGGCACTAAACTCTGGCCAGCATTACACAACCATCAGGGATTTAGTGCTGCTTATGAGAGTCTCACACAGCTTGTGGGTTACTTCCTTACTGCAGCTTTCCATGAATTGGCAACTGCTATTTTAATGTGCAAAAAATGCCAATTTTACATGATGTGTTAATTCACTAAGAGCATTAAATCCTAGGTTAGTATCTTGGTATTCTGGGCATAAAAAAAACAAATCTTACATTGCTAAATAGTCTGCTGCCAAGGAGACCAGGTCATTTACCTTGCCTTCAAGGTATATAATACAGGTGTCTTGAAATGCGTAAGGAGAACAGAAGATATACTATACATAAATCACCTAAGGCCCGTGAGGTTGTTAAGTGGCGAACCTTAAGCATTTTCTAAGGCTAGCAGCATTGCATTGTTCAGAGTAAAGCAAGACCACTAATTGGCTTAAGGGAGATCTAATGACATTGATAAACCACTTAACCTTTACTTTCTCAGTCTAAGATAGCAACTGATCCTTTCTGGTGACCACTGCCTTAAGGACAACCTGTGGAACTGTGTTACACAATTAGAGCACTGTGATTTCGAACTGGTGTAGGTGGCAGATATTCCCGTTTTGACTACATTGCTCAGAAATTCATCACACACCCTTTAAAAAGAACTTCCCTTCAGGACAAGGTAGACCCTATTTTTAAAGTGTGAACCGAAAAACAGTATGGTGGATGGGAACTTGTCAACACAATCTATGAGGGCATGTTTCTCTCTTGTGAAGCAGTGGAATGCACAGCCCATTCCCATATAGATGCACAACCATGTTACTAAACCCCCAAACATCGCTAGCCTGCAATAAATGAATAAATAAAATGATTCGTCTGCTCTTTTACTCATAAGAGGGGAAAAGGAGGGGGGAGGGGCTCAGCAGCAAAAAAAAAAAGAAGTTAAAAGCTTGCTGGAAAAGAAAAGGTTTCACACAACAACAAAACACAAAGAGGAGGAGTAAACCACTCACGGCTGGGAGTTCTACATACTAGACACCACTATGGGAAAGGATGTCTTGTGCACCACCAGGCACACACCTCAGAAGGCACAGGCAAAAAGGCCTCAACAGATGATCAAGAGTCTGACTTTGTCCCAATACAATACAAGTTCTGAAACCCCAACATTACCCATAAAGGCAATTTGTGACACACCACAACATGTTCTCAAGTACTAAATATAAATATATTTAGCAGCAGCGTAATTGCTGGGCATGCCGATTATATCGCTATGTTTGGGCAATGGGAACACAAGCACTAGCTGCTCTAAAAGGCTGTGCATCCTGAAATGCTAGACCAAGGATCTGGTTGCTAAGCAACATGATGCTACACTTAACTTCCCACACATATTTCTGAATGCACATGGAGTCATCAGCATGCTGCAGCCGACCTCCACAGCTAAGACTTCTGTAGGTGATTACCAGACAGAAAGCGTGCCTGCCTGCCTGCCTCTGAATGCGGCTATATTTATTTATTTTTTATGCCTAGAATACCAGGATACTAGCCCAGGATTTAATGCTCTTAGTGTATTAACACATCATATAAAATTGGCATTTTTTTGCACATTAAAATAGCAGTGGCCGGAAAGCTGCAGTAAGGAAGTAACCCACAAACTGCAACTGTGTGAGACTCTCATAAGTGGCTCTAAATCCCTGATGGTTGTGTAAATGCTGGCCAGAGTTTAGTGCCGCTTTCTGCCCTGTGCTTGAAAGTCTGAATCTAGTGCGCACTCTTCTGCATATCTGGTAGAACCTCCAGCAGCTAGTTTTTAGTGATGACTGCTTTTAGTTTGCTTTTACTGATTTCAATGGTCTACTTGCTTGAATTGTATTATAAATCTTTCTCCCACGCGAGTCCCTTTGAGACTTTTAGTAATAATAAATTTAAAAAAACCAGTAAGTGAAATAGCTAATAAAATATCGCCCTTCATTTGAGGCTCACAGGGCAATTTACAATATGAAAACACAAAAATATATGCCATACTACATTTTATTACCTATTTTATTAGCTATTACACAAAAATGTCAAAGGGACCCACGTGGTAGAAAACTTTATACTACAATTCAAGTAAACAGAACATTGAAATAAGTCAGAGCAAAGTAAGAGCAATCATCACTAATATGTAACAAAATATCTCCCCCACTCTCCCCCTGCCCAAGCCACAATATTATTGTGGTTTTGAATAATTGTCTTCTGGAAGGAACTGTCTTCATTTTCCAGTCCAACTTCCTTTATACAAGTACCCTCCTCTTTTTTGTTTTATTCTTAGATGTTTCCCCTTTAGAGTAAATTGTGACCGTGTTCAACTTCCTTGGTAATTTCCCACTTACATATAAACTAAATTTGACTGTACGGTTGTAACTGTTTCCAATTTGTTCAAACAACAGTCGTGCCTGAAACCAGGCTCTGGATACCATTTAGGGTGAAGCATGACATCGCCTCCTTCTGGTCCCCATCTTGGCTCAGAGACTTCTAGAATTAATCATGAAACCTAGACATGGTGTTCCTCTCTGGCATGTGCAATTTGCTCTATGGCGCTTTGGCTTCTTTAACTATTCTATCCTACTGAGTGCACATTGCCTAGTTCTACCCTGTTCCCATTGGAAGATCCAACATATTTATACCTCATACCCTAGAAATGACAAACCAGCTGCTCTGCAGCTTCTGTCAGCTTTTCCGCAGAAAGCCGTTCTGCCACTTTTTTGATATTAGGTACTAGCTGTGGGTTAAACCACAGAGCCTAGGGATTGCTGATCAGAAGGTTGGCGGTTCGAATCCCCCGTGATGGGGTGAGCTCCTTTGCTCAGTCCCTGCTCCTGCCCACCTAGCAGTTCAAAAGCACAAAGTGCAAGTAGATAAATAGGTACCGCTCCAGCGGGAAGGTAAACGGCATTTCTGTGCGCTGCTCTGGTTTGCCAGAAGCAGCTTAGTCATGCTGGCCACATGACCCGGAAGCTGTACCAGTTCCCTCGGCCAGTAAAGCGAGATGAGCGCCGCAACCCCAGAGTCGTCTGCAACTGGACTTAATAGTCAGGGGTCCCTCTACCTTTACCTTACTAGCAACCTAGTACTTTCAGTTCAAGTGACTTGCTGTATGCGTTGACTTGTACCAAATCTTGTACCAAAATCTTCCCTGCTCAACTCTCCTGTCTAACAGGCCCTGCATGCGAACAGGTGATAATTCTGAAAAGCCTGCCCTGAAGGTCCTGAATTTCAGCTTCCCATCTAGCAAATGTAGGTTTTGTTTCCAGGAATACACCATTATAGTTTTATTTGCTGGTGAGCACTTTGACTGCCTACTCCTCCCCAGCACTTCCTACCAGCCAATGCAGATGAGACATGACACCTGCAGCCTCAGTGCCAGACAGGTCACCGTGTGGCCTACATGCTCACAAGTAAATGCAAAAGGAATGCATTTAGTCATTAAATACAATAGAGAAAAGTCTGCCAGCAGGGAGCCTGACTTCTTGAAAGGAGGCAAGGGAGAAAAAAGTGGGGACAGGATGCTCACAACCCATAAAAAATCCCACAGGTGGCTTTTTATTTGGATATTTTAAACACAAAAGACTGAATACAGCAGAATGCAAAAGCACACAAATATCTGCAAAATGCCAATTTTAAGGTGGTCCAAGCAGCACTTGCAGAAGTTTGCTTCACAGAAGAAAAGTGGGTGAGAAACCTTTTCTGTCTTTAAGATTTCCTAGTTTAGAGACAATCCTTATACACCAAGGTCTGAACTTGTGAAGAGTTCTTTATTACCCTGGAAATGCTGACAAATGCAGTCAAGATCAAAGATGCAGACACCATTAAGTCACATCATAATGCCTCTGAAATGCATGCTGGAGAGGCCACACCTGCAGCAATCAATTGTTTTAATTCCCATCTAATCTCCAATTTGTGCTGTCATAAAAAAACCATCTATGCCACTAGCACTTTTTAACTGTCGCTAGAGGCAAAAAGGACTGATAAGAGTTGTCTCTTTCCCCTTTGCCCAAGCACAGCAATTATATACAAAAGGGAAGAGTGCCCAGCGGGAAGAGACTTCAAAGGCTATAAATCTAAACTATCTTTCCAAACACAAGGCATCAGTTTATCTAGACTCATTTCAGTCTGGGTTCAGGCCTGAGTATATGGGGGGAAAAGCCTTGGTCACCACGGTTGATGACTTTTATCAGGACAGAAAAGACACGCCTGTTAAATTCTTCCCAACCTCTCAGCAGCTTTCAATACCATTGACCATGTTATCCTCCTGAAGTGACTTTGAGGGTTGGGTCCCTACCAGAAAATAAAACTGGCAGAATGTTGCTTTACTCCAGGTCTTGCAAGGTTACATCCTCTCTGTTTAAAATCTTTATGGAAAGTATCATCTTGAGTATGGTGTCATTGCCATATATCTACAGTATATGGCGATGACACCCTGAGCTCTCAAAACCATCTGAATGAGGAGGTCCTGGGCCAATGTCTGGAGGCAGTGATGGGCTGGAATCCTGACAAAACATAGATTCGGTGGGTCCCAGATCAATGAATGGGGTTGAGGGGAGACAGCTTGCTTTGAGATTGGATAGCACACCACATAAAAGGTGTACGTAGCTTCGACGTGCTAAATCTTTGGCCCTAGAGTAATACCCTGCCCATCTGACTGAGTTGCGCCAGCCACTCTGGTTCCAAGAAGGAGTGGTACCCAGGTGTTATGGTGCAATAAATGTCTGCTGCTCTTGAGTTAACTGGCTGTGATGCAATTTTAAGACACATTTTCATTGTATTGATTGTTTTATGTAATTTTGTATCAAAAGCCACCCCAGGCTCCAGTTCAGAAAAAGGGTGGGGTATAAAAACAATAGAAACTTTCACAATTCTCAAAAGCTATGTGGTGCAAATTCAGGAAAAAACCCTAATCTTATTAACTTGTGGTGGAATAAAAACAGTGTTGCGCCTTAAAAGCTGAAGCTTTTGTAGCCAAGTCCCTTTTTCAGAAGCATAAAATGGCCAATTACTTCTTTATTAGGGTATTTACATACCACCTGCCAATCAAATTCAGCCCTGTTTTAAGTAGCAAGTATAAGGTAAAAATAATAAAATTGATATACTAAAAGGCAGCAAACCAAGCATCATAATACTATAAACAAATTACAACATGTAAATTATGACCCAGAAGCTGTACACCGGCTCCCTCGGCCATTAATGCAAGATGAGCGCCACAACCCCAGAGTCGGACACGACTGGACCTAATGGTCAGGGGTCCCTTTACCTGAAGAACAATCAGTCTTTGCCCGCCACCAAAAATACACCTGCCTGAGGAAGTGCTAAGCAGTTGGGGGAGGGATCCCATAGTTAGGGCGCCACACTGTCTCTGGTAACATCCTGCCTCACTTCAATTGGGAGGGACATCTGGTGCAGGTCTTCTGCTGGCAAGATATGGGTAGGCATGTGCTGAGACAGGTTGTTCAAGAAGTCTGGTCCCAAGCCATGAAGGGTTTTAAAGGTCAGAACCACATGACTCATATCTCATAGTCACTGTCAGTATTTTGGCAGAGACACTGCACTAACTCCAGTTTCTGAACCATCTTCAAGGGCAACCCCACTTACAGGGGCAATCTAATCAGAAGGTTATCAGGTTGTGGTATCCTCTTCCATTTTGCAATCCAGAACACTGTGACTCCTGTTGTAATATTAAAAACAGACTCCTGGGCACCAAAGACTATCTGGTGTAGAAGGTAAACAAGCTTCTTGTCCTCGGAGTTGGAGAGATGCTTGTAAGGCAAAAGCCTTGATGTTCAGGAGATGTGTCTTGGTGAACCTACTGCTTCCTTGACATAGGCACCAAATACAGACTTCTAGCAATGTGTTTTCACTCACTCCAAGTAACACGCTCAATGTCAGCGATTCTGCTGCTACCCTTGCCATAAACACTTTTGTCAAGAGGCACTCATTTCAATTTTGTGTATGCTGATGATGGTGAGTCAATTATATAAACTTTGCAGGTTTATGTAAAAGTCAGCAAACTGGTCAATATGTAGCATTCTTTTATTGAAAGCTTGCCACGCCCATTTCCAAACTTTAGGCTAACATCCCAATTTACTTGCCATACCAAAGAACAGTAGTTTCAGAAATGCACATCATTCTACATTTTCTTCTGTTGGTAGCTTCAGAACATGAGTTGAATTTCAAAAAAAATCTTAAACCAGATGCCCAAAATGGGTTCAAAAAAATAAACTGAAGGGAGATGAATTGTACTATATGAAGCTTATCAGGCTATGCCACAGAAAGAGAAGATAAAGGCAGCTAAGTCAAGACCCTTCCAGTGTCCTAATTCACCGGATAAATTATTCCTTTTACTCATTCTAGTTTAATAAAAATTTCATGGCCCTGACAGTAATTATGGCTGCACACACAGATCAATGGTGAGTGCAACTTAACACCTAGGGCTTTCTGTGTAGCAGTTGTGTGTGCAGCAATGAAACTATCAAGGAAGACAATTAAGTTCTGGCAGCCACAAAAACGATGCTTAAAAGGGAACATAAAACACTATTATCTGAAGAGATTGTTACTAGCTTGGAATTCCAACTCCAGATTTGGATTTGGATAAGCGAACAAACTGGTTGAACAGGTTTCAAGAGAGTGGCCCAAGTGCTCCAGATTCATTAAACCTGAAAGGTTTGTTGAAAATTCTTATACGGTCATTTGTTGTTGGGAGGAGAATTGAAGTTCTTAAGTTACAGGTGTTTTTCTCAAACGTATGAAAAATACAAAAACATGAGGGCTCGGGAGATGTTCTGTATAACACAGACGTCTACTAACAAAGGTTGACAATAAAAATATTCATGGGTCTCAACCTCAGTGACCTAGTGGTTTTTGCAGAAGTATGCCAGGGGCCCTATTGTGAAAAGGAATCCTGTTACTTAGGACATTAGCCCAGATACCATGAGCAAACAAAATGTTCTAAATAGTCTACAGCAATGTAGAACAAGACATTTCCCCCCTTAAGGCAATGACACACCAGAGTCTGATGTGGCATATTCTACTATTATATTCTGCACCACATGAATACTGGTAGCACAGGTTGCTGGAGGTTCCAATTTAAGACCTTACATTTCCTTTTTGTTTGTATTTAATATCATTTTGTTAATCTTCATCAACAAGATCAATCCCAAGCTTTAACCATTGAAGAAATATAAAGCTAAATATCATAAATTAGCACCACAGGGGGTTGGACTAGATGACCCTTAGGGTCTCTTCCAACTCTGCAATTCTATGATATATACTGATGTCATCCTACCCCAAATTTCAAGATTATCTCTTCCAGAAGAAGAAGAAGAAGAAGAAGACAAGAGTTTGGATTGATATCCTGCTTTATCACTACCCAAAGGAGTCTCAAAGTGGCTAACATTCTCCTTTTCCCTTCCTCCCCCAACAAACACTCTGTGAGGTGAGTGGGGCTGAGAGACTTCAGAGAAGTGTGACTAGCCCAAGGTCACCCAGCAGCTGCATGTGGAGGAGCGGAGACACGAACCCGGTTCCCCAGATTACGAGTCTACCACTCTTAACCACTACACCACACTGGCTCACAAGCTTCAAAATGTTACTGAATGCTGGCAATAGATGTGGACTCCTGTGAAATCCACCTGTAAGCTCAAAAGGCTCAGAACAACATTTCCAAACACCATCCTCCAAGTCTGCTCAGGTAGAATCAAGACAGAAAAGAGAGGAAAAAAGGTAAATCCGATGTTTGTTTGTTTGTTTTAAGCAAAATCTAGGTGTTGGAGGCAAGAAATTATGGACCAGTGTTTGTTCAATACAGTATCAACATTAAAACCTACTGCAAGTCACTTCTGTGAATAAAGCTACTAAATAATGATAATAAAAACAATAGTCATCAAGATGTTTAGCAAAATCACCAAAGGAGAATCCCAGTACCAACTTACAGAGAACATCTTCTGTGCCTTTTCAAAGGTAAGCCAAGAACTGCCTCACAAGGAGCCAGGGTGTCAGCTTCTCGACATGCAACATTTGATGAGATACCCATCTCTAAACATGTAGCACTAGCAGTGGACTCCTAATGAATGTGCTTGGAACTTGTCAATATCTTCCAAGGGCATGTCTTACTGCGAACAAAACAGCTGCACAATGTTTATTAGATGAAGGCCAGAAATGCCATTTTCCTTTCTGTCAAGCAATGAGATGGGAGAGGCTGCGTTCATGGCTCAGTACTAATTATTGCCAAAACTCTATTTGTGAGGAGGAGTTGCAAATCAAGGAATCTGCATTTGGCTCTATCAAATGGCTGCTTTCTTAACCCGAGACTACTGGACAATAGATGTTGCCTTGATAACCTAGCTGAAAATGATCAATAATTCACAACAGGTCTATTATTACGGGGGAAATAGGCAGAGAAAGGAAGTCAACATTGACAAGACAAATAAAACACAGACACACACAAAGGACCATCAGTCCTCTTCTGTATGACTCATCAGCACTGTGCTCTGACTGCAATGAGAGAACAAAAAGCCATAAGGGCTAGACTAGAGTAAGACAACAGTATAGTCCAGTGTATAAGTTTAGGGGGGTGTTGAGCAATTAGGATGCTCTAGTTTGTTACATCCATATCCCGCCTTCCTTCTCGCAAGAAACTTAAGAGCAGCATTTCAGCAGTACAACCATCCTGAAAGATGGTGAGCTTCATGAAGTGAGGATTTGAGCATGAGTCTAAACCACAGAGCCTAGGGCTTGCCGATCAGAAGGTCGGCGGTTCGAATCCCCACAGGGTGAGCTCCCGTTGCTCGGTCCCTGCTCCTGCCAACCTAGCAGTTCAAAAGCACGTCAAAGTGCAAGTAGATAAATAGGTACCGCTCCGGCGAGAAGGTCAGTAAAGCAAGATGAGCGCCGCAACCTCAGAGTCATCTGCGACTGGACCTAATGGTCAGGGGTCCCTTTACCTTTACCTTTCCCAAAGTCATGCTTTTGTTGAATGTACACAATTGTTCTAGAAACATGGTAAGCTGCTTTATACCATTTCAAACCACTGGTCTCTCATGCTCAGTATTGTCTACACTGATTGGCAACAGCTATCTAGGGTTTCAGGCAGGAGTCTCTACCAGCCCTACCTGGCAATGCAGAGGATTGAACTTGGCACCTCCTGCATGCAAGGCAAATGCTTTACCCCAGAGCTACGGTCTTCCCCCAGCATGCTTTCAGAAGCTGTGGAACATTTCACCAGTGGAAATACTAACCACCAGTTAGAGCACACACACACACACACACACACACACCACCTGCTGGGAAAAAGGGATTGATTTTAGACAAGTTCATTTGCATAACAGTTATTCACATCTGTATTTTTTCTTGGTGGTTTAAATAACTGATTGAACCAGGAGTTCCATGCACACTATCACAAATGAGACATATTGGCTTACAACTAAACAGGGGGTTTATGCAACCTAGCAGCATAATCCAAAGCCTGTGGGTCATGCAGCCCACACACCATTTGCACTGCAAAAGCGTAACTGCTTAGAGACGAAAGGAACATTTTTTTCTGCATGGTTGTTAAGCAAAATCACTTATCTGGAGGTTAAGCCACAATCCTGTACACACTCGATTTGGAATTAAGCCCCACTGAACATCTGAGAGAAGCTGCAGGTGACTGAACTGCACATGCCCAGAACTTTCCAGAAGCAAAAGCTGGTTATTACTGGACAAAATAGTTTGGGCTATACCATTTGACTGGCAGAATGAATATTTGATCGGCAAATATTCATAATTAGGTAGCCAAGCACACTGCAAATGTTAGGCAATTGGACAGCATAAAACAAGAATACAAGATGAACCATCAATGCACAATATACTACGGAGTTTTCTTCATACCCTGATTGCTACTAGTTCAACCCATTTATCATTAGCCAGAGTCACCCACTATTAAGGCACATTATTCTTTGGTGTGGTGTTGTTGTTTTTTAAAGCACTTGGAGACCTAAAAAAAAGTTTTCGTGGGTGTGAAGCTTTAATAATCTACAGTATTTGCCAAATACAGCTATAAGAACTCTACAGAAGAAAAGCAAAGGCCCTACACCTTCCTTTTGCTTGCTTGCTTGCTTGCTTGCTTGCTTGCTTGCTTGCTTGCACTGCAGCAGAAAAACACACTGCTTCTAATATACAGTATTAGAACCTCATTCCCCATCCCCTCAAGATTCCCTCTACCCTCTTCAGGATTCATCTCAAAGTTATCCATTTATTTCAGTCTTCAGTTGTTCTTCTTCATACCAAAATCTGTACTCTAGTATCCCACAATGTTATTCCTGAGCTCAATCAGCTACCACAGATACCCAAGTTTCACAATGTGACCATTTGTCCAAATGAGCAGCTTATGCAAGTTATTCATTCCTCTCACCTTCCTAGTCCAGTATTTGAAGGGCTCCTACGGCTTGAGTACAGACTGAATTTCTGTACTGAATTTCCTGTAGCTTCCGAGTACCAAAGCTAAAACCCACATCCTTCTCTTGAACAGTTATCTTAAGGCAAACAAAGGGACTCACTGCAATACAATAGGACCCAGGGCCATCTTAACCATTGAGCCTACTGGCGCAACGGCCTGGAGGGCGCCTCCGCCCTCCAGCCCCGCCGGCAGCGCCCTCCGGCTGCCCGGGGAGCGTGGGAACGCGAGTCGGCCGGCCGCACCACACCCTCCAGCTGCCCTCCGGTTCCTCAGCGGAGCGTGGGAGCGCGAGTTCGCTGGCCGCGCCAGGGCGCCTGATATGCTTAAGACGGCCCTGATAGGACCACAACTTGCACTGATGTTGCTTACACAATCATAGCTTTGCAATGGGTTGCCAAAAAATCCCCAAATAAATAGAAACACCCTTGCTCTCACAAGATCTTGCAGGGCCATTTGAGATCTCACGGGAGCCCCGTGCAACAGCCGTGAGCTGCTCTTGTAAAACATGGCTAAAATAAAAATGGGTGGCAGAGTCCTCTAAGCACAGGTGGAGTGGGTAATAAACTGTTCGTATCACAATCAATTTGAACAAAAGTGAAAAGCTGCTTCTGATTTCGTGAGAATGGTTTACATTTTTTTTAAAAAACTGTTCAGAGCCACAGGAACTATAATGCACTTTCAAGTTATGCAGTGAATGGCATTGAGACCTAATTCATACTGCAGTCAGAAGAGATTAGCACCTGCTAGGGAAAGACCTCACAGTACAGTTCCCAAGATATCTGCATACCGCATGGATTACCCACCAGCAACATTTCTGATCTGCCACATGATGAGCTATGTGCATCTGCATACTTAACATCCTAGGAAATAAACGTTTTCTGCAGCGTACAAATTGTCAGTTTCAAATGGCATATTAAATTTTAATCGAATCAGATACCTGCTTTGGTCAGTCCTACATTTCTTATTTCCTCAAGGATGTTCCCACACTATCTGTTCCAACCATATCACACTATCTGTTTCAAGGAGATCAAGTAATAGCTTATCTAACTAAGCTGCGACTAGTAAGTTATCTTGCTGGAAGAAGGTGCTCCCCAAAGGGGTAGAAACTTCTCCTTTACATGACGCATATAAGCTCCTGGACATCGTTTAAACTTATTTTAATTGTGCCTCGTGGCAATTCTTGGGGCAACTGTAATCATGTGAGGTTTTTTTGGTCCGACTCTAATATAGGCACGTTTAACAGAAGACTGCCATATGAAACCTCATGCTATTTATACACGACCATGGCTGCTTAGGGCAGAATTGCTAAACATTGCTAAACATTTGCCAAAGGTGGATTTACAAGACCCTTGGATCATCCATTCACATGGTGAACAATTCAGAACAGGCAGACATTAAAAAAGAGTAAATCACAGAAATAGCCAACATGGGGTGATTTCTACAACAGTTAGCAGATTGCTATCACATCTTTTTCTTTTTTAAATGCCCCAGCAATCTACCTTCAAGCTGTATTAGGCACAATAGGTTTGCACAGCAGCTAACCAGCTGCTGTAGCACAGTAGCTAACTGCATGTCCCCAGCTCAAATCTCAGTTCAGCCATGCACTGACTCTCAACCACAACCCAACCACTATCTTTTAGCCTCAACTTTAACCTGCAATATGAGGGGAATTGTAAGGTTTAAGAGCCATATTGGCTAATTGTTTTTGGCTCATGGGATGAATTCACTTTCAACAAACCCGCCAGGGACTGGATGTCAACAGTTGGTGTCAGCACCAGACATGCTTGCACATACACACACAAAGGGCAGCCACACAGGCACACAGCTTCATTGCAGCGCTGCAGAGAAGTTTAAACTACTCTGCCCAGTCCAATGCAACATCTACTTTTTTATTCAAAAAAATGTGCCACCAGTAGAGTGTTAGGGTACCAAAATGAACTGCTGGGGGGATGCAGTGCAGATCAGGCCTGTGATTCACCACCTCTGGTTTACAGGGTACTTGCTATAAGTATGTTCATCATTCCCTCCAAGGCAACACAAACAGTTCTATTACAGTATTTTGGTTGAACTTTCTACTGGAAGGCCAAGAACACAATTTCAACCCTATTAAATAAAAATGCAACTCCTGTGTCACTCAGGTAAGTGAACAACTGAGTAAACCACTGCTCCTCCATCCTGGCAGCAGGTTTCTTCTACCTCTACTAGCCTGGGCTAGAGAACAGACTATCACAATTCCATAGAAGGAAGCATTTTACTGTGAGTGTGCATGAAAATGGAAGCAGTAGCACTGTCAGCTCAATCTCTGGTGTTCAAGCATTATGTATCCCTTGCTTCCCCAAATGAAAGAGACTCATAATCTCAGTGTCATGCGTTCAAGACAAGACGAAAAGATTCCTGCATTGCAGGGAGTTGGGCTAGATTACCCTCATGTGCCCTTCCAATGCTACAATTTTGTGATTCTAAGTCAAACTATGGAACTCCCACAGGTGGCAGTGATAGCCACCAACTTGGATGGCTTTAAAATTGGATTAGACCAGGGGTCGGCAACCTAAGGCCCATGGGCCACAAGCGGACCACGGGGGTCTTTTAACCAGCCCCCGAACTGAGCCGCCTGCCCGGCGAGTCCCTGCACTCTGCTCTAAACTAGCGCAGTGTGGTGTGGGGACTCACTTCTGCGGCACCGAAAATTGGCTCTATGCAGACGCTGAAAATCACGTCTGTGCAGACACAGACTGCAGAAATCCGGGCGCCCGCGCACTCACTCACACACACACACAATCCGGCCCACGGAGGGATCTCCAGTGGAGTGAACCGGTCCAGGCAAGGTAAACCTTGCCAACCCCTGGATTAGACAAATTCATGAAGGAGAAGGTTGTACTTTGCCTCCACAGGTGAAGACAGCAATGTGTCTCAATACCAGTTTCTGGAAACCACAGGAAGGGAAATTGCTCTTGTGTTCTGATCCTGGTTGCTGGCATGTGGTTGGCCACTGTGAGAGCAGGATGCTGGCCATTGGCCTGATCCAGCAAGCTCTTCTTACAAGCTCCTGGTATAATCTTAATGGAAAGAGGCAGAATGTGGTTCCTAAACTTAGGAACAAAGCTATTAATAATAGATACACAGCCTTTATCTCTAAAGGACAGTAAAATGAAATGCAGAACAGGAACTGGCAGCACGACTTTGCCAAAACCAGAGTCATCAATCATTTGACTACACAGTATTTTTGGGTGGATTAATATCTAATGATTCCCCCATCTCTCTTAAGTATCCATTTTAGAGATGGAATGCCCAAGCTTGGTTGGAACCAAAGCTATATAATGACATTATCTTCCCCATAATCTTTCAAAATAAGTTGTCTTCCTGGCCAGTTGGAATACAAGAATTGGCATGGCTACTGTACAGGCTTGTGAAGGGGCAATTGCTCTGCCGCCTGTGGCAAGTAAAAGTTGTCTCTGGGCTACCAGGCAGGAAAACATTACAAAATGAAGCCAATGAGAGCCAAAAAGAACATACATATGGGCAACTATGAGGACATTTTTAAGCTTGCTGGGAAGTCCCACTCAGTCCAGGAATGTCTCATCTTAACAGTGGGGGGAAGGCAATGCTCATTTCAGGTTTCATTGCACGTTTGGAGAAGTGAAGACATCACAAACAGTTCTGTCTTCTAAATGTTTAAGCATCAGTTGTTCTACTAAGCACTTTCAGATCCAATTCATCAAGGACTATCTAGCTAAGACAGTCCACTGCCACCCTCTATTGTCAGCATGCCCGCCTGCCTCTTTGCCTCTCCCCAAATTCATACCTCTCTCTCTACCACTTACAGAAGGGATGGCTAACATGTGGTCGCCCAGATGCTGACAGACTACTATAGTTCTCATAATGAAAGTATTTTGTTTTGTTTTGTTTATTTTTCAATGGTTTCATCTTTTTTATAATTGTTTATTATATTGAGGCAACCCACCCTGGGACATTATAGTGAAGGGCAGGTACAAAATCTTATAAATAAACGAATCACTGGCCTTGCTGGTTGGGGTTGATGGGAGTTGGAGCCCCAGAACATCTGTGAGCCACCAGTTAGTCACCCATGACTTATAGCAACTACGTGCAGCATCAGCAATGATTCATTCTTCCTCATATCTTTTGGCACAACCAATGACACCCTTTCATTTCATTGGGTGCCTTCCGGACAAAAGGAAGCCTCCGGGGTTATGATCTTCCCTCTGCTGTTACCTTTTCACATCAAATGGACCTTTTATCCTTCCTGCTATATGATCCTTCCATCTTTGTCCACAATAAACTTTGTTCCACTTCCTACATTGCAACCAAAACATCACAAAATTTCACCACTTTTACTGTTCCCCTGCTAATGTCATTTTGCGAAAGAAAGGTCTCCAGCTTGCTTTGCCTGCTTGCAACTTCCTCCACTCATCAAATTTTCGATACAGAGTGAATGCCACGTGTGCTAGTTCATTTCCCTCATTATTTTTCTCCTCCTAGTCTATTACCGGTACTTTATGACAGTGAAGCCATAGGGAATACAGCCTGGGAAGGAAGGAGGCAAGTGGTAATGGAAGCAGCAGACTAGAGTGGGGGTAGTTAGTGGCAAGTGAGCAACATCTAATCCAAAGCTTTCCAAACTGTTTGTCATGACACGTTAGTGTGTCGGCTGCAGTGTGTAGGTGTGTCGCACAAATGCTCCCCACACTCCTCCTGGGGCTGGAAAGAGTTAGTTTAACCTCCAGTTTGCTAGTACAACTGAACTACTGCGTCACGAAATGATGCAAAACTGCATGTCCAAAAAGTGTGTCACCAGCTTGAAAAGTTTGGAAATCTCTGATCTAATCTGTAGGTACCTGGGCTACCAGAATTTGATCATTTGCAGACACATCATCACTGGGAGGTGCATCAACAGGTTAACTGTAGCTGCCTATCCACATCTTAGGCAGGCGATGAGATACAAAAGTACTTTCGCCACTGAACAGCTTGACTCAAAACCAATACTAACCCAGATATCAGATTTGCTTGTCATATATGCAAGAAATATATTTTATTCATCTATATTTAGACTATATTTAGATTAAGTATATTTAGAATGATAATAAGTGAGATATACATCAAAATGTTGCACTATGGACTGCTCCTGCTCAGGGTTCCAGCCAGCCATGTCTTCCACTAAATAACTCCATTCCATTCCTCCACACACAATGTCACTATTCTGTGGGAATATTCAATCCTCCCTGTGCTGCTCCAGATATATAGATGATACAGATGATATAGATATGCCAACCTAGCTTCTGCCAACTTAGCAGTTTGAAAGCACACCAGTGCAAGGAGATAAATAGGTACCACTGCAGCAGGAAGGTAAACGCAGTTTCCGTGTGCCAGAAGCCGTTTAGTCATGCTGGCCGCATGACCCAGAAAACTGTCTATGGGCAAACGCCGGCTCCCTCGGCCTGAAGCGAGATGAGTGCCACACCCCATAGTCGCCTTTGACTGGACTTAACCATCTAGGGGACCTTTACCTTACATATATGTGTACCGGTATGTGTGCACACACACACAAACCACTTAGGGTTTCTTCTCAAAATTGTATGTACTTCTGCAAAGCATGGAGTTCCCAAAGGTTGCCAACACCTCCAGCTTGTGGGTGGGTGGTGCCGTTTTGGCTGCAGAAGGATCATCACTTACCTCAGAACATTGCGATTAAAGGGAGCAATATTTCAAGCAAGAAGAAATGTTATCCAACAATGTTTGAACGGAATTACTAGATTTTTAACAGAATGATTTTCATTTAGCTAATCAAAATATATCTCCAGTGCTTTAATCTTTAGGAAAAAATACTTCTTTTACCATTTTATATACTGTGTCATTAATACTAAGAACTGTTTAGCAGGAACACTGATTTCATATGGTATGGTAAGATCCATATGCCCATCTATAGCCCAGCATTCTCTCTCACAAAAAGTGGCCAGACCGATCCCCCTAGGAATCTCAGCAAAGCAGTTCTTCATGTTCATATTACCTTCTGTAGAAACAGTGTGCCTCAATCTTTCCTTCCAAAGGCCAGCTGGATTCTTCCTATCTTTAGGAAGGGGCCCGAAAAACTGGCATAGATCTTGTTTTCTAATAAATAGCATTTTGGTGCTTAAGATAGCTTTACCTGCAAATGATGTGTTAGACTGGCAGCTACACAAGCCTTTGACTGTTCAAGCTGAAGCTGGCAAAAGTGCATTTATGCTACTGTCATCTTCATAGTGCCTTGGAGACTAGGGCCTAGATTTGAGAACTGTGCACCCACTTCCAATCACTAGAACAAGCCCCACAATGAAACTGTGGATAAGAAAGAATGTACTGCATTCACTCCTAGTTCAGTGCATCTCACTTCCTACTACAAAGGCACAAATCTCTAGCTGCGCACTGATCACTAAATTAACAGAATCTGTTGTGTCTCGTTGCAGGAAGTTCACGATGAAAGGGCACAGTTTCACCACATTAAAGAACTACAAACTGGAGAGAAGTACAGGTCCAATATCTTCCTTGGATATTCACTTTGCTGCTACAGTAATGGCAAGGATTAAATTCATTTTTCCCCCATCTCAAGGATCTGTACTTCTTGCACCTTTTGACCTGAAGCATGCATAATTGAAATCCCAACAGCAGCAGTTGCATAATACCTTTTATTTGGACTAAAAGTCAGTAAACGGTGAACTGGAAGAGTTCTGTGAAATTCAAAATCTAGCTAGCTTCATGTTTTTTTACATTACTTTCTGTTGGTTCAAATAAAGTTATTATATTGCTGCTGCTGGGAATTTTCTCTGATGAACTCACACCGCTGCCTATATTATTATTTTTCTCTGCTGTAGAGAGTAACTGAAATTGTAGACTAAAACACATCTAAGGAAATTTAAGGAGAGAGAAATTGTTAATGATCCCAGCAAATAGAGATCTAACACCACATGCCTTGGAATCTCCCACTATGAAGAAAAGAGGCAGGAGGGGAGAGGCTGTGCGACCAAACTCAAAGTCTGTTACTCCCTATTAGCAAATAGACAAGGAACCCATCTCTGTACAAGAACCACCAGGTATTTCAGAAACAGGCAGGTCCTGAAAAGGGGGGGGGCAATGCTCTCAAATGCTCTGAGAGTATCTGGCAAGGAGGTTCCTGTTGAGAGAAGATTGGATCAAAAAATCCAAAGAATGTAAATGGAGAGGGAGGAGAAATAACCCTTTCTAATGGACTTTTGAGGACAGCAAAAGTCTTAGTCCTCCTAGAGAAGAGGGACCTTAGCTGGTACCTAAGCAAAAGGTACCAACATATGTGTGTGCATTCGTATAGCTATAATACACACACAGAGAGACACAGTCTTTCTAACAGTACTCAGTTCCCAAGAAAAAGGAATGGTGATTATCTTCTCTAGAACCGTTCTGTTAATTGTGCTTTAGAGCTTCATGAGTTGGGAGGGTGAGAAGGTGGATCAGGGGGCCCCATTCTTTATATTGCTCCAATTATTAAAGGGAGGAATGGGGACTCTTCACAGAACTCCTTTCTCCTGTACTTAGGCTAATTCCTCAGGAATTTCTGGGTTAGGAGGCCAGGGGGTGAAGAAACTACAAAGAATGTATTTAATTTAAAGGAACTATGAGTGGAAGAACTAATGCAGCCTTTCCTGACCTGGTGCCCTCCATTCAGGACTCTCTGTTTAAGGAAGTTTTTAATATTTGATGTATTTATCGTGTTTTTAATTATTATTAATAATAATAATAATAATACCACGCCCATCTGGCTGGGTTTCCCCAGGCACTCTGGGTGGTTTCCAACAAAATATTAAAATACAATAGTATATTAAACATTAATATTCTTTTGGGAGCTGCCCAGATTAGCTGGGAAAACCAAGCCAGATGAGCAGGGTTTGTTTGTTTGTTTGTTTGCTTGCTTGTTTGTTTGTTTATTATTAACACACCCCAGCCAACATGGAGTCCAGCAGTCACAGGTTATCTTCTATCATGCCCACCAACTCTGTATTGTTGACACTGACATTCAAAGTTGAACCTGGGAACCTTAATAATAATAATAATAATAATTTTATTGTTTACATCCTGCCCATCTAGCTGGGTTTCCCCAGCCTGTCTGGGTGGCGTCCAGCAATATATATATATATATATATCACACAACTTTTAGAAAACATCTGAAGGCAGCCCTGTTCAGGTGACATTATATATATATATATATATATATATATATATATATATATATAATGTCACCTGAACAGGGCTGCCTTCAGATGTTTTCTAAAAGTTGTGTGATTCTTTATCTCCCTGACATCTGATGGAAGGGCGTGCCACAGGGAGGGCACCAACGCCGAGAAGGTCCTCTGCCTAGACTTTCTGGACGCAAAGCAGGTGCTCTGCCAGTGAGCCATATCCCTTCCAAAGCAGAAACACAGGAAGGAGCCTTATATTGAGGCAGACACTGTTCTGTCTACCTCAGTACTGCCTACATTGACCGGCAGTAGCTCTGGAAGGTTTCCGGACAGAACAGTACTTCCTTGCCCTACCTGGAGATGCCACTTGGGACTGAGCCTGAGGCTTCTGCAGGTACTTTGCCACTGATGGAGAGAGTTGGCAGAGTAGCCTGCACTTAATTTGTTGCAAACCGTCCAGAGCAGCTGGGGCAACGAAGTCAGATCGGTGGCACATAAATAATAATAATTTTAAATTATTATTATTATTGCGCTTGCAGGGACTCAGATGGCTGACCTTCCTCCTACACCTCTCAAACAGGGGAGAACAAAAGACCTGCTGAAGGAAGGGCGAAGAAGAGGAAGAAATGGCACTTTTGGGCACCAAAGCCAAACAGGACGGGGATGTGCCCACCCACACGCAAAAGAGGGAAGAATGCAGTATTTTCGTCACAGAATCAACTGCAGGGTGGGCAGGGGGTCCACAAGGGTCATCTAGTCTAGCCCACCCCTTGTAATGCAGGAAATCTGTCTGGCCATGGTGAGGAGAGAGTGCTGGACTTAAGGTGAGGCCCCTTGGGACTTGATCCCGCAGTCAGGCTCTTAGAATCATAGAACAGTAGAGTTGGAAGGGACCCTAAGGATCATCCAGCCGAACCCCCTGCAATGCTGGAATAGCAAAAAACAACAACACATATTTGCGAACTTCTACCTTTAACTACGGGTCTCTATGGCGACTCTGCCCATTAAAAAGAGGACGTGTCCTGGGGGGAAAAGAAAACCCCACCTGCGGGGATTGAACCTGCAACCTTGGCGTTATCAGCGCCACGCTCTATCCAGTTTTCTGCCTCCGGATGGCATTCACACACACACACACAAACACGGGGCTGCAGGGGAGGAGAGGGCGGGGTGTCTTTCACTGGAAAGGGCCCACCAGGGGTCATCTAGCCCAACCCCCCTGCAAGGCACGTTCAGAGCGAGATGGGAGCCGCCCCGCCCCGCCCCGCTCCCCCAAAGTACCTTCTTGACGGTGCGGGGCGCCTCCGTGACGGTCCCGTCGGGGCTGACCAGGGCCTCGCCCAGCTGCCCACCCGCGCCTCCGCCGCCGCTGCTGTCGCCCCCGTCGCCGGCCAGCCGAGGCTGCTGCTGCTGGGCCCGCGAGGAGGCCGGCGGGGGCTCGCTGCGCTTCATGGCCGAAGCCTGAGGCGCCTTGGCGGGGGCCGGCGCGCCTCCGCCTCCCGCGACCGGCGGGCCGGACTCGGCTGGCGGCTGAGGCGCCGGGTTGGGAGGCGCGGAGGCGGCCTGAGCGCAGGCCCCGGACCCCCCTCCGCCGCCGCCGCCTCCTCCGGCCTTGTCCAGCGGCCCGCCGCCCAGCTCCTTCAGCTCCACGGCCGGAGGGGCCGCCACGCGCACCGACATCATCGCCGCCTCAGTGGGAGCAGGAGGAGCCGCGGAGGAGGAGGACGACGACGACGACGACGACGCCGGCTCTCGCCTCACACACTGGCGGCCGGGCGGACACGCGCGCCCTGGCTCGCTCCCTCAGACGACGCCCCGCCCACTCTCGGCCGCCTCGCCTCGCGGGGGCTCACGGGACTTGCAGTCCGCGGCGACCGTCTCGGAGGGGGAAGGTTGCGGCGAGGAGGACTACCGCTCCCGGCAGGCGCCGCGGGCGAAGCACGGGATCCAATCGCGGGGCGAGAAGGGGACGCCGCGGGGCGCGCTGGGGGTTGGAGTTCTTAACATCTCTCTCTTTCTCTCTTTTCCCCCCATTCCCCCTCTTTTCCTTCCTGATTGTTCCAGGCATAGCCAACCTTCGGCGCTCCTCCAGATGTTATGGCCTACAACTCCCATGATCCCTAGCTAACAGGACCAATGGTCAGGGATGATGGGGATTGTAGTCCAAAACATCTGGAGGGCCGAAGGTTGCCTATGCCTGGTTTAGACCAGGGGTAGGCAACCTAAGGCCCATGGGCCAGATGTGGCCCAATCGCCTTCTAAATCCGGCCGACAAACAGGCCGGGAATCAGTGTGTTTTTACATGAGTTGTATGTATGCTTTTATTTAAAATGCATCTCTAGGTTATTTGTGGGCATAGGAATTCGTTCATTCCCCCCCCTTCAAAATATAGTCCAGCCCACCCCAAGGTCTGAGGGACGGTTGACCAGCCCACGGCTGGAAAATGTTACTGTCCCCTGGTTTAGACCAATTCATGAACCAATAACTTATACATCAACCACTAATAATGGAACATGTTGTAGATATTTTTATCCACATTTATTATGCTGTTTTTGTGATATAAAAATGACATGAGAAAACTTGGTGTACATATTTGTATAACATTATTCTTGTTTATAAAACCCAATAAAAAAGCATTTCTCTCTAGAGCTCTTCATATATGTCTGTCAATCAATATCTCATACCCCCCCAACATTTCTCTGATGAAAATAGGGACGTCAGTAGAAAAGACTATGACCTGAGAAAAAGAGACAATGCATGTACTTTCGTAAACCAATAAAATATTTAATAAAAATTGTTCCTAGAAAAAAAATCAGGAACCAAGATGGTTCTGTATATCTGGGACTGTCCCTGGAAATTAGGGACACTTGGAGGGTCTGATATCTGTCTGGGAGGGGGTTATTGTTTCATTATTGCTCCTGTTTTTTATTATGTATCTTCTATGTATTGTTGTTATGCATTGCTATTATTATGCATTTGGCTCTCCCTTCAGCTCCCAATAAAAGGCCAAAAGTGGGGTGCAGGCAGGGAGATGTCCTTGCCCCTCTTCTCTGCCCCACACATTTACAACGTGGTCGTCCCGAGTCCTCCTGTCCGATACCTTTTCAACTCAGCATTAAGCCTTTTGTCCAGAATGTGGCTCACTTCCTTATACCCAGTCTGGCCCCTGGCCCATTGGCATGGCGCCCCAAAGTCCTATAGAATTCCCAAGCAACTTCTCCATCTTCATTTCTCTTGCACACCTTGAACAGAATTCAAAGTCCAAGTTTGAGGGAGCATTTTCCATCTCTCCTTGTATTTTTATACTGCGGACTTCCCTGAGACCTATAGGTGGGCGGCAGTATACAAATTCAATAATAAAACGGTAAATAATTAAATCTCTCTATAGCTATTTATGCAGGGACGCTGTTGGCGCTGTGGGTTAAACCACAGAGCCTCTTAGGCTTGCCGATCAGAAGGTTGGCGGTTCGAATCCCCGCGACGGGGTGAGCTCCCATTGCTCAGTCCCTGCTCCTGCCAACCTAGCACATCAAAGTGCAAGTACATAAATATGTACCGCTCCGGCGGGAAGGTAAATGGTATTTCCGTGAGCTGCTCTGGTTCAGCAGAAGTGGCTTAGTCATGCTGGCCACATGACCCGGAAGCTGTACACAGGCTCCCTCGGACAAAAGAGCGAGATGAGCACCACAACCCTAGAGTCATCCGTGACTGGACCAAACGGTCAGGACCCAGGTGGCGCTGTGGGTTAAACCACAGAGCCTAGGACTTGTTCATCAGAAGGTCAGCGGTTCGAATCCCTGCAGTGACGGGGTGAGCTCCCGTTGCTCGGTCCCTGCTCCTGCCCACCTAGCAGTTCAAAAGCGTGTCAAAGTGCAAGTAGATAAATAGGTACCGCTCCAGCAGGAAGGTAAACGGCGTTTCCGTGCGCTGCTCTGGTTCGCCAGAAGCGGCTTAGTCATGCTGGCCACATGACCCGGAAGCTGTCTGCGGACAAACGCCGGCTCCCTTGGCCTATAGAGCGAGATGAGCGCTGCAACCCCAGAGTCGGACACGACTGGACCTGATGGTCAGGGGTCCCCTTACCTTTATACCTCTAGCTCCTGGAGAAAGAACTGGCAACCCACTCCAGTATTCTGCCAAGAAAACTCCATGGATATAAAAAAGGAGAAGCTTTGAGAAGAAAGTGAGTGTTTCCATGGCATGGTCTGGTTCATGGGGTCATGGAAAGTCAAACACAACTAAGACAACTAAAGAACAACAAATACCTCTAGCTATCTCTCTATCAATGTATCTCTTTCTCTCTCTCTCATCCCATCCTCGGCATCATCCAGACCAGGGTTTGGCAACGTGCGGCCCATGGGCCAGATGTGGGCCATAAAGACCATTTTACTGGCCCATGAACTGCCTGCAAACCGAGCTTCCCACTCGACAAGTCTTCCGCGCGTTGCGCTAAACCAGCACAACACAGCGCAGCGCAGGGACTCGCCAAATGGTGCCGGAAATTGCATCTGCACACACGCAGAAACCAGAAACGCATCTGCACATGTCCAGATGCTGAAAACTGCTTCTGTGCAGGCACGATTTTTGGCATCTGAGCCTGCACAGAAGCGATTTCCGGCACCGCGGACATGCGCAGACGCGATTTCCAGCATCGCGCTGCGCCAGTCCGGCCCATGGACGATCTCCGTGGAAGTGATCCGGCCCATGGCTGGTAAACCTTGCTGACCCCTGATCTAGACACACCCCACCACCACAACCCACAGCATCAATAATACAACTGCACCAGAGATTCTGAAAAGCGAGGGGCAATCTGTGGATTAGTTTTTTGCCAGCGTTCCTAGAAGCAGAACCGCAAGCACCAGACACCCCACACCCCAAGCAGGTGACTCACAAGGGCTTATGGCGCGGTTCCGTGGCAGCAGAGGAGTGGCATCTGCAGCGGAAAACCCTCCCCGTGGGTTCTGCTTCACAGATATTTGTCTAGCAATGCGTCCGTTCCTTCACACCCACCTCTCTCCCTCTCACACAGGCAGCTCTGCCAAGTGAAGGCGTGGGAAGAAAAGTTCAGACATCAGTGGAGAAAAACAAACGCAGGTGGAGAGAGGCATGTGGGCAAGGACAATGGCCTGGGAGAAACCGAGGCATCCTTTGCACAGCCACAGTGTGCCAAGGGAAAGGGTCAGGCAAGGGAAACAGGAGTGATCGAGGGGATGGAGGAAAGGGTGTGCACTGGGGGACTTTTCGCTTAGACCAGTGATGGCCAAACTTGGCCCTCCAGCTGTTTTGGGACTACAATTCCCATCATCCCTAGTCCTGTTAGCTAGGGATGATGGGAGTTGTAGTCCCAAAACAGCTGGAGGGCCAAGTTTGGCCATCCCTGGCTTAAACAAAAGGTGGGCAAGAGAAGTCTGCAAGATGGTGCATTGCAAGGAGGCAGCAGAGAGAAGCTTTTAATGGACATCCATCAAATTTTAGTATATGAAGCAAGAACGTGGACCTCCAAGGAAGTGGGATGTTGGGAGATTCTCAGGGCAGAGAAAAGAAAGTCCTTCACACAGGTGCAGTGTTAAACGGTGGAACTCCCTCCCACAAGAGGCAGGGATGGCCACCAACATGGACAGCTGTAAAAGAGGACTGTCACACTCAGGTTTTGCTTGCAAGTTCCCTGCAGGCATCCGGAGAACAAAATGCTTGACTAGATGGGCTCTTTTGTGTCCTTATTATTCCGTATTGCTTCTGCGGTCTCTTATTTTTTATTGCATTTGCCTATTGCGGTCTGCCTTCCTATCTTATGTGAGTGGGCGGTACGTACGCATTTGTGCAAATAAATAAATTAGTATGTGCACACTGTATGAAACTTTCCACTACTGGACCCTGGCCTGCGGTACTTAGCAATACCCCTGCAAAGTTGGACTAACAGCACCTCAAGGAGGCAAAAGGTGCCTTGTAATTAGTTGGGATTGCTTGTCAATCTATTCCAGTGTTGCCAGCACTGATTGGCAGCAGTCCTCCGGGGTTTCAGGCAGGAGTCTTTCCCAGGATGTGAACTTGGGACCTTTGGCATGCAAAGCAGCTGCTCTGCCTCTGAGCTACGACCCTTTGCACAGCGCAGCCCTTCCCATGTTCTTTGCCTCCGTTCACAACAGCAACTCTCGAGCTGCGCAAGCCAGATGTCAAGGCGTGCCTCATGCGTTTGGCCTGTGGGCGCATATTCTCATGGGAACTCACCTTGGCTGCCTCTGCAGCAACAGCCTGTTAGCATGCCTTGCACCGGTTCCTTAGCGTTAGCCAATGTGCTGAACTCCAGCTGTTGTCAGATCACAACTCACATAGAATCATAGTTCCAGTTACAGGTGGGTAGCCGCGTTGGTCTGCCATAGTCAAAACAAAATAAAATAAAAAAATTCCTTCCAGTAGCACCTTAGAGACCAACTAAGTTTGTTCTTGGTATGAGCTTTCGTGTGCATGCACACTTCTTCAGATACACTGAAACGGAAGTCACCGGACCCTTAAATATAGTATGCCGGCTCCCTCGGTCAGTAAAGCAAGATGAGCGTCACAACCTGTCGTCCGCGACTGGACCTAATGATCAGGTGTCCCTTTACCCTTGTATCTTTACGAGGGTGGAACTGCTTTGAAGACACATCCAGTTCCTTGTTCTGGAAGGAGGAAGGCCGCTAAATCCAGCTCCGCAGTGCCACCTGCCGGCAGAAACCTCACAAGGAAGACTTCCCTTTTCTCTCTCTTCCCAGCCTTACACTTCTAGGAATACAGAAAGCTGACCATCCACTCCATCCTGCCCAGGGATGTCTCTAATACTGCGCTACGTCCCTTTCTATAATTCTTCATCGTGGAAAGAAAAGCTCTTGAGATCTGAAGGTTACCAGATTTTTTTTTCAATGAATCCGGGGACACTTTAAACAAACAAACGTTTGGGACGTTGATGCTGCAGCGATGGCGGTGGCAGAGGGGCGGCTGCTGCCTTGACGTCAACCCCCACGTTTCCCCTTCTTCCGAAGCTTCAATTTCTTTTCTCCATGAGCCTGGGCAGCCTGAGTTGTTGGTTCTTCGGGGGTGGGGAAGGGTGTGCGGTGTGTCAGGCATGGAAGGTGGAGAAGGAGGGCCGAGAGTGGTAGCGAGGCTCAGGCAGCGCGATGCTTCCCTTCCCATCGGAGCAGCCCCAATCCCACTCCTACTTGCGTGCAAGCAGGAGAGGGCGGGGATCCCTCAGCTGGGAAGGGAGGCTTCCCAGTTGCCTAACTGAGAGATCCCTGCCCCGTCCTGCTTGCACGCAAGCTCAGATAGGCAGCGTGAAGCCTCCCTTCACAGCCGAGAGATCCCCGCCTCGCTCCTGCTTGCACGCAAGTAGGAGTTGGGAGGCTGCTCCGATAGGCAGCATGAAGCGTCCCTTCACAGCTCCCTTCACAGCCGGAAGCTGCATCTTAGACCCCCTGCACCAACATCCTATGGGGACTTCCGAGCAGCTCCTGAAGCCAGCCAGAGCCAACTGCTCCGGGCTGCTGAGACCGCCGCTGCTGCATTTCCCAGGAACATTAGATGGAATCCGGGGACAATACGGGGATGGAATTTGTCCAGGGACTTATTCGCAAATCCCGGGACTGTCCCCGGGAAACGGGGACGTCTGGTAACCCTACGATAGCTGGCTTCTCTCCTTGGTTGTCCAGGGGGTTCAAACTTTTGAAGGCTGACAATTTAGCTGCTGTGAACAGGAAGGAAATTAATTCCTTAGATTTAAGGGTAGATTTTGGGGTCAACTCTAATGATTATAAGGCAAGTAAGACTAGTTATCGCCCAACGATGGAAGGAAACTTCTCAGATACCAACAGAGGCTTGGGCTAACAACATCTGGAGCATTGCTCTTTCAGAACGCCTCACATACCATCGGCGACTAATAAAAAGGCATCTCCCCAAAAAGATATCTTCGGCATAACCTGGTGTCTGTTTTTCTCTTTTATTGAAGGATAACATTACATTTTAATGCCACCACCATCACAGAGGTGTCTGCGGAGGGGATATATCGATGGGAAATGTATTGCATTGTAACTGTTTTGCAACTTTTGAATAAAGGGTTGTTTTGTTTTATTTTTAAAAAGAGGGTTGACACTTTACACCAGGCTCTTTGGGGCAATCACCTTGGGCCTCACACGACGCGCAGGAGGGAATTGTAATGATACAGTGGGATGAGAAGGGGGGGAAGCCCCCGCCCCAACCTCTGGTATTAAAAATGGACCTGCACTGCTTCCATGCAATCAGGAGATCCTCTGCATCCACAAAGGCTAATAACTCTTTTTCCAGGCTGCCATTTCTCTGGTTCAAACTCAGGTCTTAAATTGAGATCCAGTGTGGTGCATTGTTATTATTATTATTATTAGTTATTATTAATATTATTATTAGTTGTTATTCTTATTATTATTCTTATTATTACCACCACCCCTTTCTACCCGACAGGACTCAGGTTAGCCTTTTTCCCTGGCAGTGTAGAGGTTAGAGTGTCAGACTCGCTCTCAGCCTAGCCTACCTCACAGGGCTGTTGTGAGGATTATATGAGACTGGGGAGGACCGTGGATTTGAGCTCCTCTGAGGAAATAGGTCAAATATAAATGCAAGGAAAAGCTGTGCCGATTCCACGGCCCCAATCCATTTTATGCAGACAAAGGTCCGTATAGTTAAAGCTATGGTATTCCCAGTAGTAATGTATGGAAGTGAGAGCTGGACGAAGAAGAATTGATGCTTTTGAATTATGGTGCTGGAGGAGACTCTTGAGAGTCCCATGGACTGCAAGAAGATCAAACCTATCCATTCTTAAAGAAATCAGCCCTGAGTGCTCACTGGAAGGACAGATCCTGAAGCTGAGGCTCCAAGTACTTTGGCCACCTCATGAGAAGAGAAGACTCCCTAGAAAAGACCCTGATGTTGGGAAAGATGGAGGGCACAAGGAGAAGGGGACGACAGAGGATGAGATGGTTGGACAGTGTTCTCGAAGCGACTGGCATGAGTTTGGCCAAACTGCGGGAGGCAGTGGAGGATAGGGGTGCCTGGCGTGCTCTGGTCCATGGGGTCACGAAGAGCCGGACACGACTGAATGACTGAACAACAAAAAAGTGTCTCAACTCGGATGAGACTCATTGTTCAGCAGAAAAGACAGCTTTTCTCTCTTCCCCCACTCCCCAAATCGATTAAGCGATTTCTATACCGACGATACAAGTGCATTTCCCCAGCTGAGAAGGCGTTACGCTGGTGTCAAAAGCTACGTACGACTAGCCAACTTGCTCCACGGTCTAGGAAAGTGGGACTGTAAAATGTTCGAATTATAGAACTGCAGAAATGGGAGGGGCCCAAGGGTCATCTAGTCTAACCCCAGACAGCCTCCCCCCCAAAAAAATTCCTTCATACATATAGAAATCAACTGGAATATAAAACAGTAAATATTTATTTGACAGCTGCGTATTGAAAATATACAATTTCTTCCTTTTCTCTGCCAGATACTTGGTTGCTTTTTCGCTTACAACAGTAGCCTAGACTAGGACTTAAAAGCCCCCAGCACAGAACAGCCTTCTGGCCTGGGGGCTACAAACACCACACCACCCCAACCGACTGCATCAGAACATCAGCTATATTGGTGGGAATGACATTTATAAAGCAAGCAGTTTCTTCTTGACTGTAAGGTCTTTGGGGCAGAGACCAGTTTTCTTCTCCATTCTTTGCAGTACACATCACAAACAATCCCCTTTGGTCCTCCTCCTCCGTCCCCCGTCAACTGCCACAAAAGCAAGATGAAATACACTCCACCTTTTTTTTTAGTTGTGCATCTCAAATGAACAAAACTCTTTTTGTGCTGGTTCAAATCCCACCCACCCGCAATATCCCAGAACTTTTAAATTTCTTTATTTAAAGAGCTGGCAGATTTCCACGTTTAACAAATGGCCTGGTTTTCTTAGGAAGGGCCCCATAGAATTGCAGAGCTGGAAGGGTCTTCTAGTCGAACTGCTTGCAACACAACGATCACAGCTGAATCACCAAAGCACAATTAATTTTCTCCCAAATTCCAAACAGATTGTTAAGCATAAAGGTAAAGGTAATGGGACCCCAACCGTTGGGTCCAGTCGCAGACGACTCTGGGGTTGTGGCGCTCATCTCACTTTACTGGCCGAGGGAGCCGGCATACAGCTTCCGGGTCATGTGGCCAGCATGACAAAGCTGCTTCTGGCGAACCAGAGCAGCGCACAGAAACGCCGTTTACCTTCCTGCCGGAGCGGTACCTATTTATCTATTTGCACTTTTGACATGCTTTTGTACTGCTAGGTAGGCAGGAGCAAGGACTGAGCAACGAGAGCTCACCCCGTCATGGGGATTCGAACCGCCGACCCAATCGCCTTCTAAATCCGCCCCGTGGCAGTCCAGGATTCAGCGTGTTTTTACATGAATAGAATGTGTGCTTTTATTTAAAATGCATCTCCGGGTTATTTGTGGGGCATAGGAATTCATTCATCCCCCCCCCCAAAAAATATATATATAATCTGCCCCCCCCACAAGGTCTGAGGGACAGTGGATCGGCCCCCTGCTGAAGAAGTTTGCTAACCCCTGAAGATCACTAAGTGAAACTAGATGTTCCCAGAAATCAAGGCTCATAGCCAGTCACCATAATTCACTGCTTCTCTTCTTCCCCACTCCACATTAGAGGCAGGAGGAAAACTTGCACCTCCGGTTTGCAGCTAACCAGATTACCAACAGTGACCAAACGTGGCTTGGGCAAGCCATTGTTTCCTCTCCAGCCAGGATCTCAAATCCTTGCTTTCAGAACCAAGGTTTGCACAAACCAGAGTTTGCTGCATTTCCAGGAAACTTTTGGGAGGGGGGGGGCAAGAGGAAGAGAGCGAGCCAATGCCAGTGAATTGGATCACCTAAGATTCATTTGGTTAGAATCCTGCACTGCCGGGGGGGGGGTTGGACTAGATGGCCCCTGGGGTCCCTGCCAACGCTACAATTCTTTGATTCTATAAGGAATTAAGATACCGAGGCTGTGAATTCTATACACATTTTCCTGGGAATAAATCCCATTCAACTCAATGGGGCTTACTTCTGAGTAACCATGCCTAAGATTGCACTGGGTTTTTTTTTTAACAGGATCTAGGGCTTGGTCGCGTACAGAGTCTCTCTCCGATCAATGGGGACTACTTCCAGATATATACAGACAGGACTGTAGCTTCAACAGAGGTAATTTCCTCCCTTGTAGCTCAACCTCCCCCCCTCAAAAACCCTTAGCAGGCAGTCCTTTGGGGACTGTTCCAATTGCTATTTATTTCTTAAATTTGTATTCCCACTGAGTCCACCTTTTCTTCCCCCACAGGTGACCCACGGGTGATTCCCAGCCAGTCTCCCATCCAGACACTGACCAGCCCCACACCTGCTTAGCTTCAGCATGGGGGGTGGCCTCGGACCATACACCTTGGGACTAGGAGACAGAAGGCGTTATTTCTCCAACTAGGGACTGCTGGGTAAGATTTTTCTCTTTTAAAATTCATTTCCTATGAAAAGACTACAAAGTCTAAGCTTTGACACTATTAAAACAAAAACTCACCTCTGTGCTTTATACATCGATATGTTAACGAAAGGTATAAAATTTTTAAAAAGCAACAGAAATATTTCAACGTCCCCCACCTCTCCACATCCAACGGGGCATTCGTGTTTACTCAATACGACGGTTGCTTTCCCCCATTCCTTGTTGCGAGACCAAAGTGGGCCTTCGATACAGATGGCGAAAATCAAGACTACAACTCCCAACAGGCAATACAGAGGTGGCACGCACTGCATGCTGGGATACTTAGTCCTCCCAAGCAGCCCTAGGCTTCCAATTCCCAGCTGGGAATCCTTTCTATGGGGAATGTTCTCAGAGCAGGGTGAATCCCATTGAAAGGATCACACAAAGTGGTCCTACAGAGGAGAGCTGGGGATCCTGTTCCCGTGCCCTCCAGATACTGCTGCACTACAACTCCCATCATCCCTATGCTGCAGAGGATGATGGGAATTGGAGTCCAGCAACATCCAGAAAGCTACAGCTTCCCCCAGCCCTGGTGAAAGGAGTCTGGCCGTTGGTCCAGGCCTGCAACCTCCAGACTGGAGACTCTCCAGGGATTCAACCTGCGATATCCGATATCTGAAGCCGGAGCGTTCCAAGGGCTCTGGCACAGATCTGAAGCCCTGACTTGCACATGAATCCATCAACAAGGCACAAATATACCCAAACCTATCCATGCAGCAAGCCGTTCTCCTCCATGTCCAATCAATATTCTTCTCCAGGTTCCCTCGCGACACCTATTTGCCAAACATCAAATGTGCAAGGCAGAGCTGGATGTCCAAAGCAGCACTTTTATGGTACATAGCGTGGATCTTACACCAGGGTGGAGGAACTCAGGCCTGGGGTCTGAATCTGGCCCTGAAGACCTCTATATCTGACCCTCGGATCTGTCCCCAGGCCTCAAGGCCATCCCCACTCCTGGCGTGTTTATGGGTGGCCGGAACATGTCATTGAACTCTTAACGATGATGCTTGGTCTACTGTACAAAGGCAAAATTTCTATTTGTCGCTCCCCCACATTTTTTGCCACTGGCCCCACCCACTGCTGCCATGTGACCCTTGGAAAAGAACGAGGTTCTTCAGCTACAAGATCAGAACGGATCCCAACCGCCCTTCCTTCTGGCCCTGCAATAAACCACACGGCCCTCCCCAGTCTGCACCCACCTCATGAAAACCAGTGCGCCCACTCGCAGGAGGGAGGGAGCGTTCACACCCACCGCCGACGGGGAAGAGACCCGAGATCTACTTCAGGGCAGTGCCATTTGGCAAGCCCCGAAGAGGTTCTGTTTGGAAGCGCAGGGAGAAGACTTGGGGACCCACTCTAACATCTTGCCCGACAGGCATTGTGGCTGTCGCTGCTCGGAAACCCTCCCTGGCCCTCAATAAATATCCATGCAGTTCCTGCAAGATCCATGCTGGGGAAGAAGCATTCAGCGATCTCCATCTCAGGAGAACGGCGCACACGTTGGGACGTGCAAGATTTCGCCTCGAGGGAGGAAGGAAAGTTAAGAAAGGAAAGCTTTTGCACCAAAGCCTGAAACGAGAGCTCTTAAGAAAACCATCTCTTCACGCCGGTTATCTCAGCAGGGAAAATATAGTTTCTCCTGGAAGGGCAAAAACCCAGGAGACCGTTTCTGGTGGGGGGCCAGAAGTTGGGAAGGTCCACTTCTCACGTCATGGCTGTTCTACAACCAAATTAAACCTCTTCTCTCTCCTCCCCCCCCAGAAAAGAAACCCCAAAGTCCTCTGGAAAGGGTCTTTCCAAAATCCTAGAAATCAGAATCGAGGTCCAGCAATTCCGCATCCATGAGGTTTGTCCGGGAGTGCATGGGGGCTGGCAGCTCCCCTCGCCGCCCCTGGGCCTGCGGAGCCCTGCGTGGGGTGCCGCTCAGAAAGGCAGGCCCCGGGGCCACGCTCCTGGGTGGCAGCTGGGGGAAAGTGCCGCGAGGCAGAGGCTGCCGGCGTCCCGGGAAGAACCAGGCGCCGCTTCCGGGTCCCGCCTCCTCCGCAGGGCCGCTATCCGGGCAGAAGGGGTGGCAGACGGGAGGTAAGGCAGCGCTGTTCCGTCGGCAGCTGAGGGCAGACGGGTGCTCTGAGGGTAGCCCCCTGGAAAAGGTGTCCTCCTGGGGCAGAGCCGCGGGCCGCCAGGCCGGGTAGGCCCTGGGCGCAAGGACGTCATTTAGGGCCTGAGCTTCCCTGGCACTGGCGACAAAGCACTTGGTCTTGGGGAGCTGGGGTAAGCGGGGGACGGAGCTGAGGCGCTGTGGGGCGAAGGGGTCCAGGTCATAGGCGGGCCCCATGGGGCAGACCTCCTTCTTCTTCCGCCGCTTTTTCTTCTTGCGGCTCAGCTTCTTCTCCCGCCGGGGGGACAGCTCGGTCTCCTCCAGCCACAAGCTGGCCCGCTCCTTGGGGGGCACTGTGTGGGTGGGCAAAGGAAGGGCAGAGGCAATGGTTAGGGGGGCGTATGGGACCTCCGCCAGAAGCCCCCCACCCCAAAACCCCAAATCGCTGCTTGCTTCTAGATGGCTGGTTCGTTTCACGGAACTCCCAGGCCGAACCGAACATTCAAAGCGCTGCGGAGGCACTTTAAACCATCATGGCTTCCCCCTGCAAAGGATTCTGGGAGCTGGGGGTTTGCTAAGGGCGCTGGAAGTTATGAGGAGACCCCCCCCCGCCCCACCGTTTTCCTCATGGAGCTACAATTCCCAGAGAAGAAGAGGGATTGATTGTTGAACAACTCTGGGAATGGAAGGGAAGGCCACATGCATAGCATACATTTCAAGGGCTGGGATACCGCTTGAAACCGTCATGGCTTCACCCCCAAAGGATTATGGGAGCTGGGTTAAGGGCACTGAGAGTTGCAAGTTCCCCTCACAGAACTACAATTCCCAGAGCTCCCTGTGAAGAAGAGGGACCAGTTGTGAAACCAGTCCGAGCTCAAAAATAACAGTTTAGGGAAATGTCATAAACTGCCATGTGAAACGCAGCCATAGATAGCAGGCACCCAGTGTTGTTATTATTATTGTAATGTTGTTATCATTGCTTCCCTTGCTTGGTCTATACGACGAACGGAATATTATTGAAAAGAAGAAGATAATAATAAGCGGGATTACCTGGTGTCGCTACCGGAGTGACGGACACATCTTGAGACAAGATGGCTCCCCTCCTGGCTACCATCTTGGTCACATGCTGGGCCCAAGCAGACGACATGTCTCCCGATGGCTCGTTGATGTCAAAAACCAAACCAGCTGGAATATATATATATATATAATTATGTATACAAATAAAAGGGGGAAAGGGAGAACATATCAAACGACGAGTTTTTCAAAGCCTGCATCTCCTCAGAATTAACTCAGCTTGGACAACGTTTGCCCACTGTGGTGGGACAGATGGGTTGCATTCAATTATGATATTTCTCTTAATCTGCGTTTCAACTGTTAATACATATTGTGGTTCATTGGGTATGTGCCCGCAGACTGTCTCGCCAGAGTGGTACATGCTCTGGTTATCTTCTGCTTGGACTACTGCCATGTGCTCTACGTGGGGCTACCTTTGAAAGTGACCCGGAAACTACAACTAATCCAGAATGTAGCAGCTAGACTGGTGACTGGGAGTGGCCGCCTAAATAATAATAATAATAATAATAATAATAATAATAATAATAATAATAATATTATTTGTACCCCGCCCATCTGGCTGGGTCTCCCCAGCCACTCTGGGCGGCTTCCAACAAATATTAAAATACATTAAAATATCACAGATTAAAAACTTCCCTAAACAGGGCTGCCTTCAGATGTCTTCTAAAAGTCAGATAGTTGTTTATTTCCTTGACATCTGATGGGAGGACATCTCATGGAAGCAGCAGCGCTGCACGGACAGGGTGCTCGCTCGGCCGTGCGCTGTTGCTCCCGGGGTGACGGAGGGAGCGGCGGCGCGTGGGAATGGTGGGAGGGGCTGCCGCTTGTCACCCTCCCTTGTCACCCGGGGCGTACTGCCCCCCCCTAGCGACGCCCCTGCCCCACAGCACCCCCTTCCCTGTGGACATACGTACCAACCGGCCCCTCGTGCGAGACAGTCCGCAAGCTGAATGAGAGCTCCTGGTTGGGGTTGTGCTGAAGCTCTTTGCGCCTGGAAAAGGCCTTGGCAATCATCTTGCTCTTCTTCAGCCTCTTCGGCTCGTTGCTGCTCTGGCCTGTCAGTCTGCAGGGCGGGGGGGGGGGGGAGGAACTATTTATTTATTCATAAAATTTAAACACCACTTGATTGGGGGGGGGGGAATACCAAAAAGAACCCTCAAAGCAATGTACCATAAAAAGGAAAAGAAAAATGAGCAGCGATAATCTCAGACAGGCATCCCCAAACTGCGGCCCTCCAGATGTTTTGGGACTACAACTCCCATGATCCCTAGCTAACAGGACCAGTGGTCAGGGATGATGGGAATTGTAGTCCAAAACATCTGGAGGGCCGAAGGTTGGGGATGCCTGACCTAAGACATTCGGAAGTTAAAAACTGGAAAAATACAAATGCGGGCTCCCTTTAATGATTGGATTGAAGATATGCGCAAACTCGCTACACACGAGCAAGTTGTGTACAAATGTAGAATTGCCATGGTGAAATTTAACAGTATTTGGAATTCATTTTTATAGATACCATATTAGATGAAGGTCTGGTTAACTACAATATCAAGTCGTCGTCCCCTTTGTTGTAACGTACACAGTATCTTTTTTTTGTTTCGTTTTCTACATGGGTACTATTTCTCGTTTCTCATTTTTTGCGCACTTGTGTTTTTGCACTTTTTATTTTTCAATAAAGAACATGAAATTTAAAAAACCAGAATTTAAAAAAACCAGAAAGATTGAAACACGCCTCAAATTTCTAAATGCCGGGCAGGATTGTCTAAACAAAAATGGTTTCAGCAGGCACCGAAAAGAGTGTCAATTGGCAGGGAGTTCCAAAGTCTAGCTGCTGCCACACTAAAAGATCGAGTTTCAGGTCGGCCGGAAGCCCCGTGCTGAGCAGCTAGGGGTCTGGGCACCTGGAAGCCACAGGATGGGCTCAAAATTCAAACGCAGGCTTCTTCCAAGGCTGGCTGGCTGGCTGGGCAAAGCTCTTACCTGCCCCAGGTGCGCTTCCAGATGAGGAGGGTAGCTTTGGTCCACACCCAGGTGCTCATGGAAATCCCCGTCCCAAACATGGCAAAGAGATTGATCTTCTCCACCAGCAGGCTGGGGCGGTTCTTGATCTCGCAGTCAGGGATGGGTTTGTTGGTCTGCGCGGCGATTGTCACGTTGGCCTCACATCTGCGGGGGGCAAGAATGGAGATGAAACTTGCTGGGTGGGGGGGGGAGAGAACATTACAGTGGTTCTCGAACAAAATGCGTTCCCGGAGTCCGTTCGACTGCCGGAGCCGTTCGAAAACCAAAACGCGGCTTCCGATTAGCTGCAGGAGCGTCCTGCAGCCAATCTGAAGCCGCAACGGACGTTCGGCTTCCGAAAATCATTCGAAAACTGAAACAATCGACTTCAGGGTTTCAATCGTTCGGGAGCCGATTTGTTTGGAAGCCAAGGCATTTGAGATCCAATTACGACTCTTATGATTGCTATCAATTTCTTTGTTGCCTACCCTTTCCCCTAAGGTCCCAGAGAGGGTTTACCGCATTAAAAGCAGCATTAAAAACAATTTAAAACAACAATGATAAAAAAAGGAGGCGGTTGTAAAACACACACCTCAAATGTTAAAGGCAAGAGGGGGAAGGAACCTCAGACCTCCCAAACAGCTATCTTGAATTTCAAGAGGTCTCAGGAGGTTGCAGCTGCAAAGTTAAGGTTGCAATCCTAACCACACAGACCTGGGAGTAAGCCCTACTTGGATTCCATAGGACTTACTTCCGAGTAGGCATGGTAAGGCCCACCTCCTTAGAAGACACATTTTCTCTTGTGCGAGTGGAGTCGCAATTATGTGTGAATCCTATTAGACAGGGGTGCGAAACCTGCGACACTCCAGATCAGGAGTCCCCAAACTAAGGCCCACGAGCCGGATACGGCCCGAGCGAGCCAATTATCCGGCCCGCAATGACCCCCGCTGCCTGCTCTGCCCATCTCTGGGTCGGCGGAAATAGCTTGTGCGCATGCGCAAGCGTCATTTCCGGCGCACTTCTGGGTCGAAGGAGGCCCATGCGCATAAGCTATTCCCGGCACTCCGCCGACCCGGAGGTGCGCCGGAAATAGCATGTGCGCAACCCTATGGGCACGCGCTCCACTGCCCTCCGGCCATTGGCGCCGGAAGAACCGGCCCGAGGCCGGGGAAGTTTGCCGCCCCCTGCTCCAGATGGTGAGCTGCCACTGGAGGGATTTTTTTTTTTGACTACAACTCCCTATTGTCAAGGATGATGGGAGTTGTAGTCCAACAGCACCCGGAGGGTAATTCCCCATGTTTCCAATAAAAACAATGAGAGTTTGACTTTTTCTTTTAGAACTCTTTCCCCCCCCTTCAAATTCAAATTTAATTCATTGCTTAACCAACATATACGATCCAACAGAGATTTCTTTAAATCTGCAGAGATTATTGGTTTGGGTAGAACCCTCTCATATTGCAGCAGATTCCAGTGGGAGCGCGTAAATAACCTTCCCCTGAAACAACCTGAAATGGGGGTGTATGTCCCCCCAGGGAAGTTTCAAACGTTCGGTGCATGCATGTTGGCGACAAAACTATGAGAATAAAACCAAGCAGTACTAGTTGAAAGGTGCTAGGGTATCAAAAAGTACTACTCATATCTTGAAAATGTTCTAAGAATTTTAAGGTCTTTCATATATAATAATTGTTATTAATGTACCAAACAAATAAGGCCACGTGTCTGAAAACAGCACAGAAAGACAGGGGGTCTCACTCCATTTTGACTCCTAGCTGGCCAAGTGTTTTCAAGTGCAGGGAGGAGGTGAGAAGTCTCTGCCTGAGTGCCAGATATGGGCCATTTCCCTCACAAAGGACAGCCATTAGCCCTACCAGCCAGGGCAGGAAACCTTTTGTTTTGCAGAAATGTGTGTCTGGGAGGGGTCAAGGAGAGATGGCACAGGTGTGGAAAATTCCCAAGTTACCTAGAATCCTAGAGTTGGAGGAGACCCCAAGGGCCATCCAGTGCAACCCCCTGCCAAGCAGGAAACACCATCAAAGCATTCCTGACAGATGGCTGTCAAGCCTCTGCTTTTGTTGTTGTTGTTGTTGTTCAGTCGTTCAGTCGTGTCCGACCCTTCGTGACCCCATGGACCAGAGCACGCCAGGCACGCCTATCCTTCACTGCCTCTCGCAGTTTGGCCAAACTCATGTTAGTAGCTTCGAGAACACTGTCCAACCATCTCATCCTCTGTCGTCCCCTTCTCCTTGTGCCCTCCATCTTTCCCAACATCAGGGTCTTTTCTAGGGAGTCTTCTCTTCTCATGAGGTGGCCAAAGTACTGGAGCCTCAACTTCAGGATCTGTCCTTCTAGTGAGCACTCAGGGCTGATTTCTTTGAGAATGGATAGGTTTGATCTTCTTGCAGTCCATGGGACTCTCAAGAGTCTCCTCCAGCACCATAATTCAAAAGCATCAATTCTACGGCGATCAGCCTTCTTTATGGTCCAGCTCTCACTTCCGTACATTACTACTGGGAAAACCATAAAGACCTCCAAAGAAGGAGACTCCACCACACTCCTTGGCAGCAAATTCCCACTGTCCAACAGCTCTTACTGTCAGGAAGTTCTTCCTAATGTTTAGGTGGAATCTTCTTTCTTGTAGTTTGAATCCATTGCCCCGTGTCCGCTTCTCTGGAGCAGCAGAAAACAACCTTTCACCCTCCTCTATATGACATCCTTTTATATATTTGAACATGGCTATCATATCACCCCTTAACCTTCTCTTCTCCAGGCTAAACATACCCAGCTCCCTAAGCCGTTCCTCATAAGGCATCGTTTCCAGGCCTTGGACCATTTTGGTTGCCCTCCTCTGGACACGTTCCAGCTTGTCAGTATCCTTCTTGAACTGTGGTGCCCAGAACTGGACACAGTATTCCAGGTGAGGTCTGACCAGAGCGGAATACAGTGGTACTATTACTTCCCTTGATCTAGATGCTATACTCCTATTGATGCAACCTCCTCTGACCCTCCCATTTTGTGATGTAGCTCTGATGTATCTGGGGGGTGGTGGTCTTGGGTTACACCTCTTCTGTGATTGGATGCTGTTTCTGGGGGTGGGCTAGACTCCAGGAGGGATTTTGAAATGTCTTTATAAGAGCATGCCTGCATTGTTCTGGGTCTTTTCCCCTGAAAATCACTGCTGTTGCAACAGCTTCAATAAAGATCAATGCTTTGCTTCTCAATCTTCTCTGGTTGGCCTCTGTTTTTTACTCCTACCAATGGAGAACCTGCAAAGGACTTTGCAAGGGCTCTTGTGTACCCCATAAAGGAATAAGGGCAGATTTTTTCTTATTACAAAAATAAAGCGTCCTTTACGCCGACGCTGTCATATATTGTGCTTTCTTCTAGACAAAAAGTTTGTGTGTAAGAAACTGAGTTTTACTGCAAAAGGGGGTTGTTATTGTTTCATTGTTTTGGTTTAAATATTTATCCTGTATTTTATTCTTCTGTGAAATGCTCTGAGATCTTTCGATGAAGGGAGGCATACAAATTTAGCAAATAATAAAAAAAATACTGTGATTCTGGACGTCGTCGCAGAATCTGGACCTCCTGGTGTCCAATTCAAACTGGGCGCTTTGGCGGACGTGGGTTTTGTTCTGCAGATGCACCATTTCCCAGGGTTGGTGTCTGCACACGAGCATCTGCCAGGGGTCTCCAGGGCCCTCTTAAATCCCTTATATACCCCTGCCAGTGCTCAATGGCTTGGAGCGTGAGGCGCCATATTGATTTCCCACAATGCCCCTGGAGTGTTGCTCCATCCCAGCCTTTGCCACCTGGGTGCCTCAGATCTTGAGCTACACAGCATGGCACCCATGTTGGCATCCAGAGGGAGTCAGGAGGCCAGCTGGCTAGCCCCCAGCTGGATTGTGCCCTTCCAGCCGACCTGCTGGACGATCCCGTATCTCTGGTGCAACATAAACCAGCGACCCAGACTTCGTAAGCCTGAGCACGCTGTATCAGCAGAGCGCACTGCGCAACAGAAGTGGCGAGAGAGGCTTGTGAAAGCGTATTTGCAAGCAGATTTCTTGAGCATAAATCAGGACAAAGAAAAACATGTCGTCTTCCTTCGTCTCCTCAGAGAGAGTCTCAACAGCAAAAGCAAAAGCTATACACAACGGAAGTTCCCAGCAATCTGTGCTGGTGTGTAAACAGACATGTGACATGCAACAGTTCCATGTCTGCAACTTAAGGTGGAATGGAATTTCCTAACAACCCGAAGGGCACCAGGTCGGCCTCTAAGAGACCACCCACGAAAAGGGCCACCATGAAGGCAGCCCGTGGCCCACCGCTTACAACAAGAGGGGAACATGGGTGGGCACCCCCGCTACTCACAAGACGTACTCCCGGAAGCTCCTCTCCCACTCCGCCTGGTTGAAGAAATCGTAGAAGTGGCACCCGAAGGTGATGAACACGAAGCCGAACGCCAGGAAGCCAAAGATTCCTACCGTGGAGGGAGAAAGAACTTGAGTCCGTCACACGTCCAGCTGCTTCGGGGCACCCAGGAAACGGGAAACGGCCACTTCCTACGAGGGTGCTTCGAAAGGTAACCACAGACCTGCTTGCCAGAACACCCCAACTTGGCCTCTGTCCTGCCCCATATGTGCCATCCCCAACCCCAAAATTGTAAGATTTTTGTATTAACATTTTCCCACAGTGCGGTAAAATTAGAAATAGGAAGAGAAAAGGACGGTAGGAATAATGAAAGGGGCAAAGAGAATTTTTGCGCTGGTGGCGAAGGGTGAAAAGAGGGGGGGGTATTGGGTTGCTGTTTTTATTAGGTGTTTGGGGGTTTTATATCTTGATTTCATTCTGTGAACCGCCCTGAGACCCCTGGATATAGGGCGGTATATAAATTCTAATAATAATAATAATAATAATAATAATAATAATAATAATAATAATAATAATAAATAATGAGGGGGAGAAAATACGTGCCCACTGTTCACATTTGGGGCTCTGGCCTCACCTGCTTTTGGCCCAAGGCTCACCTGCGGTCAGTGTGCAGCCCTACACTACCACCCCCCGCAAAATTACTCTCATGGGAATATTGTCCCAACCTCCTTTTTCTCTGCAGGAACACCTCCGCCCTCCCCCCCCCAAAAAAACACCCACGGATCCTGCCACGCAAGTCCGGCCCACTCACCAAGGCGCAACATGGTCTCGTTGATCTTACTGGCCGCTTTTTCGCTCAGGAGACCTGGGTGGTTGCTTTTGATGGAGAACAAGGTCATCACACCTGGGAGGGAAGAGGCTCCGTTAACAGCCAGGGAGATCAAGAAATGGGACAAAACGGCCCGATTTATTTTTTTTCCTGCCGCGGAACAAGAACTTCGCAAGCCAAGCTGATGCACCATTCCCCCCTCATATTTAAAATAAATAAGCCCAACACCATTTGAATGCCTGCAGAACTGGCTATCTTGCAGGTGCCATATAGGACCAGTTCCATTTCGATTAAGAAATGCAGCTTTTATTGCGGCAGCGCCAGAACTCCGGAACTCCCTGCCTATTGAAATCAGGCAGCTGCCTTCGCTGTTCTCTTTTTGGCACCTGCTAAAAGCATTTTTGTGCAGACAAGCCTATCCAGACATGTAGGACGTTGATGAATGTTTTAATCCGTTTTTAGTTTATCGCTGATTTTATCTTTTGAATGTTTTAAAGAGTTGTTTTTACTTTTATTCCCTTTGTAAACTGCTTTGAGATTTTTATTTTTTATTTTTACAATCAAGCGGCGTATAATTCTTAGGAAATAAATAAAATAAAATAATCAAATGATTCTAGGCTTCATGGGGAGAAATAGCTTCAAATTTTAATCCAGTGATCATTCAGGGCTGATTTCCTTCAGAATGGATAGGTTTGGTCTTCTTGCAGTCCATGGGACTCTCAAGAGTCTCCTCCAGCACCATAATTCAAAAGCATCAATTCTTTGGCGATCAGTCTTCTTTATAGAATCCTAGAGTTGGAAGAGACCCCAAGGGCCATCCAGTCCAACCCCCTGCCAAGCAGGAAACACCATCAAAGCATTCCTGACAGATGGCTGTCAAGCCTCCGCTTAAAGACCTCCAAAGAAGGAGACTCCACCACACTCCTTGGCAGCAAATTCCACTGTCCAACAGCTCTCACTGTCAGGAAGTTCTTCCTAATGTTTAGGTGGAATCTTCTTTCTTGTAGTTTGAATCCATTGCTCCGTGTCCGCTTCTCTGGAGCAGCAGAAAACAACCTTTCACCCTCCTCTATATGACATCCTTTTATATATTTGAACATGGCTATCATATCACCCCTTAACCTTCTCTTCTCCAGGCTAAACATACCCAGCTCCCTAAGCCGTTCCTCATAAGGCATCGTTTCCAGGCCTTTGACCATTTTGGTTGCCCTCTTCTGGACACGTTCCAGTTTGTCACTATATTTATTTATAGTTTATAAATAATAAACTATTAATGTTGTTGTTGTTGCTGTTGCTGTTGTTGTCCAACAACAGCTAGAGACCCGATTCTGAGAAACACTGCTCTAGGCAGAGAGAACAAATGGAGAGGAGCTTACCTCTGATCAGGAAATAGCCACCGATGATCAGTACTAGACCAATGGGAGCTAAGACAAAGCCGGCTCGGTAGCGGTAATTCTTGTAGCCCACGAAGCAAATGCCACTGACAGAGTCCCCATCAACCTGGGGAAGCAAGAGGGAGGGAGAGACAGGGAGAAGCCAGAAAACTTTAACAAAACCTGGAAGCAAGTACCGGTATCTAAAACATAACAGCATCTCCAAAACAGCTTTCTGTCCTCTCGTCCCTAGAAAGTACCGTATTTTTCGCTCCATAGGGCGCACCGAACCATAGGGCGCACCTCGTTTTTAGAGGAGGAAACAAGAAAAAATATTTTTCTGGTTTTCCTCCTCTAAAAGCCCTGTTTTTTTGAGGATCAGCTAAAAGTTTTGCAGCTTTTTTGCAAAGGGGGAAAAGCAAAGAGGAAAAGCCCCATTTTTATGGGGTTCAACTCACATTTCTGCAGCTTCTAAAGGAAAGGGAGCCTTTTCTACAGTTTCCAGACAGATAATCTAATCAGCCAGTCACATGTCGCTGGGGAAACAAACAACCTCCCTCTGCAGCACATTCAACAAAGGAGGGCGGGGCTGAAAGGGAGCCGGGACTCTTATCTCTCTCCCGATCTCTTGCTGATCAGCTGCTGAGCGGGGTCCTTTCAACACCCCCTTTTCTCTTTGTAAAATAAAAAGCATGATCCTCTTTTGGCCCCTGGGCAATTCAGCTCCAGGGACCACCATTCGCTCCATAAGACGCACAGATATTTCCCCTTACTTTTTAGGAGGAAAAAAGTGCGTCTTACGGCGTGAAAAATATGGTATTGCGTTACTGGCCGATGGAGCTGGCGTACAGCTTCTGGGTCATGTGGCCAGCATGACTAAGCCGCTTCTGGCGAACCAGAGCAGCGCACGGAAACGCCGTTTACCTTCCCGCCGGAGCGGTACCTATTTATCTACTTGCACTTGTGTGCTTTCAAACTGCTAGGTTGGCAGGAGCAGGGACCGAGCAACGGGAGCTCAACCCGTCATTGTGGGGATTCGAACCACCGACCTTCTGATCGACAATCCCTAGGCTCTGTGGTTTAACCCACAGCGCCACAGGGGAACGCTAAAACTCTGCTAAGTTATAGAACTTGCGAGCGCAAGTTAGGAAGGATATTATCCCTGAACATTCCCACATAAACAACTTAGGGAGCTCTGGGGTCGCTATCCCAGCTCAATTGCCAAGTGTCACTGGACCATTCTCCAAGCTGTCAAGGCTCATTTGACAACGTAGGAACTTAAGAAACACCTGTTATATGAGGCCAAGGGTCCATATTGCCAAGCCTCCTGTTCTCACAGGGGCCAACCAGATGCCCTAATGGGAAACCCGCAAGCAGGATTCGAACCCAACATCTCTGTCTCTCCTCCTGCCGTTCCCAGCCAATGACATTATAAAGCACCGCTGCCTCCAACACAATCACTCCCCGGGGAAAAATCCAAGCCACCCAGCGCACATGCGCAAAAAGGCCCTTTACCTGGGCAACCGCCAAAATGGCAACGGTGAGGACGAAGGGGATGGACCAGGTCACCAGGTGGAAGTAGGAGGTCTTCCCCACCAGCGGCTGGTAGGTGGTCCCCAGCGCCTTGAAGGATGTATGCCAGGCATAGGTGAGCATGACGAACCAGATCACGCCAGACATCAAGGAATAGTACACAATGACGAAGATAATCACGCAGGAGAGGGTCTCGTTGGAGCTGCGGGTAGAGGAAAGGGCGTTTTCTTGAGAAAATGTTTAAATATTCTTTCCCCCAAAAGCCTGAAGCCTTCCTGCTAGGAATTATGGGTAATGAAATCCCCCCCCCCCAAAAAAGTCCAGGAGAGTCTTTATGCACGCCACAGTTGCTGCCAGAATTTTAAATTCGGCTCAGTATCGATCCAGGTTGGATTCCAATGTATCGTTAGCAGAGTAACAACTTAAAACACATTTCAGGATTCCCAAAAAAAATAGGCCAGCAGAGGCAATTATATTTCATCCAGCAGAGCTTTGCCAAAGGCGTCGAGGGGTGAAACGAAAGGATGGGAGGCGGGGTTTCCGTATACCGAAACTCTTTTGTTGGGGCCAGAACCGGAAGGGGCCATTCCCGGATTATGACGAGGCTTGATACAGACACGAACTGTACATAGTTTGCACAATAAAACTCTTAAAGGAAACTTGGAGTTTTGCCTGCTTACTCATGAGCAACAAACTGAGGACCTTACAATAATGGTCAGAAATCCAATACATTCAGGATTGGCACTGTCCGTAAGAAATCCATAAATAAGAAATCCAGTTGCAGCAGACTTAACTTAAACTTACAATAACTTATAATAAGACTCTAAATAAATTTAAAAATTGTCCAGTAGCACCTTAGAGACCAACTAAGTTTGTTCTGGGTATAAGCTTTCGTGTGCATGCACACTTTTTCAGATATTTATAATAAGACCAAACCATGGGTAGGCAAACTAAGGCCAAGGGAGCTGGATCCGGCCCAATCGCCTTAAATGCATCTTAAATAAAAGCACACATTCTACTCATGTAAAAACACCAGGCAGGCCCCACAATTAACCCAGAGATGCATTTTAAATAAAAGCACACATTCTACTCATGTAAAAAACACGCTGATTCCCGGACTGTTCGCAGGCCAGATTTAGAAGGCGATTGGGCCGCATCTGGCCCCCGGGCCTTAGGCTGCCTACCCCTGACCTAGACAGAAAGACAACAGGACCAGTTTAAGCCAGCTGTACTCTGCTTCTCTGAAGGAATAACCCAAATACCGCGAACCTTCTGCTTCTTTCTTTCACGCAGAAAAGCTTCCAGAACCCTCTTGAATTAGTTAGAACAGGAAAGATCTCTTACAAATCAGATCAATGCTTTCTGCACCAGGAAATACAAACGGACACTTACGTGGGCTCCCCCAATCGCATGGTCCCGTCGGCGCGACACACGATCTCGCTGCGGGCGCCGTCCATGAACTGCGCCAGCCAACCAATGCTCCCCATGAAGAAGCAGGCGTTGACGTAGAAGAGGATGACCGCCGGGTACCGGTTCGAGTTCTTCCAGTCAGCGAGGAAGGTGGCCTGCGGACAGCAGGGAGTTCAATCCTGATCAGTTTGCCTGCACACATCTGTTCCCCGCTGGGGATGGACTCACCCAGCCAATGCACAATTAATAATAATAATAATAATAATAATAATAATAATAATAATAATAATAATAATATTTATACCCCGCCCTTCCCAGCCAAAAACCGGGCTCAGGGCGGCTAACACTAATTAAAATCACAGCAAAAACATAAAAACAATCAATTTAAAATACAGATTAAAATACAAAATTCAAAATTAAAACCGCAGTCTCATTTTCAAATAGCCCACCAATAAGATGTGATGATCTACATGGGCTCCCAGCAAATAACACCCAAAAGAACCAAGGTCACGACTGACGTAATGCCAAACACACAAAGATCGTAACCGGCTGATAAAGTAATCACAATTCTCATCAATTGCACATATAAACAAGTGTAATATAAATCTCATCAATTGCACATATAAACAAGTGTAATATAAATCTCATCAATTGCACATATAAACAAGTGTAATATAAATCTTTATATTACACTTGTTTATATGTGCAATTGATGAGAATTGTGATTACTTTATCAGCCGGTTACAATCTTTGTGTGTTTGGCTCTACATGGGCTCCCAGCAGGGGCGGAGCAAGGGGGGACGGGCCGCCCCGGGTAGCACCCCCCCACAATCCCTGCCTCCAGCCAGCATTGAAAAAAGCCGCTGAAAGGGGGGGCTTTCCCCCTTTCAGTGGCTTTTTTTGCCGCTGCGCTCCCTGAGCCCGCGGGGCATGGAGAGGGGCAGGCCAGCTAGCCCGGGCGGAGGCGTCGCTCCATGCGCATGCGTCATGACGTCATGCGCACGGAGCGACGCCCCGCCCTCAGGTGTGCCGCTTGGCTTGCCGCCCCCGGCTCGCTACGCCCGACTCCTAGTACATTTCCGAGCACAATTCAAAGTGTCGGCCCTGACTTTGAAAGCCCTAAGCCAGGCACAGGGAAACTCGGCCCTCCACATGTTTTGGGACTACAACTCCCATCATCCCTAGCTAACAGGACCAGTGGGAATTGTAGTCCCAAAACACCTGGAGGGCCGAGTTTGCCTATGCCTGTCCTAAGCTGCCCTGTTTACCTGAAAGAGCATCTCCACCCCTATCCTTCAGCCCGGACACTGAAGTCCAGCTCTGAGGGCAAACGCCTGGCTTGCAAAGTGTTAAGAGCTTTACAGGTTGATGTCAGGACCTTGAAAGGGGCTTGGTAACTTATAGGAAGCCAGTTAAGATCTCATAATGATGATGATGATGATGATGATAATAATAATAATAATAATAATAATAATAATAATAATAATAATAATAAATTTATTTATACCCCGCCCTCCCCAGCCAGAACCGGGCTCAGGGCGGCTAACACCAATAAAATTACAATAAAACGTAAAAGAAAGAAGAAACAGTTAATTAAAATACGGGTTAAAATACAATTTAAAATGCAGCCTCATTTTAGTAGTAGCCCATAAATCAAAACCATAAGGGGAGGGAAACATAAGGGTCAGACTGAGTCCAACCCAAAGGCCAGGCGGAACAGCTCCGTCTTGCAGGCCCTGCGGAAAGATGTCAAATCCCGCAGGGCCCTGGTCTCTTGTGACAGAGCGTTCCACCAAGTTGGGGCCAGTACTGAAAAGGCCCTGGCCCTAGTTGAGACCAATCTAACCACCTTGTGGCTCGGGACCTCCAAAGTGTTATTTGTGGACCTTAAGGTCCTCCACAGGGCATACCAGGAGAGGCGATCCCATAGGTACATGACGGAAGTCCGGACGCTATTATTGCGGCCGAGTTCTGCGCTAGCCGCAGTGCCTGTACCGTCTCCAAGGGCAGCCCTAGGGACAGTGCGCTGCAGTAGTCTAATCCCGCTCACCAAGGTGAAGAAGGTGCAGAAAATGGTGACGGAGCTGAAGGAGGCGATGTAGACGTGCATTTCACGGTGCTCCTTCTCGGTGAAAAGCGGGTTCTGGCACTGGATGCCGCAGCCTTCGACGTCCTCGTACCAACTCTTGGGGTTGTCCGTCCGGACCAGGGGGGCTTCACACTGCCCTGAGCTGTTGAATTTGATGTTCTGGACCTCATTCTGTGCAAATCAGGGCGGAGGGGAAAGGAAGGAAGGAGAAAACGAGGTGTCAGGCCAATAGAGATGTGAAGGCCCAGAAAAAAACCAGGAAAATTCGGAAATAGAACGTTTTTTTCCTGAAGCCTTTTTTGGTTTTTTCCAAAAATTGAAAAAATAATAAATAATTATGGAATGTTTTATTTTAACATGATGAATAAAATATTTTAAGAAAAGGGGTTCAAATATGTTATCAATCATTTCTAAAAAATAGGTATGGTATCAGATTATTCCAATTTCTGTGAGGACAAGCAAATCTTAGGTTACAAACTGAACTCTCCAATGAATAATTGTTACTTCTGGATTTTTAAAAATTGTTTTGTGGAGTTTTTTGTTCCACATAAACTAGTAAACAGTTCAGGAGATTGTTGCTCCATTTGTTACAAATACAAATAAATATTATTTTAAAAGTAAATTCTGTTTGTAATAATTGTTTGGATACACTATATTTTTAATATGCTAGTTGTGATAATTTTATGCCCATTAAAATTGTCCATAGTTATATTTTATGTTTCTAAAGTAACAGAATGACTTTCAATCTGGAAAAGAAAAAAGAAGTGCTAATGTAGCATTTTTTTTCAATTTTCCCGAAAATTTCCGTTTCCCCCCAGAAGAAAATGGGTTTTTTTTTTTTCTAAGCTTCAAAATTTCCAGAAATTTTACACCTTTAATTGGCAATGGCCCATCTGGTCCAGAATCCTGTTCCCACAGAGGCCAACCCTGGGAAACCCATGAGCAGGATTCAAACAGGAGACCCCTCTTCTATTATTATTATTATTATTATTATTATTATTATTATTACTATTATTGCCAGTAGCAAAACGCTGACCGGGAGCATCTCAGATTTTTTGGAGCACATTTTCCATTGACCTCCCCGGGAGAAATGAATGGGCAGAGCTTCCCGACTCCCTTCCCACTGCAGAACAGGGGCTGTCCGTCTCAGCCGATTCCCCCCCCCACTGCAGCTCTCCCTGCAGGATGTCCCGGTGCCAGCACCAGATGCCCCCCCTGCTCTCGTACCGGACAGCCTTCAGGGAAGCGGTCCGTGGTGCACTTGAGGAAGTCGGGCCAGCCCCGCTCTCGTTCCACGATGGTGCAAGGTCCCCGGGTGGCTTGGCAGAGGGTCTGGCTGGGCAGCTCAACTTGGCCATCCTCACACTTGGGCATGTACACGGCGCAGAGGAGGGGCTGGATCACGTCCCAGCAGCGGGGCGCATTTCGTAAACCTTGAAATAAAGAGGAAATTGATTTGAAAATGATGTACAGATGGCATACTTGTTGTTGTTGTTGTTCAGTCATGTCCGACTCTTCATGACCCCATGGACCAGAGCACGCCAGGCACTCCTGTCTTCCACTGCCTCCCGCAGTTTGGTCAGACTCATGTTGGTAGCTTCAAGAACACTGTCCAACCATCTCATCCTCTGTCGTCCCCTTCTCCTTGTGCCCTCCATCTTTCCCAACATCAGGGTCTTTTCTAGGGAGTCTTCTCTTCTCATGAGGTGGCCAAAGTACTGGAGCCTCAACTTCAGGATCTGTCCTTCTAGTGAGCACTCAGGGCTGATTTCTTTGAGAATGGATAAGTTTGATCTTTTTTGCAGTCCATGGGACTCTCATAGAGATGGCATACTACACCAGTCCAAATAGCCAAAACGTATAAAACCGAGACTAACAAATGTTGGAAATGTAAAGAAAAAGAAGGGACTTTTTTCCTATGTGGTGGGAGTGTAGAGAAGTTAAAAAATATTGGGAAATGGTTTATAATGGAATGGGGAAAAAATGTTCAAACGGACTTTTGTTAAAAAGCCAGAAGCTTTTTTATTAGGAATATTAGGACAAGATATACCAAAGAAAATAAGAAGTTTATTTATGTACGCTACGACTGCGGCGAGAGTCTTGCTGGCACAATGATGGAAGAAAGATGAAATGCCAACGAAGGAACAATGGCAAGAAAAATTGAAGAACTATGCAGAGCTGGCAAAATTGACAAATAAATTGGGTGAAAAGGAATGGGGATTTTTCATAAGTTACCTGAAAAACAACAACAAGGAGAATTAGAATCACTGGCAGGATTTGAATAAACATACACAAATTTTATTGGCAGAATATGAATTTGAAAAACAGGATATGTATAATATGCAGAATATGAAGTTGAATTAAGAAAGCAGGTGGGGAAAGTCCGTGGCGGGGAAAGGGGGGGGGGAATTTGTATGACGGTATTGACTGGTTTGTATGTATTGAAATTTTGTTAATAATTTTTTTAAAAAAAACAACAACAACCATGAAATAAGGAGAGAAACAGGAGTCAATGTCCCCTCAGAATCTCTTATTGGCAATTCTGAACAAATATATAAAAGCTTCTTTCTCCAGAGTGCATGATGGCCCGGAACCCGCTTTTATAAAATGCTTTAAAAGTTATAAGACAAGAGTTGGCAACCTAGCTGAGAGGCTACTCAAAACACCGTGAGCATTTGAACACGGAAAAGTTGCAGGTGCTCTGATGGCCAAGATCCAAGGTAGCTGAGGCTGTGAGCCATTGGGCAAGAGCGTAACTTAAGAGGCACCTCGGTCCAAGAAGGGATATTGACAAGTTGGGAGGTGTGCAGAGGTGGGCGAGCCAGATGATCAAGGGTCTGGAAACCCAAGCCTGATGAGGAATGGTTGAAGGAGATGGCTACGTTTAGCCTGGAAAAGAGGAGACCGAGAGGAGATACAAGAGCCATCTTCCAATGTCTGAAGGACTGTCCCTTGGAAGATAGAACAAAACAAAATAAAAAAAAAATTCCTTCCAGTAGCACCTTAGAGACCAACTAAGTTTGTTCTTGGTATGAGCTTTCGTGTGCATGCACACTTCTTCAGATACACTGAAACAGAAGTCACCAGACCCTTATATATAGTGAGAGAGTGGGGAGGGGTATTACTCAGAAGGGTGGTGGGAATGGGTGATTGGCTGATAGGTGTGGAAAACCTGTTGACGACTGTTAACGACTGCAATTGGTCTTACAGGAAAAAGCAAGGGGTGAGATGGCTAAAAATAGCTTTGTCATGTATAATGAGATAAGAATCCAATGTCTCTATTCAGACCAGGTCTCTCCATGGTTTTAAGTTTGGTAATGAGTTGCAATTCAGCAACTTCTCTTTCCAGTCTATTTTGAAATTCCTTTGTAGTAAGACAGCTACTTTGAGATCTTGTATAGAATGTCCTGGGAGACTGAAGTGTTCTCCTACTGGTTTCTCTGTCTTGTGATTCCTGATATCAGATTTATGTCCATTTATCCTTTGGCATGTTGTCTTTGTCCATAGAGTCCAAGAACGTTTTAATGAGGGTGAAAGAGGAGAGCGGAAAATATGGTCTGAAGCTCAAAATCAAAAAAACTAAGATCATGGCCACTGGTCCCATCACCTCCTGGCAAATAGAAGGGGAAGAAATGGAGATTTTACTTTCTTGGGCTCCATGATCACTGCAGATGGTGACAGCAGTCACGAAATTAAAAGACGCCTGCTTCTTGGGAGGAAAGCAATGACAAACCTAGACAGCATCTTAAAAAGCAGAGACATCACCTTGCCGACAAAGGTCCGTATAGTTAAAGCTATGGTTTTCCCAGTAGTGATGTATGGAAGTGAGAGCTGGACCATAAAGAAGGCTGATCGCCGAAGAATTGATGCTTTTGAATTATGGTGCTGGAGGAGACTCTTGAGAGTCCCATGGACTGCAAGAAGATCAAACCTATCCATTCTGAAGGAAATCAGCCCTGAGTGCTCACTGGAAGGACAGATCCTGAAGCTGAGGCTCCAACTTTGGCCACCTCATGAGAAGAGAAGACTCCCTGGAAAAGACCCTGATGTTGGGAAAGATGGAGGGCACAAGGAGAAGGGGACGACAGAGGATGAGATGGTTGGACAGTGTTCTCAAGCGACTGGCATGAGTTTGGCCAAACTGCGGAGGCAGTGAAAGATAGGCGTGCCTGGCGTGCTCTGCTCCATGGGGTCACAAAGAGTCGGACACGACTGAACGACTGAACAAAGAACAATCCTTTGGCATAGATTGAGTAAGCTTTTTTTCTCCAGCTCCAGAGGGGAGGACCAATGGCTTCAAGTTACAAGAAAGGATTCGGACTAAGCATCCGGAAGAACTTTCTGGTGGTAAGAGCTGTTTGACAGTAGAATTGATGACCTTGGAAGGAAGATGGTAATCTTTCCTTCACTGAAAGTTTTCAAACACTGGAAGTTTTCAAACATAGGGGGCATGACCAGAATAACAGCTGCCCAAGTGCTTGCAGAGAGAGACAGAAGATATATCTTTATGGTATCAACAGTGTGTTTTGTGCTGGATGTTTTTATTTCCTGCCTCGTGAGAAAAAGATCAATAGAAGCAGAAAAACCAAGAGCCAAACGCAATCCATTTGGAGAGATGCTCCACTTAAGAGGCAGCAGCTTGAAAAGTTTATTGAAACTTTTGCAATACATGCTCTTTCAAAAGTCATTTGGGGTGACTTTGGATGTTCCCTGTTCTGTTCCATAAATACTACAGTTGACACTCAAACCATCATTTCAAGGCCGCCATGCCTATTTTGAAGTAGGAATATGTTCAAAACATCTCATCTCGAGATGTCTAAGGGCAGAAACTGCACACAGCTGCTCTGTTTGTGCCAGGAGGGGAGCCTGTGAAGAGACATGACTACATCCACAAGTTGTGTCCAAAAATCATTAGCGTGAGGCAAATCCCTTATGTGAATTAACTGAGACCCGGATGTTGGGAAAGATGGAGGGCACAAGGAGAAGGGGATGGCAGTGGATGAAGTGGTTGGACAGTGTTCTCGAATCTACCAACATGAGTCTGACCAAACTGCGGGAGGCAGTGGAAGACAGGAGTGCCTGGCATGCTCTGGTCCATGGGGTCACCAAAAGTCAGACACGACTAAACAACAATAATCATGTCTCCTCTTACTTGTCTTTTCTCTGAACTAAAATGTCCTAAACACTGCTACCTGTCCCCATTGCAGTGTCTCTCCACCCCCTGGTTCATTTTAGGTACCCTTTTCTGAACGTTTCCCAACTCTGCAGGCAAACCCCCCCCACCCCCAATTTACACAGGGGTTTTGTTCCAAGGCACCATGCGTTTAAGTGGAATCATTTGGAGTGGAATTATTTGAAGCACCATTCGACAGCACTGTCCCATGTGCTACTGGCCCAGAGATGGAAAGAATATAAAAGTCCCGACCAGAGGCGAATGGTTGATAAAGATGATGGATTATGCCAAAATGGCGAAAATGACCGGGAAAATAAGAAACCAAGAAGAAACTTTAACAAGGAATTGGGGGGGGGGAGAGAGAGAATATAAGTTGTTTAAGAGAACACTGTAAACAACTAAAAACTTTGGCAGGACTGTGCAACTAATGTATGAAAAAACTAAGCTAAAAATGGATTTTTAAGCTAAATGGAGAAATTATAAGATGCAGTAGAAAAAAAATTGACAGGGGAAACCATGGAAGGGTGGAGGGAAGTCTAAGGATTCTGGGAAGCCTACATGTTTATTTGCTTAAATTCAAATGTATATTGCAAAACTAAATATGTGAGAAACACCATTTAGAAAGCTTGCAAACATCCTGTTCGCCCCCCCCACCACCACTTTTTGTGGCGTTCTCCTGCCCCTTCCAGGTTTGGTGAGATGCATGTCTGCGAAGCCTGTAAAGGTAAAGGTAAAGGGACCCCTATGGTTTTCCCAGTAGTAATGTACGGAAGTGAGAGCTGGACCATAAAGAAGGCTGATCGCTGAAGAATTGATGCTTTTGAATTATGGTGCTGGAGGAGACTCTTGAGAGTCCCATGGACTGCAAGAAGATCAAACCTATCCATTCTCAAGGAAATCAGCCCTGAGTGCTCACTAGAAGGACAGATCCTGAAGTTGAGGCTCCAGTACTTTGGCCACCTCATGAGAAGAGAAGACTCCCTAGAAAAGACCCTGATGTTGGGAAAGATGGAGGGCACAAGGAGAAGGGGATGACAGAGGATGAGATGGTTGGACAGTGTTCTCGAAGCTACCAACATGAGTTTGACCAAACTGCAGGAGGCAGTGGAAGACAGGAGTGCCTGGCGTGCTCTGGTCCATGGGGTCACGAAGAGTCGGACACGACTGAACGACTGAACAACAGCAAAAGGGACCCCTGACCGTTAGGTTGAGTCGCGGACGACTCTGGGGTTGCGGCGCTCATCTCACTTTACTGGCCAAGGCAGCCGGAGTACAGCTTCCGGGTCATGTGGCCAGCAGGACTAAGCCGCTACTGGCGAACCAGAGCAGTGCACGGAAACACAGGTGTCACGGGGGGCAGCCCGTCCCAGGTACCATGGGAGGGGGGTGACACTTGGGCCAGCCCCGCCCCGCTGGCAGGCCCCGAGCAAGCCGCGGAGCGAAGCCGCTCCACAGCCTGTCCGGGATCCACCTGCCGGCGCCGCTATGGGGCTGCCCCACGCAATCAGTGGCTCGTGGGGCTGCCCCGTCCGTGCTGCTTTAAAGCCAGCGCTTTGCTCGGCAGGTCGCCACTGTAGCAGCAGCGCCGGTGGGATGGACAGCCTGTCCTGACACATGCGTCGTGACGTCAGGATGCCCCGCCCCCAGGGGGTAACGCCGCCCCAGGCACCCAAGAGGCTTCCTATGCCTCTGCACGGAAACGCCGTTCACCTTCCCGCCAGAGCGGTACCTATTTATCTACTTGCACTTTGACGTGCTTTCGAACTGCTGGGTTGGCAGGAGCAATGGGACCTCATCCCGTCGCAGGGATTTGAACCGCCGACCTTCTGATCGGCAAGCCTGAAGCTCTGCACTTTAACCCACAGCGCCACCCGCGTCCCTCTGCGAAGCCTATATTGAACACAAATAAAGGGAGGTGGGTTGTCCGTACAATGCCGTTTTTGAGGTGAGGCAACCGGAACGCTAGCCGGCTGTGCATATCGCAAACTACAGTACTGCATTTTTCAGCAAGGCCTGCCCAAAAGCAGCTGTGCCGTGCCATTTTAAGAGGCACAACCATTCCCAACCTGGTGCTCTCTGCGTTATTTATACTCGCATTCGTTCCACCCAGTACAGACATTAAAACGTGAGCAAAAAATGCTTAAAGCAAAGCACCAGGCAACTGTGGAATCGCCGGAATAAAGAGCCCCCAAAGGCCAGCTCCGCCTCCTCCAAGCAGTGTAGTGGTTAGAGCAGGGGTCCCCAAACTAAGGCTCAGGGGCCGGATGCGGCCCAATCGCCTTCTAAATGCGGCCAGCGGACGGTCTGGGAATCAGCCTGTTTTTACATAAATAGAATGTGTCCCTTTATTTAAAATGTATCTCTGGGTTATTTGTGGGGCATAGGAATTCGTTCATTTTAATTTTCTTCCAAAATATAATCCGGCCCCCCACAAGGTCTGAGGGACAGTGGACCGGCCCCCTGCTGAAAAAGGTTTGCTGACCCCTGGGTTAGTGTCGGACTAGGACCTGGGAGACCAGGGTTCAAACCCCGCCACTCGGCCACGAAGCTCACCGAGTGTGACTTTGGGGCCCAGTCACCATCTCTCAGTTGAGCCTCCTTCACAGAGATTTTCTGGGGATTAAATGAGGAAAACAGTGGTTTCCTTGGAGAAAACAGTGAGATATAAAGGCATTGAACAAGCAAGCCAACAAAGCTTGCACCCTGCAGATGTTATAGACTCCAGCTCCCATCAGCCTAAGCCACTGTGGTCAACCTGATGGAAGCCGTAGTCCGCACTGGGGAAGGCCAAGATATTATATCCTACACAGAGAGGACATCTGTGTAGAAACCTGCACACTGTTTCATAGGCCTGAGATTGCTGCCTGCAGATTATTTCCAACCTTGTTATATTATGCCCACTACCTTGATTGATGCTGTTGTTACCTGTCCGCACGTCACCCCTGGCAGGTGTCCAGCCTGCTGTGCTGGGGAGGGAGGTCAGGCCCTCCCAGAGAGCAATATGCATGCCCCACGAACCCCTGCACAGGCCTGAATCACCCCTTGCAGACCCTACTATGCATGGGGCCTTGGGAGGTGCACTCGGCACATGCTCAGAGGCCCTCTTGCTGCTTGGGAAGTGAGATCTTTTTGCCTCCATCTCCCATCAGGTCCTGCGTGAGTAATGTCTGGGATAATGCTCCCCAGACTCTGACTCTGCTTCCACGCCGCCGCCCCTTCCCAGCCCCCAGCCCTCCAGTGCTCTTTCTTGTGCCTGGGGTTGCCACCTGCCCTGTATAATACAGGATTGTCCCGTATTTCTATGTCCACTGCTACGTCCTGACACAGTTTTGCCCTGCCTTCCATGTCTTCTGGGTAGCCAAGCACAGACAGTTGTACCAAATCATGTTTATGTGCACGTGAATGTGTAGCCCATTCCAGAAGGGCCATTCTAGGAGGCTGCAAGAGATCGCATTGGATTGCTCTGAAGTCACTATAGCACCAGATTTGGGGGAAGAGGATCGTCTCCCAACGGCCCCGTCCGGTATTTTGCCAGGACCGAGGTGGCAACCCTACATCCCGGCGTCATAGGTGCCAACTCCCTGGGGCCCTGGGTGCCCGAGCGTACACAAAATCCCGCATGGAGGGCCAGGCACCCACACCTTTCGGCGCCAGGGCCCTGCAAGCTGCATGGCACCCACGGTCGCGGGACCAAGCTGGCTCCCCATCCCCGTCCAGCAGCCCCCTTACCGGACCACAGGAGCAGCTTGTCGTGCGCCTCCTCCTGCGAGCTGGAGTCCCCGGCCAGGAGGGTGGAGGTGGCGGCGTAGGGCAGCGGCGAGCCCAGGCACACGCTCTGCTGGAGCGCCTCGCACGGCGCCGCGCGCTTGCACCGCTCCTCGCCCCGGCCCGACGGCGCCGCCCGCCGCCGCACTGCCGTTGAGCCTCGAGGCCGCCGCCGCCTCCCCGCAGTCCAGGGCGCCCAGCCCCACGCCCAGCAGCCCCCACAGCAGCCACCGGCCCAGCCCGAAGCGGGCCATCGGAGCGCCCACGCCGCCTGCGCCTCGTCGTCGTCGTCGTCGTCCTCCTCCTGCTCGGGTTCCCCCGGCCGTGCGCCTAGGGCGCACCGGATTCCCCGCGCGCGGCGCCTCGTCCCGGGAGTCGCGGGCCGGGCAGCGACGTCGCTTCGGCCTGGGCCCCACCGGAGGCCATGATCCAGACAGCCGCCCCCTCGGCCAAGGCAGCCCCCGGGCCGCTTTTCCGTCCCCCCCAAAAAAAAAGTCAGGGAGGAGCGGGCCGCGCAGCCCCGACGGTAGAAAGAACTTCGCGCGGACTTTTGCAAAAAGTTCCCAAGCAGAAGAGAAGTTTTGGCCGCCTCCTGCGGCAGTTCCTCCCGCCGCCCGCTCCTCCTGCTCCTCCTCCCCGGCCTTCTTTGTTGCTCTTGCTCCTTTCTCAAGAATGCGGGGCCGGGGGAGGGAGCCAAAAAGAGAGAGAGAGGAGCCCGGCCTCGCCGCCTCCCCCTTCTGCCTCCGCGATGGAAGCGCAGCGGAGAAAGGAAACGCCGAGAGAAAGCGAGCGAGCGAAGAAGACCGTGGAGAGAGAGAGACAGAGATCAGACCCACCCACCCCCCACAAAAAACCTGGGGAGCCCAGAGAGAAAAAAACAGGGAGCCCCGTGGGTGGAGAGATGCTGCCTCGCTCCCCCCCCAAAAAAAAAATCAGAGGAAAGCCGAAAACTTTCCGCCTCCTATTGACGCGCCCTGGGAGAAAAAAAAGTTACGTGTCCGTCGATCACTGTCTAGCGAGACCAAGCGATGGATCTGAGGGGATGGCGGCGCAGATTCTAAGGAGCAGGCTGCGTTATCCGAGGCAGCCTTTGCCAACCGTGTGCCTTCTAAAGGTTTTTGGACGACAGCCAGTGCCGGATTTGCGTATAAGCTAAACAAGCTATAGCTTAGGGGGCCTCACTCTCCTGGGGGCCCCCAAAAAATTAAAGGGGAAAAAATGGATGTACATTTCCAAAATATAAGATAAAAAAACAAATAAAATAAAACCTACATACAGCAACAGTGTTTTGTGCTGTGTAATGAGGTAAGTAAGGGGTCTGCAACCTTTTTCAGCCGTGGGCCGGTCCACCGTCCCTCAGACCATGTGGTGGGCCAGACTATATTTTTTGGGGGGGAATGAACGAATTCCTATGCCCCACAAATAACCCAGAGGTGGTTATTTTACTCATGTAAAAACATGCTGATTCCCGGACCGTCCACGGGCAGGATTGAGAAGACGATTGGGCCACATCTGGCCCCCGGGCCTTAGGCTGCCTACCCCTGATGTAAGTCATGGGCCCCGCCTGCTAGCCTGCTCCCTAAAATATCACAGGTTTGCTCCTTTCTATATATAGGATGCCTGCATTCCGCATGGAATGGACTGCAAGAAGATCAAAGCTATCCATCCTGAAGGAAATCAGCCCTGAGTGCTGACTGGAAGGACAGATCCTGAAGCTGAGGCTCCAGTACTTTGGCCACCTCATGAGAAGAGAAGACTCCCTGGAAAAGACCCTGATGTTGGGAAAGATGGAGGGCACAAGGAGAAGGGGACGACAGAGGACGAGATGGTTGGACAGTGTTCTCGAAGCGACTGGCATGAGTCTGACCAAACTGCGGGAGGCAGTGGAAGACAGGAGTGCCTGGCGTGCTCTGGTCCATGGGTCACAAAGAGTCGGACACGACTAAACAACAACAACAACATTCCGCATGGACTGGTTGCATTGCAACATGTGCAAATGGCTTTAGAAACCTATTAGGTCCATCAATTGGCATATAGCATATATTCAATACAAAAAAACAGCGACAATTCGTTGTTGACAAAAGACAGCTGGACATATAAAGGGCCCCATTGCCTTCAGTAGTTTAGGGCCTCATCAAACCTAAATCTGGCCCTGACTACAGCCCCCATCAGTCAATGGAATAGAAATATAACTAATCAATGTTATTATTCGTTCGGCTTTTTAAAAACAAAACAAAAACCCACCACAAACAGTGGGTTGCTGCATCCAGCATTAAGTCATCCTAAGAGGAGGCCCATTGAAATTAGTGAATCTGGACCACTTAGATGTGTTGACTTCTGTGGGTCTACTCTATGTAAAAAGCTAGTTGTATAGACTTGTATCTCTTTTCATACCCACCTACCTGGTGAGTTGAAACAACCGATTGGCCTCAGAAGACTATGAGTCAGGACAGAGGTCTTCCAAAGTATTCCAGAGCAGTTTACACAAAAGAGCATCAAAATAAAAATAAAAATATTATTCAAATTACAATTAAAATATCATGGAAAATATTGTATAAATTGTATTTGACACCGAGGAAGGAAGTTGTCTGGGATAAACCTTCACTGTTCTCCTATAGGACAGGCATAGGCAAACTCGGCCCTCCAGATGTTTTGGGACTACAACTCCCATGATCCCTAGCTAACAGGACCAGTGGTCAGGGATGATGGGATTTGTAGTCCCAAAACATCTGGAGGGCCGAGTTTGCCTATGCCTGTCCTATAGGTTGGAGAGGGTGAGTGTTGGTCGGCACTTACATCCATATGTGGTGGCATCGCCCATAAATTTTTGAAAGCTGATATGCCAGGAGATCCGTCAGTGGGTACATCCATCTCCAACTATAGTTCTATTAAATATATTGTTGGATAGAAATCTGGATTAGAGATGTGAAGGCCCGGAAAAACCCCTGGAAAAATTAGGGGGGGGGAATCCGTTTTTTTCCTGAAGCCTTTTCTGTTTTTTTCCGAAAAATTGAAAAAATAGATTATGGAATGTTTTATATTAACATGATGAATAAAATATTTTAAGATAAGGGGTTCAAATATTTTATAAATCATTTCTAAAAAATATGTATGGTATCAGATTATTCTAATTTCTGTGAGGACAAGCAAGTCCTAGGTTACAAACTGAACTCTCCAATGCAAGAACAAGATACATTTCTTCCTTTAGGAGGTGCTGTTGTCACCAGAAAAGAAAAAGGTTTCAGTTTTGTTTTTGCATGCGTGTGGTATGCATTGGTTCTGTTCCTCTTCACTAGGCCTCAAAGCACTGGAAGAAAATATAGAGCAACAAAAAGGGCCTGAAAGTATATACTTAATTACAGCTCAGAAAATGATTCTGATTAAATTTCATGCCCATTCATTGAAACTTAGTCCCACTTCCTTCTTCAGTTCTTTTTATGAGAATGTTTTTTTTAATACTGTGGAGAGGAAATATGAATAATTGTTACTTCTGGATTTTTAAAAATTGTTTTGTGGAGTTTTTTTCCACATAAACTAGTAAACAGTTCAGGAGATTGTTGCTCCATTTGTTACAAATACAAATAAATATTATTTTAAAAGTAAATTCTGTTTGTAATAATTGTTTGGATACACTATATTTTTAATATGCTAGTTGTGATAATTTTATGCCCATTAAAATTGTCCATAGTTATATTTTATGTTTCTAAAGTAACATAATAACTTTCAATCTGGAAAAGAAAAAATTTGTTTTTTTTCCGGAAAAAGGGTTTTTTTCCGAGCTTCAAAATTTCCGGAAATTTTACATCTCTACTTTTGCTGCGTGTTAAGAGATATACTTTGCAGGAATATTAGACATGGCTTCCTGGATCAGAGAAAGTTGGGCCAACATTCCGGTTTGGATCCAAAAACTCATTTATTTTGGTGGAAGGCACTGCCTCTATTTAAGAAAACTCCTTCCACTGGAAGTATGGAGATTTGTCCAATTACAACCTAAAGTCTCCAATGGTTACCAGCTACGTATTTCTATAAATTTCACATGCTAGGCATAGCAGTGTTGGCAATCTACTCTAGCATTTGCTGTATGGATGTTTTGGGCTGCCAATCCCAACAGCCTTAGCTAGCATGGATGTACTGGCTGGGGCTGATGGGGGTTGAAATCCAAAACATCTGGAGGGGCACCAGATTGGAGAAGGCCAAACAATTCCCTCAACATCTGGAAAGCAAAAGTACCGGTAACCTGTTTCTGAAAGGGGCATCCCAACCATCACTTGTAAGGTTAGGCGGGAACATAAGAACAGCCCTGCTGGACCAGACCAAAGCAGAGTTTCTCAAACCCAGTACTATAGCTGTCAAGTTTCGGATTTGAAAATAAGGGATCAGCAGTCTCACCTATCCTGGGGACAGTCACATGTCAGTGGTGGGCGGAGCCAGAAGCAAAAGTGGGCGGAGCAGCAATGTAAACTCCAAGCGGGCTCGGGCTCGGAGCGGAGCAAAGAGGAGGGCAGCCAGCAAAGAGGAGGGCAGCCATGTGCTCCGCGCGATGGAGCCCCATCGTCTTCTTGTCTGATCCCATCAAAACAGGACAGGAAGCAGCAGCTGCTCAAAGGCAGCCAGGCTCCGCCCACCAGCTAACCCTATTGGCCGGCTGAGGGGCTTGGCGGCAACGGATAGGGGCTGATGCAGGGGGAGGAATACACCCCCCTGTAAGCACGGGAAACGGCTCCCACTTGCTTTGAGGGCTGAGGCTTTTCTCTCCAAGTAGGCGAGGTCTTCCCACCCAGTCCCTGGCCAGCAGGGGAGGAGCTGCTTCCATTAAAAATGGGAAATTTAAGGGAAATAAAAAATAAGGGAGAGCAGCGGGAAACTGCTTGAAATAAGGGAGAATCCCGGGGAAAACGGGATACTTGACAGCACTGCCCAGTACCAGGTTTCTGTGGGAGATTTGAAGTCAAACCTAACTGCTAGTTAGTATGTGAAGGGGTTAAGGACCACAGAGTTCTAAATCGCTATAGTAGTCTCAGTTATAACACACACACACACACACACACACACAAACACCCTCTCCTAAGAGGAAGTAAGGTTTGTTTCCTGTTCCATTTCTTTCTCTCTCTCCCCATTCATGCTGCACAGAACAGAGGCAAACATGCCTGAATATATCCCTCTGCATGAAACATGTTTCTGAGGCTGCCTTTGCTGGGTTCCCCCCCCCCCCTCCAACTATGAACCTTTGCCTGCATTTTATAATTCTTGTTAATGGCAATGCATGACTGTAAGTAAAGTATACTTTAAACTTACTTCAATGTGTGGTCTGATTCTTTGTTGGAGGGGTTGAAGGGGGCCAGTTGCCTTGAGTAGCTGGAACGGGGGGAGTCCCACATATAACACACCAAAGCCATCCTAACAGGATGTCCTTTATTTATTTCATAAGGTTTATACACTGCTTGATTGTAAAAGCAAAACAAAACAAAACCTCAAAGCAGTTTACAAAACGATAAAACAATAAAACTGAGAAAAAATTACAACCCTGAGCTTGGATAACAGAGGGGAAGCTTAGAGCTACCCTAGACTCTAACTGGCCACAGGAACCATCCTCTGCTGTCTCCTGCATGTTGGGGGCTGGGATAACCCTACTCAATGGTTCCCCCCCCCCAACTGACTGTTAAGGCCTAAGGTCAAAATTTTATTTCACGCAGGGAAGATGGGATATTCTAATCCAGACTATAATCATTTTGTGCACTGCTCCCTCTATTGCTAAGACCTTGGTGATCCGCTGTTGTCGGCAGAATAAGTATAATTACTTGTACATGCCTTAAGTGTGGGCATTCTGTATTGTGGGAAGGCTGCTATTCAGAATTCCAAAATTGGGGTCCCGGGTTTTGGGAGGGGGGGGGGAATACACGAGCCAGAATGAAGAAGAACATTTGCTAGGCAGTGAACCCGGGTCCTAGGTGCTGACCCAAAGCTTGCAGTATTTGGGCTTTTGCCTGGGAAAAGGAAATCATAGAATCATAGAGTTGGAAGAGACCCCAAGGGCCATCCAGTCCAACCCCCCGCCAAGCAGGAAACACCATCAAAGCATTCCTGACAGATGGCTGTCAAGCCTCCGCTTAAAGACCTCCAAAGAAGGAGACTCCACCACACTCCTTGGCAGCAAATTCCACTGTCAGGAAGTTCTTCCTAATGTTTAGGTGGAATCTTCTTGTAGTTTGAATCCATTGCCCCGTGTCCGCTTCTCTGGAGCAGCAGAAAACAACCTTTCTCCCTCCTCTAGATGACATCCTTTGATATATTTGAACATGGCTATCATATCCCCCCTTAACCTTCTCTTCTCCAGGCTAAACATACCCAGCTCCCTAAGCCGTTCCTCATAAGGCATCGTTTCCAGGCCTTGGACCATTTTGGTTGCCCTCCTCTGGACACGTTCCAGCTTGTCAGTATCCTTCTTGAACTGTGGTGCCCAGAACTGGACACAGTATTCCAGGTGAGGTCTGACCAGAGCGGAATACAGTGGTACTATTACTTCCCTTGATCTAGATGCTATACTCCTATTGATGCAGCCCAGAATTGCATTGGCTTTTTTAGCTGCTGCATCACACTGTTGACTCATGTCAAGTTTGTGGTCTACCAAGACTCCTAGATCCTTTTCACATGTACTGCTCTCAAGCCATGTAGGAGGGAAAATACAGGCTGGGTTTTTGGGTGCCATTGGGACTCTCTAAAGGAGTTGTTTGCTTGAGGAACACCCATCACACAAGAAACCCCCACCCGGAAGCACCCTGGGCACTGGGTGATATTTTCCCCATGTGAGATTTCTGGAAGACAAATCCCATGCTATTCACATTAACGCTCCCTTCCTAAACCCTTTTCCCCACTCTTGGGCCACTATCCTTCCGATCTTCAACAAGCCACTTTCGCCGTGGAGTATTTTTTTTTTTTTTAAATACCCCAGCTGCTGTCTCTACTGGGTTCGAAATGGTATTTGCTAGCATTTTACCTGTGTATGTAAGTTTAACAATGTTTTTGTAACTGCAGTGGCTTCCTACATGTTCCTATACGGCATGGGTAGGCAGACTAAGGCCCGGGGGCCAGATCCGGCCCAATTGCCTTCTAAATCCGGTCCCCGGACGGTCCAGGAATCAGCATGTTTTAACGTGAGTAGAATGTGTGCTTTTATTTAAAATGCATCTCTGGGTTATTTGCAGGGCATAGGAATTTGTTCTTTCCCCCCCCCCCAAAAAAAAAAAAAAGATAGTCCGGCCCCCCACGAGGTCTGAGGGACAGTGGACCGGACCCCAGCTGAAAAAGTTTGCTGATCAATCGCTTCTCGGCCTTTTGGCTAAGATCAAGTGAAAAAGTTTGCTCATCCCTGCTATACGGTGTTGCGGAATCGCTTTCAGGAGGAGGCTCACCCTCAAAAAAAGGCTGGTGTGTGTGCGTGGGGGGGGCGAATAGAGAAAGGGGGAGAAATTAATCCTGCAATCCTGAGGACCACCAGGATTTATAGAGGGGAAGGTGCAGTCCGCACATTGCTCTGCAGAGCCAGGTTTGGAGACGAGCCACGAAAACATCTCTCTTTGCTTCTGCGGGGAGCACAGAGAGAATCCGCCATCGATGGCCCCCCTGGATGCATCTCGTCTCGGCACCTTAGTGCAACAGGTCTGGCTGGAATCCGAGGCAACAGCCTTCCGTGCTTCCCGGCCGAGTCCAGGCTCCATCGCAGGCCAGGCCTCTCCGCCAAACAGGCTCCCTCTGTGCCTCTCTGCTCTCTGACGCTGCTGCTCTTCTTGGCCCACGAAGCGGGACGTGGGTGGCTTTGCTCCTTCTCCACCGGCGCTCTTGTTTGCTGGGAGGCGGAGGGGGGCTCTGGGGCTGCCAGGGCAGGGAGCCTGTGGGTGGGTGGTCCCCCTGCGTGGAGGCCCCCCTCCCTCCCTGCTTCCCCTCCCCTGCCTGCCTGAGTGCAGCTGCTCAGCCATCTTTCCATGCACAGAAGGACCAAGGAGTGCCCGGCTGCCTCTGTCTCTCGCTTGCAACGGGAATTAAAAGGTTGCAAAGCCTTGGAGAAGTGTTTTCAAGGTGGGTGGCCCTTCCAGTGAAGGGTTGGGGTCTCCTGTGCTTCCGGCAGTGGTGGGTTCCAGTTTTGGAGACGGGGGGGGGCTGCCGTGCAGGGGTGCTGGGAGGAGTCCCGAGCACTAGGGTCACAGATCGGCCTTGCCCGCTTTCTGGCTTTCTTACCAGTTAAAAAGCAACAGCAGCCCCTCTTCTTAAACTGCAAAACACAGAAGAGCCTGTTTTTTGCATTCTTGATATGCCCAGAGGCCACTTTGTGCCATGAGCTTGCTGTCGTGTGAGAAAAGGTCTGGAGGTAGAAAGGCAGGCTGGCTTTTTGGATGGGTTATATTTCCCCCCCCCCACCTGAGATTTCTGAAAGAGAAATCACCCGCTTTCCGCATTGACGCTCCTTTCTTAACCTCCTTTTCTCAGACTGGAGCCACCATTCTCTAGATCTCAAACAAGCCGCTTTTTCAGCTGAGATTCTTTAACATCCCAGCTGTTGCGTCCATTGGGTTTGAAATCGTTTTTGCAAGCGTTCTACCTGTTTCTGTATGTTTAGCGGTTTTCTAAATTGTTTCGCAGTGGTTTCCTGTATGTTTTTGAAGTGCTTCCGAGGAAGCTCTCCCTAAAAACAGGCAAACCGTGCAGGAAAGAGGGAGAGGAGGGATGAATCCTGCCATGCTGAGGACCACCGGGCGTTATGATGGAGAGGGTGCAGTCCGCACATTGCTTTGCAGAGCCAGGTTTGGAGACGAGCCACGAAAACATCCCTCTTTGCTTCTGCGGGCAGCGCAGAGAGAATCCACCATCGGTGGCCCCCCTGGATGCATCTCTTCTCGGCACCTTAGTGCAACAGGTCTGGCTAGAATCCGAGGCAACAGCCTTCCGTGCTTCCCGGCCGAGTCCAGGCTCCATCGCAGGCCAGGTCTCTCCGCCAAACAGGCTCCCTCTGTGCCTCTCTGCTCTCTGACGCTGCTGCTCTTCTTGGCCCACGAAGCGGGACGTGGGTGGCTTTGCTCCTTCTCCACCGGCGCTCTTGTTTGCTGGGAGGCGGAGGGGGGCTCTGGGGCTGCCAGGGCAGGGAGCCTGTGGGTGGGTGGTCCCCCTGCGTGGAGGCCCCCCTCCCTCCCTGCTTCCCCTCCCCTGCCTGCCTGAGTGCAGCTGCTCAGCCATCTTTCCATGCAGGGTCGTCTTTAGCAGATGTGCAAATATCTGCCCAGTGCCTCCAAATCACCATGGATAGTGTTGGGGAGGCCGTAGCTGCACACTGCCAGCCTTCGGGGGGGGGCGCAACTCTGCCCCATGCCGCTTCGGGAGAGCAATCCGCGCAGAGGCTTGGGAGTGAAGCTGCGCCCCTTCCAAGCCTCCGCGGGAGGAGAGCGATCCGCGCAGAGGCTTGGGAGGGAAGCTGCGCATCCACCAGCCATATGGTTGGTGGGGTGCAGCTTCCATCCTAAGCCTCTGCAGGGATCGCTCTCCTCCCGAGGAAGCTTGGGATGGAAGCTGCATGCCCACCAGCCTTATGGTTGGCAGGGCGCAGCTGGCAGGCGTGCAGGGAAAGGGGAGGCTGCCGGCAAAGCCGCACAGCTCCCCCACTTGCTGGGGTGCCCCTGAGAGGTCGGCGCCCTGGTGCGACGCACCACTAAGCCCTATGGGGAAGACGGCTCTGTTTCCATGGCACAGAAGGACCAAGGAGCGCCCGGCTGCCTCTGTCTCTCTCTCTCTCTTCCTGGCACTGGGAATTAAAACTTAACAATATAATAAGAGCCTGCTGGATCAGGCCATTGTAACAGTGAAATAATGAAAATACAAGATTAGATCTGGAAAATGGAAATCTCTAGACGTGGTAGAGGGAAGTCCAAAAATGTTGTATAAGATTTGAAGAAATGTTAATTGATGTACGGAAAATTTATGCAAAATTTAATAAAATAATTTTTTTAAAAGGGATTCAGAAGCATCTCTGCCTCTGGCATCTTTTTCTTTGGTCTGGCAGGAATGAAGCAAAGTGTTCAGCGCCATGCCTTGCCCCGCCCAGTCTTGCCTTAGGCCCCGCCCACCACCAACCCGCTGTCCCCAGAAGTCCGCCCTCTAGGCAACACAGCCCTTGGGCTCCAAACCCTCCCTCACCTTGCATACATTGGAGATTCAAGAGGCCTTCCTTACCCTTGAACCCTCCAGGCGCTGGGGAACTGTAGCTGGTGGAAACTGTAGCGCAGAACCTCAGGTTGAGGAAGACTGGATGAAAGGAAAGCCAAAAGCCAACAGGGTCACACACGGTGTATGTTTATTCTCACAGAAACGTAATGCCACATTGAACAGAACATGTAAAATTCAACAGCAACGGTGTCCTCTATTTTGAAATATAGCTGAACCTTCCAGCCCCCCCAAGGTCCACATAACAGAGAGGAAGGAACTCCGGTCGAGTTTTGCAATGTCTTGAGAGTCCAGGAAGAGTGTAACAAAAAGGCTGACAACTAATGGGTATAATAATAATAATAATAATAATAATAATAATAATAATAATAATAATAATTTATTTATACCCTGCCCATCTGGCTGGGTTTATAAGGCAGTTTATATACTTGCTGCCATCAATGTGCACAGCATTACATCATGACAACAGCAACCAACAATCCCCACTTTGTGAAGATCCCTATCTAATAATTAACACTGAGTGGAAACAGAAAGAGGGGAGGAAGGTGTAAGGGAAATGAGGGATTAAGCTGAATATTATTATTATTATTATTATTATTATTATTATTATTCCCATTGGCTATTTGCTGCCCAGCTCAGGTGAGGTCAGTGAGATGAACATTCTCGCGGCTGGTTGGTTGATCTGCGGACGGCATCTTTGCTTCCCCCCAAAATTCCCACGGGTGCCGCGCACGTTGCCAGTTTTGAAAATTCGCATTGCATTTAATACGACGCACAGAAGAAGACTCCATACACCGCCAGATCTTCTTGGGGAACGACGACGACAACAGAAAGGCACCCAGAGCGTCAAAGATACAGGCAAGATACAGGCTTGGAGAACAGGTCCCACGCTGAAATCAAAAACATTCAATAGGTACATTCAATCACAGCGAAATAAGCCCTGGCAGGTGGTCATCCGACCTCTGTTTAAAAACCTCGCAAGGAAGGAGAGTCCAGAATCTGCAGAGGGAGACGCTTCTTACCATCAGAAAGTTCTTCCTAAGGTTTACCGCATTTTTCGCCCCATAGGGCGCACCGGACCATAGGGCGCACCTCGTTTTTAGAGGAGGAAACAAGGGGGGGGAAAATATTTTTCTGCTTTTCCTCCTCTAAAAGCCCTGCTTTTTTTTTTTGGGAGGATCAGCTAAAAGTTTTGCAGCTTTTTTTGCAAAGGGAAAAACCCTGTTTTTTTGAGGATCAGCTAAGTTTTGCAGCTTTTTTGCAAAGGGGGAAAAGCAAAGCTCCTTTTGCAAAGGGGGAAAAGCAAAGAGGAAAAGCCCCATTTTTATGGGGTTCAACTCACATTTCTGCAGCTTCTAAAGGAAAGGGAGCCTTTTCTACAGTTTCCAGACAGATAATCTAATCAGCCAGTCACATGTCGCTGGGGAAACAAACAACCTCCCTCTGCAGCACATTCAACAATGGAGGGCGGGGCTGAAAGGGAGCCGGGACTCTTATCTCTCTCCCGATCTCTTGCTGATCAGCTGCTGAGCGGGTCCTTTCAACACCCCCTTTTCTCTTTGTAAAATAAAAAGCATGATCCTCTTTTGGCCCCTGGGCAATTCAGCTCCAGGGACCACCATTCGCTCCATAAGATGCACAGATATTTCCCCTTACTTTTTAGGAGGGAAAAAGTGCGTCTTATGGAGCGAAAAATACGGTAGTTGAAATCTCCTTCCTTGTAACTTGAATCCATTGGGTGAGGATCTGAGCCTCCGGAGCAGCAGAAAACAAGCTTGTTCCCCTTTTCCATGTGACAACCCCATGCAGTTCTCTTCTCCTGAAATTCCTGGCCCACCCTCTTCCCTAATCTTTCCCCCCCCCTTCTACATTTTTTTGGGGGGGCACCCTACTACTGACTCTGCCTCAGAACAAGGGTGGCGGCCTTAAAAGCACCCTCAGTCCTTTTCCAAGTGCCCCTCAAATTTATTTTATATTATTAAATTTGTACATCGCCCTAAACCTGTAGATCTCTGGGCGGTTCATGACATAAAATTACAATATAAAATAATACAAAATACATGATGAAATTAAGAACAGAAGCAAACCAGTAACACATTTAAAAGGTACGATAGTAGGGGTGGAGGGGGGGAAATGGGCCCCACATTTATTTCTTTAAGCCATTTTCATAAACCACTTAATAAAAAAATGTCTAAGCAGTGTAAATAAAACAGAAAAATAACTTATTAGTAATGTACAGACTCAAAACAAAAAACAAAAAACCCAACAGAATTTAGAAAGAAGCAAACACAGCTAAATGGCTTGCCCAGCTTTGCCGAAATAATTGTTGAAAATGTTTCAGCTCAATCTTTTGAATATACAGGTGAAACTTGAAAAATTAGAATATCGTGGAAAGGTTCAATTTCTTTCAGTAATTCAACTTAAAAGGTGAAACTAATATATGAGATAGACTCATGACATGCAAAGCGAGATATGTCAAGCCTTTATTTGTTATAATTGTGATGATTATGGCGTACAGCTGATGATTAATTTGGGGTTCTCATCAGCTGTACGCCATAATCATCACAATTATAACAAAGGCTTGACATATCTCGCTTTGCATGTCATGAGTCTATCTCATATATTAAACTCCAGTAGCTAATGAAAACAATTGCTTACATAAATGGACTTTTCCACGATATTCTAATTTTTCGAGTTTCACCTGTATATACATATATTTGGCAAGTGTAATGTTTTATTTTGTAGTTTTGTAAACCGCTTAGAGGTTGTTGTTTTTCAAAAACGGTCCTGCGGTGTTGAATGTTGTTAAATAGAATAAATAAATAAATCCCTAAGGCCCCTCCCATTTGCCAATCCTCCACCCTCCAACTATCTACCTATGGAGGCCCCTCCGCCATTTTGAAAACCGCCCTTGCCAATTTCGGCATTGTGCCGGGAGCCTCAACCAAGTGGGCGAGGCTCCCGGCTTCGGACGTTGCCCCTTCCTTGACCCATGAGGGGCGGGGCGGCCATGGGGCGATGGAGATGCTAAACCTGTGCCCTCACCCCCGGCCAACATTGACCCTGAAGAGGACTCTATAGACAACATGGCAACGGCGAGGTAGGTTTTACCGTAGTTTACGGCATGAGGTCACTTCCTGTGGGGAGCCATCTTGGATCCCAGGGAGATAGGCAAGGGTTTGGGTCCTAGGAAAGGCCTTTCCGATGAAGCCTCTCTTCCGATGAAGCCTCTCCTACCCATCGGTCTGTTCCATTCATGTTGCCTCCATTTAAGATTCAGGTTTTCCTCCACTCCAAGATGCTTTCTTCCTTTCCTCCTACGGCTCACAGCTGCAGTTTGGGGAGGGTCCTCATTTCCAGGTAGCTCCGTCCCCCCATTGCTGGATCAGGTTGGGGCCAGGAAAACCCCACAGCGTTTCCATTTTGCTGCTCCTATGGGACCTTATCGAGGCAGCGGATGCTTCTCGTTTTTCCCGGTCGAGGCAAAAAGTGTTCTGCTTTTCACAAGCACCCGGGGGGCTCGGTCACAGCAAGGGCACCCCACCTCCCAAAAGCGCTCTGGTCCTGCCTGTCTCCTGTTCCCTTTAAGAAAGTCAAACCAGGGGGCGTGGGGGAACAGGAACACATTCCTGATATATTACAAAGTTGGAGAATCGTTGGCAAAGGATGGGGCGAGGGTTCAAGAAGGCACCTTTTCTCCCCAGTAGGAGGGAACAAGAGGCAAGGGGGCCCTTGGTCAATGCCATGACCTGCCTGCCCCATTTTTGCACCCCAATGAAGTAGCCAAGAACCATGGCCAGCTCCTGCCCAGAGCTCAAATCCAGTGGCTCCCATCTCAAGCCGTGAGAAGGGCTTTATCCACAGATGGAAAATGCCGGTGGAGATTCGTCTGCCGACAGCTCCGACTCTTTACCCTCCTGTCTTCCGCTGGAACTCTTTAAAAGAAATAAAAAAAACCTTCGCGTATGGGAGGGGAAGAGAGTGTTTTCAAGCTTCCCGCAGAGGTTCGAAGCCGGGAGGTGCTCATTTCTCTCCTAGGGTTGAAAAGGTTCAAGATATTCCTTGCAGGAAGGAGCTGCGTTCAAAACAGCCGCCCGGAGAGTGGCTGGGCCAATCCAGTCAGATGGATTGAGGTCACTTCTTGCGGGGAGCCATCTTGGATCCCAGGGAGACGGGGCAAGGGTTTGGTCGTAGGGAAGGCCACAAATAATACATTTCTCATTTCTGATTTCCCCGCAAGCAAGTGCTTTCAGTACCAGAGGTCGGCTCGGTGCTGCTGGTTGTAGAGCAGAAGCTTAATCTGGTCTCTGATCTGGTTGACAAGGACCTGGGAGAGCAGGATACCAACCAGCTGCGAGAGGGAAACAAACACAGAAGGAACAGGACAGTGAGAGCAGCAAAAAGGGAGACATTTTTAAGCGGAGCTTCTGGGCGGCGGCAGAGATTTGAACAAACCTGGTAGGCAAACTTGGGATCCCCTCTGCAGCCTCTCCACAAAGGGCATCCAACCTGGTGCCCCCCAGATGCAAAGGAAGGGCATTGTGGTACTAGAGCAGGGGTCGGCAACCTAAGGCCCATGGGCCACAAGCAGTCCATGGGGGTCGTTTAACCGGCCCGTGGATCCCCGCCGCCCGCTCTGTCGGCTCCCGTGCACCGCACTAAACCGGCGCGGAGACCGCCTTCCGTAATGCTGGGCGGCTTCTCATTGGTTACAGGAAGCTCCCGCAGCCAATGGGAAGCTGCGCACGCCTCCTCCGCGCTGGAAGGAGCATTTGCGCAAGAACGCATGTGCGCTCCGGCCCACCGCGGCGTCTGCGGGACTGTGAACTGGCCAAGCCGCAAAAACTTTGCCAAACCCTGTACTAGCTAAAAAAGTTGGAGTTCTTGATAGAAGCGATGCAGAAAATAGTAGAAAAACAAGAACTCAGGCCCCAATGATGATTCAATTGATTCAAGTTTTTTCAAGTCTCTTGAAGTTTATATACCAGGTGAAATTAATGTGCCAATACAAGGCCCTGTTTCGGTGATTCTTCTTCAGCTAATAGCAAGCAACCAGTACACGTCGACCTTAAGACTCTATTAGCTGAAGAAGAATCACCGAAACAGGGCCTTGTATTGGCACATTAATTTCACCTGGTATATAAACTTCAAGAAATACCGTATTTTTTGCTCCATAAGACACACTTTTTTCCTCCTAAAAAGTAAGGGGAAATATCTGTGCGTCTTATGGAGCGAATGGTGGTCCCTGGAGCCGAATTGCCCAGGGGCCAAAAGAGGATCATGCTTTTTATTTTACAAAGAGAAAAGGGGGTGTTGAAAGGACCCCACTCAGCAGCTGATCAGCAAGAGATCGGGAGAGAGATAAGAGTCCCGGCTCCCTCTGGGCCCCGCCCCCTTGCCCAGGCCTCCATTGTTGAATGTGCCTGCAGAGGGAGGCTGTTTGTTTCCCCAGCCACATGTAACTGGCTGATTAGATTATCTTTCTGCAAACTGTAGAAAGGGCTCCTTAAGAATCTGCAGAAATGTGAGTTGAACCCCATAAAAATGGGGCTTTTCCTCTTGCTTTTCCCCCTTTGCAAAAGCTTTGCTTCCCCCCTTTGCAAAAAAAGCTTTGCTTTCCCCTCTTGCAAAAGAAGCTTTGCTTTTCCCCCTTTGCAAAAAAAGCTGTACAAATCTGAGCTGATCCTCAAAATTCCAGGGCTTTTCCCTTTGCAAAAAAAGCTGCACAAATTTGAGCTGATCCTCAAAAAACCAGGGCTTTCCCCCTTTCCTCCTCTAAAAACTAGGTGCATCTTATGTTCAGGTGCGTCTTATGGAGCGAAAAATACGGTGAACCTGTTCATAAGAGACTTGAAAAACTTGAATCAATTGAATCATCATTGTGGCCTGTGTTCTTGTTTTTGACCCCTGTACTAGAGCATAACAACTGGATCAGGCCAGTGGCCCATCTAGGCCAGTATCCTGTTCTCAAAGTGGCCGACCAGTTGCCCATGGGAAACCCACAAGCAGAATTCGAGCACAAGAGCAACTCTCCCTTCCTGCAGTTCCCAGCAACCGGGATTCAGAAGCGTTGCTACCTCTGACCGCAGAGAGAGAGCATAGCCGTTGTGGCTTCTCCGTGAATTTGGATAATCCTGTTTTAAAGCCATCTAACATGGTGGCCATCGCTGTCCCGAGTCTTCAAACATTCAGCTTCATAGGATGCCGAAGACTTCCAGTGTTAAAGGGATAAAAATGTTTCTCTGCCCACTTTCGCCATGCCTTATAAACTTTCATCATGTTTGCTTTTTCCCTAAACCAACGTTTCCGAAACTTGGGTCTCCGGCTGTGTTTGGACTACAACTCCCATCATCACTAGCTAGCAGGGCCAGTGGTCAGGGATGATGGGAGTTGTAGTCCGAAGACAGCTGGAGATGCTAGTTTGGGAAATGACTCTCTAAACCCCAAAGGAAGCAACCTTCCCCCATCCCCTCGACCACATGGGATGCCCTTTTCTGAACCTTTTCCAAATCTACAATATCCAACTTGAGACGAGGCAACCAGAACTGTACACAGTATTCCAAGGGTGGTCTTGGATTTCAGGGTTGCCAGGACCGGGGCCTTTCAACCACCCAACAGGAATGTGCTAGGTTCCTCCTAAAAGCCAACAAAGAGGGAGGCAGATGCACCTCGCAAATTGAGGGCATTCCGCAAACGGGGAGCCACCACCGAAAAGGCCCTGCCATGGGGCAATGCCAACTGGTGCCCCACCATGGTGGAAGCAGCTCCCAAGCGTTGCCTGCAGACTGTAGGGTTCAGGGGGCCCCTGGGCCACCCTGAAACAACACCCAAGATGAGGGGGCAAGCCGATTACCTGGGGAATTGCCAATCCCAGCGCTACTCCGCCCAGGAGGAAGAGGTTGCTGTGGATCCAGTTCACCAGCTTGTCAATGCAGCTGTTGGTATAGATGAACTCGCTGGCCTCCAAGTAGTTGAAAGCCTGCATCCCTTGGCCGCACATGGTGTTGATGACCGACTGCATGGGAAGAAGCGTGTTGGAGAAAATGATAACTTCATAAAATTGTATCGTTTGATGATTCCGTTTTGAGTCACCGGCCTAGCTGAACTAAAAGGGCCTGTCCCTGCCTTTTACAGTACAGAACTAGCTGTTTTAGGTACTGTATGCAGCGAACGTTGGCTCCAGAACACTGAAAAGAATAAACTGTTAGAATCTGTCGCGGCCGTTGTACGCATGAAAAGAGAAGCAGCTAGGCATGGCATTTGTGATTAGTCTTGAATTGTTTTGTAGACGGATGAAATAGGACATTGGAAGACTTTGAATGAACAGGAAAATTAGTCAAAGTCTAATCCAATTAGTCAAAGCCAAATGATTTTGTTAATGATGATAATAATAATTAATAATAATAATAATTGTGAGGTTTGCGTGATGGTGCTTATGAGTGACGAAACAGGAACCCAAACAGTCTTTGGGCAGTTTTATTGTGCAAAACTATTTACAGTGCAGAGCTACAAAAAGCATGTCTGTCTCAGTCGCTGGCAGAATCCGGGAGTGGCCCCTTCCGGCTCCTTCCCCAGCATAAGAGCTTGGGCACCCCAAATCTCCTCCTACCCTCCTTGTGTTTGGGGCGCCGGAAATGGCGTGCTTCCCTCCTGATCAGCCGGACGAGGTGAGGTGCTGGGGCTCTCAGCAGCATCCCTGAGCCCTCTCCTCTCCCGGCTGGCCCCTTCCCCTTCCTCCCCACTGGAGGTGTGGCTGCTCTTCGCGCTGGAAGAGGTGCTGCTGCTCAAAAGGCGTGGGGGCTCTCTGTAAGCTAACGGATCCTCCGTTCCCCTCAGCGGGCCAGGAGGCAGCTCCCTGACATTAACAATTTATTTATACCCCGCCCATCTGGCTGGGTTTCCCCAGCCACTCTGGGCGGCTCCCAACAGAATATTAAAAACACGATAAAACATCAAACATTAAAAACTTCCCTAAACAGGGCTGCCTTCAGATGTCTTCTAAAAGTCAGATAGTTGTTTATTTCCTTGACATCTGACGGGAGGGCACCACCACCAAGCAGGCCCTCTGCCTGGTTCCCTGTAACCCCACTTCTCGCAGGGAGGGAACTGCCAGATAAATTATTATCATTATCATCATCATCATCATCATTAGTAGTAGTAGTAGGAGGAGGAGGAGGAGGAGGAGGAGGAGTGGTGTATTCCTTCTGCTTCTGAAGATCCTCTCTTTCTACCGTGTTTCCAAACAGATCGGATGTGTGGCTGTAGGATATACCTGGTCATCAGTTTGCAAGCAACAGGAATAAGGCACAGAGCAGCGTTCCCAGCTGGGATTGTGGGCCGTGCAGTTGAAATACAAGTTTTGAGACCAGTCTTTATAGGAGACACCACCACAGCAGCTGAACTGCAAAGGGAAGGAAGAGAAGGAGTCAAGGCAGAGCGGCTGGATGGAAGCAGGCGCCGGAGAGGGTCCCCGACACTTCCCCTTCCCCTTTCAAACATAAAATACTTAGAAATTTTTCATCTAGATAAATAGCGAAACATCCCACCCAAACGCAGAAGCTGGTGCTTAGGCAATACATACAAGGTAAGGTAAAGGTAAAGGGACCCCTGACCATTAGGTCCAGTCGTCTCTGACTCTGGGGTTGTGGCGCTCATCTCGTGTTACTGGCCGAGGGAGCCGGCGTACAGCTTCCGGGTCATGTGGCCAGCATGACTAAGCCGCTTCTGGCGAACCAGAGCAGCGCACAGAAACGCCATTTACCTTCCCGCCTATTTATCTACTTGCACTTTGACGTGCTTTCAAACTGCTAGGTGGGCAGGAGCTGGGACTGAGCAATGGGAGCACACCCTGTCATGGGGATTCGAACCGTTGACCTTCTGATCAGCAAGCTCTAGGCTCTGTGGTTTAACCCACAGCGCCACCCGCTTCCCGCGTACAAAGCACCAGCCAAATAACAGTTCTTATCTTTTTGTACAGAGGGCAACAGAACAGTTTTAAGTTAACCAAAAAGTTCTGTGCAGTGGTACCTTGGTTCTCAAACTTAATCCGTTTCGGAAGACCGTTCCAAAACCAAGGCACGCTTTCCCAGAGAATGTAATGCAAAACGGATTAATCCATTCCAAACTGGTGGTAGTTATTATATTAGTTTCACCTTTTTTTCTTCACCAGTATGCTATATGGTAATTCATGGACCTAATACGTATCTAAAGCCATTTGCACATAACAAAATGAACTGAAATACAGGTGAAACTCGAAAAATTAGAATATCATGGAAAGGTTCATTTCTTTCAGTAATTCAACTTAAAAGGTGAAACTAATATATGAGATAGACTCATGACATGCAAAGTGAGATATGTCAAGCCTTTATTTGTTATAATTGTGATGATTATGGCGTACAGCTGATGAGAACCCCAAATTAACAATTTCAACTTTGGGGTTTTCATCAGCTGTACGCCATAATCATCACAATTATAACAAGCAAAGGCTTGACATATCTCGCTTTGCATGTCATGAGTCTATCTCATATATTAAACTCCAGTAGCTAATGAAAACAATTGCTGACATAAATGGAGTTTTCCACGATATTCTAATTTTTCGAGTTCCACCTGTACAATTAAGAAGAAATATATTAATGGTGAAATACAATTAAGAAGTGTATTAGTAGTGAAATAATTATTAAGCTCTAACTTAAAATGATTTTTTATTCTAACCAACTTAATACTGTGGTACCTCTGGTTGCGAACGGGATCTGTTCCGGAGGCCCGTTTGCAACATGAAAAGAGCACAACCTGAAGTGCTGCATCTGCGCATGTGCGTGGCGCGATTCGGTGCTTCTGTGCATGCGCAAAGCGCGATTTAGCAGTTATGCGCATGCGCACGCCAAAACCCAGAAGTAACCCGTTCCGGTACTTCTGGGTTCGGCACGTTTGTAACCCATAGCAAACACAACCCACAGTGAATGCAACCAGAGGTGTGACTCTAAAGCAGGGGTGGCCAACTTCCAAGAGAATGTGATCTACTCACAGAGTTAAAAACTGGCAGTGATCTACCCCCTTTTGGGGGGTTCAGGTCAAAAGTTCTTGAGCTTTTTGTAGGAAGTAAAGTCCTGTTTTTTGGGGTTCACGTAAACGTTGAGCTTCTTTAGGGAGGAGGAAAGCGACATTGAGCTTTTTCTTAGGAAGGAAGGCCCTGTTTTTGGTGGTTTAGGTCATTTTAGGAGTGCAGGGCAAAGATGTTGAGTTTTTTTTTTAGGGGAGACAAAGTTTTTTAGCTTCTTTGGGGGAGCCACTGATCTACCGGTGATCTACCACAGATGTCCAGTGATCTACTGGTAGATCACGATCTACCTGTTGGACATGCCTGCTCTAAATGCAAACACATTGGCATTTGGCAATAACAAAAGTTCCTTTAGAAACACAATTTACAAAGACTCATAATCTAGTCTCTAGAAACTTGCTATAACATGAAATAATAATAGGTGTAAATATAGTATGCAAACTACTAATAGTGATAAAGAGCAGAATGTGGGCACCCTATATATAGAAAGGAGCAAACCAGTGATATTTGAGGGAGCAGGCTAGCAGGCAGGGCCCATGACTTACATCATAGGAGCCTACACAACACAAAACACTGTTGCTGTATGTAGGTTTTATTTTATTTGTTTTTATCTTATATTTTGGAAATGTACATCCAGTTTTTTTCCCCTTTAATTTTTTGGGGCCCCCAAGAGAGTGGGGCCCTAAGCTATAGCTTGTTTAGCTTATACGTAAATCCGGCACTGTGTGGAACCACCACCTGCAACCATCTGGAAGCAGGGCATGGCCTTGCAGTTTATAAACCAAAACTCACCTCTTTCTGGCCGAAGTCAATGAGGTTCTGGAGGTCCAAGTCATCCCGGTAATGTACGATGGCGTTGTTGACGATCTCGCTCACCTTCCCGCGTGCCTGTAAGGAAATGGGAACAAGGCTATGGAGGGAGTTTAGAGCTAAAAGGGTTAACCGTCCTGCAGGAGGCAGGCCAGGGATGTTGAATTCATTTGATTTATTATCCGTTTATTAATTAAATTTGTATACTGCCCTTATACTCGCGGGTCTCAGGGCGGTTCACAGGAACAAATCATAATAAAAAAAACAGACATAAAACAAAAACAAAAAAAAATGCCTTGGAAAACAAGCAGCAGCAACTCCTAGCAGTGCTCATTTTAAAACACAACTTTATTATATGATATAATGTGGTCATGCCACAGGCAGAAAATATAAAGCGATGCAGCTACAGAACAACATATTTAATAAATAGTAATAACTCCTAAAATGTACTTATAAACGAGCCTCTTACATATGTACGGTACCTTAAGTATGTTATTTTTAAATTATTATTAAAGACTAGCTGGCCCCGCCACGCGTTGCTGTGGGGTTGTTGTTTTTTTTGCTTTTTAAAATTCTCCTGACCCCGAGAGTATTCTGGAAGCTCCTGTTTTCATTCTTCCCTGTCCCTTTAGAGCAGGGGTCAGCAACCTTTTTCAGCCGTGGGCCGGTCCACTTTCCCTCAGACCATGTGGTAGGCCGGACTATATTTTTTTGGGGGGGGGGAATGAACTAATTCCTATGCCCCACAAATAACCCAGAGATGCATTTTACATGCGAAGCTGTGGCGGCCATTTTAGGTGAGGGCACTGGCGACCTTAAAGAGCATTCTCCCCCACCCCAGTCCCAAAATTACCCAGTCCCAAAATCACGCACCCCAGCGACACAATCCCCTCAGAGCTGGTCTTACTCAGTGCGACCTCTCAGGCATGCCTCCTGCTCCGTGTTTTTTTTTTCTCGGCACATGCGAAGCTGCGGCGGCCATTTTAGGTGAGGGCAAAGGCATTGTTGCTCTGGCCAGGTCTGATGACGTCAGCAGGCAATCCGCCTTTCTATTGGATGCTGTTGGAGTCTTCATTCCTTTTGCTGGTGAGGTATAATAGGCGCGCCACTTCCCCCCCCCTTTATCCTTTATTTTAGGTATGACAGGTGTGGTTTTTAATTTTTATTATGCCAGATCCTTCCTTGATGGTCAAGTTACGCTTTGTCCTAATTTGATGCTGTTTGGTGCAGCGGTTACGGAGAACATAGGTTTCCGGCGTACACACAATGGGAACATTTATATATATATAGATTTTCTTGATTTACAAAAGTGTGTGCAATGTCTCTCTCGTATTTTTTCCATGTAACATTTTTACAAATCAGTTTTGGTTGTTGAGACATTAGGGAGAGAAGGGGGAAAGAGGTGGGTGGGATGGGTGAGGTGGGGTGACGATGTTTCTATTTTCCTTAATATATGTAGGGTTTGGTGTCAGTGTTGTTTGTGCAGGTTCTCTGTTGTTCGCTTGTGCTCCTTTGGCGGTGAGAGAGGTTGGGGTTGGCGTAGGGTGTGATTGTTCATTTGTGGTTGGCTGTGGTGATCTTTGGTTTCCTGTGTGAGTGGGGTGGGTGGGTGTTTTGGATCAGGTTAGCCATATTGATTTGTATGCTGTCGGTAGATTTTTGTCATTGTCTTGTTGGGCTGTGTGTGTGATGAAGGGGAACCATACCGGGGTGAAGGTGTCTTCTGTTTGTCCCCGTGTCAGTTTCAGGTTACTGGTTAGTTTTTCTAGTAGGGCTGTTTCCCATACTACCGTATTTTCCGGCGTATAAGACGACTGGGCGTATAAGACGACCCCCAACTTTTCCAGTTAAAATATAGAGTTTGAGATATACTCGACTGCAGATTCTCCACCCAGACGACCCCCGACTTTTGAGAAGATTTTCCTGGATTAAAAAGTAGTCTTATACACCAGAATATACAGTTACTTGGCACCATTGGTCCATGTTTACTACTGTCAGGTCTTTCCAGTGTCTGGTTATGATGTTTCTGGCTGCTGAGAGTAGATGGGTTATGAGTTCTTTGTGTTGTAAGTGGGCATTATTGTCTTGGAAGATGTTTAGTAAGACCAATTCTGGGGTGGTTTCTAACACTTGCTTGGTTATTTTACATATTTCTCATGTGGTTGTTGTCCAGAATGTTGGATTTTGGGGCACTCCCACCACATGTGGAAGTATGTGCCTGTGGAGGTGCACCCTCTCCAGCATTTTGGTGAGGTTCCTGGGCGTATTAGCGCTAATTTTCTTGGCGTTAGATACCACCTGTAGGTTAGTTTTAGGGTGAGTTCTCTTCTTTTTGTTGATATGGATTTAAAGGGGGGTTTAGACCACATTCTGGTCCATTGGGTGGGGTTGATTTCATATCCTATGTCATCCTCCCATTGTTTTTTGATTGTGTCTAGGCAGCTCGTGGGATTTTTGAGTAGTATTTTGTACCTTAAGTATGTTTACAAACTCAGTGATACAGTATTAAGTAAATTAGAAAAATCGCCACCCCACCCCACCCATCTCTCCATCCTGCCCACCTCTCCCCCCTTTTCTTCCTAATGTCTCAACAAACGAAACTGATGTGTAAAAATGTTACATGGAAAAATACGAAAGAGACACTGCACATACCTTTGTAAAACAAGAAAATCCTGAATAATTTTTTTTTTTTAAATGTCACACATAAAAAATTTCCCTAAACAGGGCTGCCTTCAGATGTCTTCTAAATGTCAGGTAGTTGTTTATCTCCTTGACATCTGGCAGGGAGGGCGTTCCACAGGGCGGGCGCCACTACCGAGAAGGCCCTGTAGCTTTGCTTCTTGCAGTGAGGGAACCGCCAGAAGGCCCTCGGCGCTGGATCTCAGTGTCCGGGCTGAATGATGGGGGGTGGAGATGCTCTTTCAGGTATACTGGACCAAGGCCGTTTAGGGCTTTAAAGGTCAGCACCAACAGATACCGGAAAACATGCAGGGGAGAGGGGGGCTGGCTTGGGCGAGTGTGGGGAGAACTTTGGCCTCCCTTTTCTCCCCCCCTTAAACTTCCCTCTCCTGCATCCAGTTAGCCACCTCCCTCCCCACACACGCTCCTTGTCCCTCCAGTTTAAGTGTTTCCATCTCGTCCCTCCAATGGCAATGGGAGCAGATCACTTCCAGTTTTTGATACTGGGTAGTAGACTGCAGCTTGGTTTATTGCTTTCATTTCATGGATCAGTGGTCTCATTAGATAGTAAAATTCATGTTAAATTGCTTTTTTAGGGGTTGTTTTTAAATTGTCTGCGAGACGGAGCTGTTCCACCTGGCCTTTGGGTTGGTTTCAGTTTAACCCTGATGTTTCATTCTTTTGGTGTGATTGGTGGGCTACTTAAAAATGAGGCTGCAGTCTAGATTAAATTTTAAATTGTATTTTAATCTGTATTTTAATGAATTGTTTTATGTTTTTGTTGTGATTTTATTGGTGTTAGCCGCCCTGAGCCCGGTTTGGCGGGGAAGGGCGGGGTATAAATAAAAATTTATTATTATTACTATTATTATTATTATTATTATTTTGCAATACTTTATGTGGGAAAGCGCACCTTGGTTTTAGAACGCTTTGGTTTTGGAACAGACTTCCGGGGCGGATTAAGCTTGAGAACCAAGGTGCCGCTGTATTTAATTCTAACCCTGAACATGTCAAGTCCTGTTCCTCCACACACACACACACACCCCGAACACCCGTCTCCAAAGGAGTAGCTTAGGGACATTCCAGGGAACAACGCTGCTCACTTCAGCCCCATGCAAAACCTCTCAAGCCACGTTTTCCCCACCCGGAACAATCGCCTCCGTACACCGGCTACCTTGTCGGAGAAGACGAACCCCAGGACACCCGACGCCAGCTGCAGCAGGAAGATGACCGTCAGGCACACAGAGAACTGCAGGGGAGAGAATTTCGTAAGTGAAAGATCACAGAGCCAATGGCAGGTCAATGCTCAAGGGGGTGGGTTCAGATCCAAGGGCCTTCTGGCGGTTCCCTCACTGCGGTTCTCCCCCAACAGAATATTAAAAACACGATAAAACACCAGACATTAAAGACTTCCCTGAACAGGGCTGCTTTCAGATGTCTTCTAAAAGTCAGAAGGTTGTTTATTTCCTTGACATCTGATGGGAGGACGTTCCACAGGGTCGGAGCCACCACCGAGAAGGCCCTCTGCCTGGTTCCCTGTAACCTCACTTCTCGCAGGGAGGGAACCGCCAGAAGGCCCTCGGAGCTGGACCTCAGTGTCTTGGCTGAACGATGGGGGTGGAGATGCTCCTTTGGGTCTATTGGGCCGAGGCAGCTCATCTATAACGCAGCTCATGCAGATTTTATGCAAATATGTGCCTGCCCCTTTTGGCAATGCCTAAGAGTTCACTGTAGTCACTGACCGGACCTGGTAATAATAAATATAATAATAATAATAATAATAATAATAATAATAATAATAATAATAATAATAAAAAATAGGATGGTGGTGTTTCCCCAGCCACTCGGGGCAGCTTCCAACAAAATATTAAAAATACATTAAAACACCAGTCATTAAAAACTTCCTTAAACAGGGCTGCCTTCAGGTGTCTTCTAAAAGTTATGCAGTTCTTTATCTCCTTAACATCTGACGGGAGGGCGTTCCACAGGGCGGGCGCCACCATCGAGAAGGCCCTCTGCCTGGTTCCCTGTAACCTCACTTCTTGCAGTGAGGGAACTGCCAGAAGGCCCTCGGAGCTGGACCTCAGTGTCCGGGCTGAATGATGGGGGTGGAGACGCTCCTTCAGGTCGACTGGGCCAAGGCCGTTTAGGGCTTTAAAGGTCAGCACCAACACTCTGAATTGTGCTCGGAAACGGACTGATCCATTTCTTTGTACCTTCCCACCAGCTGGAGGGCCCTGCCTTCCCGGCCCCAATGGGTTTTACATTCTATTTATTTTTTTTAAAAATGAATTTAACTTTTATTAATTGGGGAAAAAATACAGACATATACAGGAATACAAAAGTTCATTTCAATAACAAATCAAAAAGAAAACAAAATATGAAAAGTAGAAGAAAATAAGAATGCAAGAATGCAAAGAAAGAAAGAAATGTGGGAGAAAAGTTATATAAAAAAAGAAACATTATCTTCTTGATTAACACTTAATTAAAACTTCTGGATGTCAACCTTCCAATCATTCTCACTACACTGTTTATATTGTCGTTATTTTTCTCGCACAGTTTAATCAACTTTAATATAATTTCTGACTAATAAAAGTTCTGCTAGTATGGAATGATTCGGGCTATATAATCTTAAATAATCCTTAAATTTTTTCCATTCTCCATATATTTCCTGATTTAATGCTCCTCTAATTCTTCCCGTCAGTGTTGCTAATTGTAAATATTCTATCATCAAAAGTTGCCAGTCTATAACCGTCGGTAATGATTCATTATTCCAGTTTCTCCATGGGTTTTACATTCTAAGACTGGAGAGATATTTCATGATAAATCCAGGACCCCTGTCAGGGGAAATTTTGCAGCGAGCAATTTGGGGGGGGGGGATGACCATTATGGGAGACCCATCCATATTAACCAAGACGGCCAAAAATCACAAGGAGCGTCTCCACCCCCATCGTTCTGCCCGGAGACTGAGGTCCAGCTCCGAGGGCCTTCTGGCGGTTCCCTCCCTGCGAGAAGCAAAGTTACAGGGAACCAGGCAGAGGGCCTTCTCGGTAGTGGCGCCCGCCCTGTGGAACGCCCTCCCACCAGATGTCAAAGGGAAAAACAACTACCAGACTTTTAGAAGACATCTGAAGGCAGCCTGTTTAGGGAAGCTTTTAATGTTTAATAGACTATTGTATTTTAAGAATCTGTTGGAAGCTGCCCAGAGCAGCTGCAGAAACCCAGCCAGATGGGTGGGGTATAAACAATAAATTATTATTATTATTACAATCAGAGAGCACACTTCCACTGGCAAGGGCTCCCTTCGCTTAAGGATGCCCAGGCTGTAGGAAGTCTCTGATGCCAGCGCTGCCCTGCCTTTCCCCAGCTTCCTCCCGGGGACGATGCCCGGGGGTTCTCACCGTCTGCAGCAAGCAGATGTTCTCCCGCAGGGAGCCGATGCAGCCGCAGAACGTGATGAAAAACATCAGGATGCCGACGACGATCAGCAGGATGGCAGGGTCCACGGCGAGGCAAGCCATGGCCGCTTCTGCAGCGGGAAAGGAAGAGCAGGGAGTCAAACGCAGGCGTCCCCGTCCCGTCGCAACAGCTCCTCCCTGCTAGCTATGGCTTAGCACACCTATGTGTTGCGGCGGGTTGGAATACATGACCCTTGGGGGTCCCTTCTAAACTCTTATGATTCTGTCCCCAACCCCTCTGTATTATGTGCTTATTTTCATTTAAATGTGGGGGTGGCCCCAAGGCAGCATTTGCTGTCTGCTTTTCTGACCGAAACATTCCATGTTCTAAATCTTACATTAGTAATCCAATAATAATAATAATAATAATAATAATAATAATAATAATAATAAATTTTTATTTATACCCCGCCCTTCCCAGCCAAAAACCGGGCTCAGGGCGGCTAACACTAATTAAAATCACAGCAAAAACATAAACACAATCAATTTAAAATAACAGATTAAAATACAAATTTAAAAATTCAATATTAAAACTGCAGTCTCATTTTCAAATAACCCACCAATAAAAGAATGAAGCATAAATATCAAACAGAAACCAACCCAAAGGCCAGGTGGAACAGCTCCGTCTTGCAGGCCCTGCGGAAAGATGCCAAATCCCGCAGGGCCCTGGTCTCTTGTGATAGACTGTTCCACCAAGTCGGGGCCAATACTGAGAAGGCCCTGGCCCTAGTTGAGGCCAACCTAGCATCTTTGTTGCTCGGGACCTCCAAAAGATTATTATTTGAGAGAAGAATGTGCAAAATCTAATACAGAAGCCACAAACAGGAAAACCATTCACATTTGTACAAAAGGAAAATTTCAGTCTTTAAAAAGTTCCTTTTGCCAGGCTCCTTTGGGTATCAACGAAGGTAAGTCCAATCGGGGGGGGGGGAGATTCCGGTCTGGTCCCCGCCATCTTCAGTCGCGCTCGCTGCAGCTCCTCTTCTAGCGCTGCAGGAGTGGCAGCTTCCTGGAGAGTAAGGTCATGTATACCTGAAGGAGCGTCTCCACCCCCACCGTTCAGCCCGGACACTGAGATCCAGCGCCGAGGGCCTTCTGGCGGTTCCCTCACTGCGAGAAGCAAAGCTACAGGGAACCAGGCAGAGGGCCTTCTCGGTAGTGGCACCCGCCCTGTGGAACGCCCTCCCATCAGATGTCAAAGAGATAAACAACTACCTGTCATTTAGAAAATACCTGAAGGCAGCCCTGTTTAGGGAAGTTTTTAATCTGTGACTTTGTATTTTAATATATTTGTTGGAGGCCGCCCAGAGTGGCTGGGGATACCCAGCCAGATGGGCGGGGTATAAATAATAAATATTATTATTATTATTAGGGTTTTTTTGGCTCCGGTTCCCCTCCGTACCCCAGGGAGGGTGTCTCTGGGGCGAAGCAAGCGTCGGCGTGGGGAGTCCGGGCGCAGGGCAAGACACGGAGGGCTCCTATGCGCTGTTGCGCTGGGGTGCCTGGGTTTCTAGCGAGTCGCAGAAGACTTCAGACACGTTTCGCTTGTTGTAGCTTAAGCCAAGTTGAGATGTAACATATGAATTGTAAGTATCAACTTTTGTATTTGTCCAGATATTACTTAGAAATCTTGATACCTTATGTAATGAATGCTCAAATACTAATAAGGTTTGGCTTATACCACCAGTAAATGTATGTAAATACATTAATACTTTGAGAATTTACTGAAGAAGCCTGAAAACTCTTCATGGGCGAAACAGGTGACAAACACCGGCACCCTGTCTAACATTTGGGCGTAACATCTTCGGCACTTCATCTGATTGGACTTACCTTCGTTGATACCCACAGGAGCCTGGCAAAAGGAACTTTAAAGACTGAAATTTTCCTTTTGTACAAATGTGAATGAGTTTCCTGTTTGTGGCTTCTGTATTAGATTTTGCACATTGTTCTCTCAATTCTTGGATTACTAATATAAGATTAAGAACGTGGAATGTTTTGGTAGATTTCCGTGCGCCGTCTATGTGCTGCTTACTGTATGCCAGTCTACTACGAGTATTGGCAGCATAGGTTTATTTTTTCAGTGCCTGCTTTTCTGAGGCAAGAACGCCGGCCGCTTGGGAATAATGCAGGAGGAATTTCAGGGGTGCAGCCACAATTTAATTCCCTTAAATCCCAAGGCGGTGGTTTTCCAGCTTTCCTCGCATGAACCAGGTGAGCTTGTTCCAGTCCTCTGCTGAGCTAAAAAAGCAAGTGTATTCCCTCACAGAGCTAGCATCTCCAGCACCTTTGGCAAACTACAGTTCCCGGGATTCTTGGGGGTGGGGAAAACCCAACTGTTATTAAATTTATGGGGTGTTTGCAGCCTTGAAAAACAGAAAATGCCCTACAGCAGCGGTTCCCAGTTCTTATTGGGCTCCCGTCTGCTTGGTTCCATAAACTCATCCCCCATGCCCACTACCCTACAGTATAAAAAGCATTATTCAGGATAGCAGTTTGCATGGCCCACTGAGGAAACTGTAAGAATGATTCAAAATCTAATTAAAACTATGCAGTTTAATTAACGCGACAAAATTGATGAACTTGTTCCAGTGAGGCCAGGTATTGCAAGGAGAGCGTTTCCGCACATTCTTATCGACGAAAAGTACTACAGTCGTACCTTGGAAGTCGAACGGAATCCGTTCCGGAAGTCCGTTTGACTTCCAAAACGTTCGGAAACCAAAGCGTGGCTTCTGATTGGCTGCAGGAAGCTCCTGCAGCCAATTGGAAGACGTGGAAGCCACATCGGACGTTCGGTTTCCAAAAAAAAGTTCAAAAACTGGAACACTCACTTCCGGGTTTCGATCGTTCGGGAGCCAATGCATTTGAGATCCAAGGTACGACTGTCCTTACTAAACACCCACAAACCTCCATCGATCACAGGTACCGGTATATGGTAACTAGTTTATGAAAAAAATCAATAGCCATTACCAATAATTGGCTATTTGGGGGCAACTTGGAATCATAAATACCGTATTTTTCGCTCCATGAGACGCACTTTTTTCCTACTAAAAAGTAAGGGGAAATATCTGTGCGTCTTATGGAGCAAATGGTGGTCCCTGGAGCTGAATTGCCCAGGGGCCAAAAGAGGATCATGCTTTTTATTTTACAAAGAGAAAAGGGGGTGTTGAAAGGACCCCGCTCAGCAGCTGATCAGCAAGAGATCGGGAGAGAGATAAGAGTCCCGGCTCCCTTTCAGCCCCGCCCTCCTTTGTTGAATGTGCTGCAGAGGGAGGTTGTTTGTTTCCCCAGCTACATGTGACTGGCTGATTAGATTATCTGTCTGGAAACTGTAGAAAAGGCTCCCTTTCCTTTAGAAGCTGCAGAAATGTGAGCTGAACCCCATAAAAACGGGGCTTTTCCTCTTTGCTAAAAAGCTGCAAAACTTAGCTGATCCTCAAAAAAACAGGGCATTTAGAGGAGGAATACCAGAAAAATATTTTTTTCCTTGTTTCCTCCTCTAAAAACGAGGTGCGCCCTATGGAGCGAAAAATACGGTACAATGGAGATACGAAGGAAATAGCTTTGAAAGCAAAAAGAGCAATCAACCTTCAAAAACGAAGCAAGGAAGGTGTTTCAAGTAAGCAATCAACACACTTGAAGGGCTGACCTCAAGTGCACACCTGTTTCTTATTGCCACCCACTTCAGGATGTATGGCCCAACAGTTTCGAGTCCGCGAGCCCTTGCTTGGCACACTGTTTGTGTTCCTTACCTGCGTGCTTCATCAAGCGGGCATAGACTCCCACTGCCACCATCGCCATGGAGATCATCTGCCAAGACAAAGAAGCCCAGAATGTCAGGAGCGCCAGGCCAGAGACTTCTTAAGCCTCAGAAAAAAGAATCCTAGAATCCTAGAATCCTAGAGTTGGAAGAGACCCCAAGGGCCATCCAGTCCAACCCCCTGCCAAGCAGGAAACACCATCAAAGCATTCCTGACAGATGGCTGTCAAGCCTCCGCTTAAAGACCTCCAAAGAAGGAGACTCCACCACACTCCTTGGCAGCAAATTCCACTGTCAAACAGCTCTTACTGTCAGGAAGTTCTTCCTAATGTTTAGGTGGAATCTTCTTTCTTGTAGTTTGAATCCATTGCCCCGTGTCCGCTTCTCTGGAGCAGCAGAAAACAACCTTTCTCCCTCCTCTATATGACATCCTTTGATATATTTGAACATGGCTATCATATCACCCCTTAACCTTCTCTTCTCCAGGCTAAACATACCCAGCTCCCTAAGCCGTTCCTCATAAGGCATCGTTTCCCGACCTTTGACCATTTTGGTTGCCCTCCTCTGGACAGGAGGGCAACCAAAAGACCAGGCCGTCGCCACATCCATCCCTGACTCACAGGGGAAAAGGAGAACCTCAAATCACAGAATTGTAGAGCTGGAAGGAACCCCAAGGGTCCTCTAGTCCAAACCCCTGCAATGCAGGGATCTCAGTGAAAGCAGCCGTGAGAGACGGCCATCCAACCTCTCCCATCCAGGGAAGGAGAGTCCACAACCTCCCGAGGAAGACAGTGGAACAGCTCTTACTGTCAGAACGTTCTTCCTAAATCCGAGTATTGCCCTCTGGAGCAGGAGAAAACAAGCTTGCTCCATCTTCCCTGTGACAGATCTTGAGATATTGGAGGATGGCTCTCTTATCTCCTCTCAGTCTCCATTTCCAGGCTGAACACACCCAGCTCCTTCAACCATTCCTCATCAGGCTCGGTTTCCATGCCCACAATCATCTTGGTTGCCCTCCTCTGCACACCTTCCACAGCTTGCCAACATCCCTCCAGATGTTGCTGAACTCAACTCCCCTGATCCCCAACCTCTGGCTGCGGCCGAGTCCGACACCCGCGATTCCCGCATTGCATTTGCTGCGGTTCCTGCGCTGCAGGGGGGCCAGACGAGATGGAACTTGGGGTGTCCTCAAACTCCCACAGGTCTCCCATCTGCTCTGCGCATCAACCCCTACGGCAGAGCCAAGAAACCAATATCTGTCCAGCTACTGCTGGACTCCCAACTCCCATCAGCCCCTGCAGCCAGTGGGCCACGATACAGGGGGTATTTCTGATGATTGCGAGTGTGGTGCTGATAACGCCAAGGTTGCAGGTTCGCTCCCCGCATGGGACAGCTGCATATTCTTGCATTGCCGGGGGTTGGACTAGATGACCCTCGGGGTCCCTTCCAACTCTAGGATTCTATGATTCCACATACCAGTTTCTGCGGGAGGGGAGAGGCAGGATGCAGGATAGATGGGCCATTGGTCCGATCCAGCAGGCTCCTTTCTTAAAAATGCACCATCTCTTCCACTCTGCCGCCCCATCACCGATCCTCCTCCCTTTCATTACCAGGGGGTCAGCAAACCTTTTCAGCAGGGGGCCGTTCCACTGTCCCTCAGACCTTGTGGGGGGCCGGACTATATTTTGGAAAAAAATATGAACGAATTCCTATGCCCCACAAATAACCCAGAGATGCATTTTAAATAAAAGGACACATTCTATTCCAAGACTTTGGCCACCTCATGAGAAGAGAAGACTCCCTGGAAAAGACCCTGATGTTGGGAAAGATGGAGGGCACAAGGAGAAGGGGACGACAGAGGACGAGATGGTTGGAGTTGGACAGTGATCACTGCAGATGGTGACAGCAGTCACGAAATTAAAAGACACCTGCTTCTTGGGAGAAAAGCAATGACAAACCTAGACAGCATCTTAAAAAGCAGAGACATCACCTTGCCGACAAAGGTCCGTATAGTTAAAGCTATGGTTTTCCCAGTAGTGATGTATGGAAGTGAGAGCTGGACCATAAAGAAGGCTGATCGCCGAAGAATTGATGCTTTTGAATTATGGTGCTGGAGGAGACTCTTGAGAGTCCCATGGACTGCAAGAAGATCAAACCTATCCATTCTGAAGGAAATCAGCCCTGAGTGCTCACTGGAAGGACAGATCCTGAAGTTGAGGCTCCAGTACTTTGGCCACCTCATGAGAAGAGAAGACTCCCTGGAAAAGACCCTGATGTTGGGAAAGATGGAGGGCACAAGGAGAAGGGGACGACAGAGGACGAGATGGTTGGACAGTGTTCTCGAAGCTACTAACATGAGTCTGACCAAACTGCGGGAGGCAGTGGAAGACAGGAGTGCCTGGCGTGCTCTGGTCCATGGGGTCACGAAGAGTCGGACACGACTGAACGACTGAACAACAACAACAACACATTCTACTCATGTAAAAACACCAGGCAGGCCCCACAAATAACCCAGAGATGCATTTTAAATAAAAGGACACATTCTACTCATGTAAAAACACGCTGATTCCCGGACTGTCTGCGGGCCGGATTGAGAAGGCGATTGGGCCAGATCCGGCCCCCAGGCCTTAGTTTGCCTACCCACGATTAACACCTCCCTGCTAACGAAGTACCAGCTGCTGAATAGCGTCACTGTGGCTTGCAGCCTGCCATGTCAGAAATCCTCTCCTCCTTCCTTTGCAAAGGGATAATCTGTAGAGCAACCTTTTTTCCCCCTCCTGGCATTGAAAAGCGTGGGATTTGAAGGAAGGCATTGGTGCTTAAGTGGGCAATTAGCTGCTGCAATTGTCTTGACACCTGGGGGTGGGGAGGCTCTCTTTGCAGCAGGAGGACAGGAAAGAAAGAAAAGAGGGATGGAGAAAGAGAGAAGTCCTTGGCACAAAGGGCTTTCCTTTTCTCCTTACAGCCTCATTCAGCGGAGCCAAGGTTAAGTCACGCAGAGCAGCAGAGCTTTGTGGACTTCTCCTACGTTAACTCGTGCAAAACCACTCACTGAACGTGCCCATTTTACGGTTTCATTTTCCATTTTTAAAAAATTCCAACCCATCGTTGTAGTTATCCTCTCTGTTTCTGCACATTATAAAGCAAACCAATAATTTAAAAAATGCCATCAAATGCCAACAGTGCCCTTTGGCTCTCTATATTGGACAAACAGGCCAAACTCTAAGCCAAAGGATAGTAAGGTAAAGGGACCCCTGACCGTTAGGTCCAGTTGTGTCTGACTCTGGGGTTGCGGCGCTCATCTCGCTTTACTGGCCGAGGGAGCCGGCGTACAGCTTCCGGGTCATGTGGCCAGCATGACTAAGCCGCTTCTGGTGAACCAGAGCAGCGCATGGAAACACCATTTACCTTCCCGCCGGAGCGGTACCTATTTATCTACTTGCACTTTGACGTGCTTTCGAACTGCTAGGTGGGCAGGAGCTGGGACCGAGCAGCAGGAGCTCATCCCGTCGCAGGGATTCGAACCACCGACCTTCTGATCTGTGGTTTAACCCACAGCACCACCCGCGTCACCTTACGCCAAAGGATAAATGGACATAAATTCTACAAGCAACGATGATATATGATCATGAACCTCAGTTGGCGCAGGAAGTATCCAGTTCCCTGCTTCCATTACTTGCACAATTGAGCTCTCCCTCCCCAAATCTGCTCTGGAGGGTTGGAAGAAGCCCTAGCACAGATTTTAAGCGGTACGCAGGGGGGAAAGGGGGAAGACAGCTCCCCTCTCTGTAGAGTTAAAGGTAAAGGGAACCCTGACCGTTACCGTAGGTCCAGTTGCGGACCACTCTGGGGTTGTGGCACTCATCTCGCTTTACTGGCCGAGGGAGCCGGCGTACAGCTTCTGGGTCATGTGGCCAGCATGACTAAGCCACTTCTGGCGAACCAGAGCAGCACACGGAAACACCGTTTACCTTCCTGCCGGAGTGGTACCTATTTATCTACTTGCACTTTGAGTGCTTTCAAACTGCTAGGTTGGCAGGAGCAGGGACTGAGCAACGGGAGCTCACCCTGTTGCAGGGATTCGAACCGCCGACCTTCCAATCGGCAAGCCCTAGGCTCAGTGGTTTAGACCACAGCGCCACCCGCGTCCCATCTCCGTAGAGTTACGTTGGTCCAAAATAGTGCTTAAACCCCTAATTTTCATCGGGTAGCTCACAGCTCCTATGGGACCCCTTCTTCGCTCTGCAACAATCAGATCTGTGCTTCTCCGGACCAAGGAATGGGTGAGAAATTTCCGCTGGTATAGGATTTTGAGATGAGAAGGCACAGCTTTCCAGGCAATGATTTTGTGTTCCTTTAGGTTTCAAGGTCAGGTATACCGCCTCCCTTTTTATTGGGGTGGGGGGTGGGGTGATGAGACCTGGACCCCTAGACATTGGCGCCTCTGCACATGGAGGATGGAGCAAGCTTGTTTTCTCCTGCTCCGGAGGGTAGGACTCGAACCCATGGCTTCAATTTACAAGAAAGGAGATTCCGACTCAACATCAGGAAGGACTTTCTGACAGTAAGAGCTGTTCAGTAGTGGAATGGATTTCCTTTGGAGCTGGTGGATTCTTCTTCCTTGGAGGATTTTAAACAGAGGTTGGATGGCCATCTCTCATGGAGTCTTCAGCTGGGATTCCTGCATTGCAAAGGGCTGGACTAGATGAGCCCAGGGGTCCCTTCCAACTCTACAATCCTTCTTTTGGGGTGAGTACAGTGGCAAATGGTCATGCTCGGCCCTCAGGCTTGGGTAGCTAGAGGGACTCTTTTACTCTTTAATGTGGTATGTTTGTGATGTTTGATTTTCTGCCTGCAGATACAGAACTTTATTTCCTGAAGCAGCACCTATATACTGTCTCAGTTCATGTTCTAAATAAACTTCATTTATTTCCTGGTGTGTGCAACTCCCTTACGAGCCACAAAGTCAAAGGTAAACACTACTCAGAGGTAAGTTCCCAGCACTCTCTCAGTAGTCCTGCACAGGATTGTATAGGAAATTTTTATGGTGCCACAAGGCACTCTGGTTTGGTTAAGTTTTTTATTATTATTACTGTGTCATTTTATAACACATATCAGCGTTTTCCCCAACTTGGGTCCCCAGCTGCTTTTTTGGGGACTACAATTCCCATTATCCTGACCACTGGTGTTACTAGCTTGGGATGATGGGAGTTGTAGTCCAAACAAACAAACAGGTGGAGACCCAAGTTGGGGAAAACAAAGATGTACATAAAACAGATACGACAATTCTAACAACAAGCAAAAATTTAAAAGATGGAAAACAGAACTGTAAAACAGGCGCATGGAAGCAGTAGTTACACATGGGTGAAAATAACGATGGGCAGAGATTATGGGAGTTGCAGTTCCGCACCATCTAGAGGACGCCATTTTGGCTACTGAGCTCTACCATGTGGCAGACAGGAGCTCTCCGTGGTCCCAATCCCATCGCCCGCTGTGCCCCATTGCCTTTGAACTGGGAGGTGTTGGGGACCTTCTGGCCGCAAAGCCAGCGAGCTACGGACGAGCGGGCCATTTATTTCCTCCAATAAATAAAAGCCGAGGAGAGTTTCAGCGAAGGGGGAATCGGCAGGTGCCGCCCGGAGCGCTGACACAGCCTGAACGAAATTTCCGCGCTCTCACCTAAAAGCTGATTATGGCCTCCGGGAGCAATTACACGGGCTTGCCTATCCCCTGCAGATGCAGATGAAACGGTTAACTAAGGATTTAAATTAAAGCCAATACAGGATAAAGAGCCCTTCTAATGGAAACAGTTAATTGGACAAAGTGGCCTAGGAGGTCGGGAGGAGATGCAGAAGGCAGGTGGCGAAGAAAAGCTTGCGCTCAAATGGTAATTAATGGAGACCAGAGTTGGGGGTCATCTAGAGAAAAAAATCACCCTGCAATGCATTACACTGAAAAGGGCAATTTGAGAGAAGCGCTTCCAAATTTTTGATATCTGGAGCAAAGGGCATAGCCCACACCCCATTTTTTTTTTTAAACTGGAGTTATGCTCCATGCATTTACTCAGAAATGGTATATTCGGAACGAGATGTGAATTGTTTTAATGGGCTGAAATTTTTGCACTTTTTAATTATGGACGCTCGTTTTTCATGTTTTGATGGAATTGTTTAATTGTGCGTTTGTGTGTGTGTGTAAATGGTTTTATCGTTCCAAACCACTTAGGCCATTAAGCAGCACACAAGTTAATAAATTACAACGGGTAGAGAAGTCGTTTTGATCCGCCAAAATTGGAGCAAGCCCGCTAAAGTCCCTTTCTTCCAATGGGTCTACTCTGACTCAAGGTCGAAAGTCACCTTTTCACATCATGTGAGATTTATATCCTCTTTTGTTGCCATTTAGATTTGTATCGCAGTTTGATGGCAAAGCTTCAAGGAGGCTAATAAGGGTGAAATGCAACAAATCACACTAGATTTTTTAAAAATAATAATAAAAAGAGCCAAGAAAACTCGTGGAGTGGGGTGGAATACCCCATAAAAGCCATTAAATTCCATGACAAGTTCAGAAGGACAGTATACATTCTCAATTAAGGCGCATATATCTCAATTAAGACACCTGGTGAACACGAATTTGGGAAGGCATTCCCCGCCAAGATTGGAAATCACTGCAGTAACATCAGATTGTCGTTTCTCACCCCTATTACCGGCTCCAGGGGTACCGCAGTGCGTTCCCACGAGACTCTTAACGGAGGCGAAGCAACAGAGCAATTATAGCGCAGGACTCTTTCTCTCTCTCTCAAAGGCAAAAGCGGAACCCGCGCATCGCCTCTCCCGCGCATTCCATTCGACGCATCACCCCTGGACCAGCGCATACACGTGTGTGCACATCCTCACGTGCCCCAGGGGCTCAGAAGGAGACTGTAGAGACTTACCCCCGTCCCATTTTGCATGCAGAAGGTCCCAGGCGCAAGCCCCGCTCCCAATGCCACCTCCTCCCGGGTAGAGCCAGGAATTGCCCCCCCCCCAGCCCTCACTGCAGACCCGCTGCTGCCAACCAGTGCAGGCAACGCTGAACCAGGTGGGCCAGCCAACGGGTCCGATCCGCGGCAAGGCGCCGACTCCGTGCGAGTTTAACCCTCCCGTTGCTGCGCTCACCCAGAAAACCATGTTGAAGAAGAAAAGCAGGTATTTGACCAGGGGGCTGACGAAGGAGAAGTCTTCCCCCTGGGGGGCAGACGAGCCCCCCACCAGCCTCTGGGCCATGGCTGCGGCGGGCACTATCGCCGAGGGTGTTGCTGGTCGCGCACGGCCATCCTGGCGGGACACGCACCGATCCTGGCTCGGCGGCTGATAATTAACCCGAAATTCCACCAGTTTTTGCTGCCCAGCAAGGTTCGCCCCGCCCCCTCATCGCCCATTGGCTGCGCCCGCCGCCCCCTCCCTTCCTATTGGACTCTCTCCCGCTCACTCGCCTCTTTCTCCGTGCTTAGAACGTTGTGTATCTTTTTTTTTCCCCGAAGCGCCACCTGTTAAAAGTCCAGCGGAGGAGCGAGGGAGGCTCTTAAAGGGGCCGCGTCCCCGGGTCGCGCGTCAAGGGTACGCGGGTTGAGACGCGCATGCGTACACGCAACCTCCAGGCTCGGGGGGGGGTGTCGGTTTTTTATTTGCAAAAATGTCTGCGCTGCCACCGTGAAAGGCGTGTGAGGAATATGCAATGGCGGCGAACAGCATGAAATTAGCAATGAGATTCATCGCACAAGTGCATAATGCGTATTGATGCAGCAACAACATACAATAGAAACAAACAATCATCAGATTATAAATACAGCAACTTATCTGGGTCCCCCATGAGGAAAAAGGCGGGTGAAGAAATGTCTTGGGCCCAGTCTTATTCAACATCTTCATCAATGACTTGGATGATGGTCCTGAGGGCATCCTGATCAAGTTTGCAGATGACACCAAATTGGGAGGGGAGGCTAATACCCCAGAGGACAGGATCACACTTCAAAATGACCTTAACAGATTAGAGAACTGGGCCAAAGCAAACAAGATGAATTTTAACAGGGAGAAATGTAAAGTACTACACTTGGGCAAAAAAAATGAAAGGCACAAATACAGGATGGGTGACACCTGGCTTGAGAGCAGTACATGTGAAAAGGATCTAGGAGTCTTGGTAGACCATAAACTTGACATGAGTCAACAGTGTGATGCAGCAGCTAAAAAAGCCAATGCAATTCTGGGCTGCATCAATAGGAGTATAGCGTCTAGATCAAGGGAAGTAATAGTACCACTGTATTCCGCTCTGGTCAGACCTCACCTGGAATACTGTGTCCAGTTCTGGGCACCACAGTTCAAGAAGGATACTGACAAGCTGGAACGTGTCCAGAGGAGGGCAACCAAAATGGTCCAAGGCCTGGAAACGATGCCTTATGAGGAACGGCTTAGGGAGCTGGGTATGTTTAGCCTGGAGAAGAGAAGGTTAAGGGGTGATATGATAGCCATGTTCAAATATATCAAAGGATGTCATATAGAGGAGGGAGAAAGGTTGTTTTCTGCTGCTCCAGAGAAGCGGACACGGGGCAATGGATTCAAACTACAAGAAAGAAGATTCCACCTAAACATTAGGAAGAACTTCCTGACAGTAAGAGCTGTTCGGACAGTGGAATTTGCTGCCAAGGAGTGTGGTGGAGTCTCCTTCTTTGGAGGTCTTTAAGCAGAGGCTTGACAGCCATCTGTCAGGAATGCTTTGATGGTGTTTCCTGCTTGGCAGGGGGTTGGACTGGATGGCCCTTGGGGTCTCTTCCAACTCTAGGATTCTATGATAAAGCAAGCACGTAAATGCTAACTTTGGAGGTGCCTTTTCGACCAGTCCTCGCCAACCAAGTGCCCTCCAGAGGCTTTGAACTACAACTCCCATCCCCTCTGCATGCTCTAAAGCAGCTCTCGCCAACGCTGGGGACGATGGGAGTTGTAGTCCGCAACGTCTGATGGGGACCAGGCGGCAAAGGCTGTTTCAGAGCATGCCTCTCCCCCGAAACGGTTGAGGCGCCTAACGCAACGATTAAAAATAATGCTAAAAGCAATATCGGCAATAATGGCAAAGAACACCGCTTGCTGTACGAAGGCTGTAATGAGGGACAGCTGAATGTATGAACCAGCCTCCTCTGAACGTGAGATGAGGCCGTGCGCTCACAAGTGCAGTTGTCCTGTGTGACGGACAACCATGTGCGGACCAGGCCCATGTGTGTGCATTGATGGGCACTGGGTAACTGCATAACTCAGTGGATACAGCATGAGACACTCACATTGCAGGGTTGTGGGTTCGAGTCACGCGTTGGGCAAAGATTCACGGGGTTGGACTAGATGTCCCTCGCGGTCCCTTCCGACTCTACGATTCGATGATACAGAGGAAAGCAGCGTGTGTGACTGGCTTGACCCGGGTTCTACTCAGGGTGTTTGGAGTCCTGACAGAGCGACCACACATTTCGCTGGATGCCAGGATTGGACACCCACCCTCTCTTCTGTTCTGAAAGGAGGTGTTGTGTATTAAATAAGACATTCTGGCAGCAGGGTAAAGTATTGTTATTGGTCAATTTGAAGTGTTCTATCACAATCCACAGCCTGATTGGGTCCCGCCGGAAAGTTTGAATATTATTGGTTCCCGCTAAAATGTATCTTTTCCCTCAGTCCCAATGTGTCTATAAATAGAGCTTTCCCTACCCCCTATCCCCAGTCTTGTCTTATCCCTTACAATAAAGAGCTGTTTTCACTAAGAAGTGTTGCTGGACTTCTTGCTATCAGAACCCACGACACAACATACTGGCGACGAGGATGGGATTGAATTAGGCCGGCTGAGGGCTGCTGACCCTAGCGACCTGATTCTGGCGACAAGACTCCCTGTGACTGACAGGACAGATCAGTCCACTAAGATGGCTGCGTCACGGTTCATGGAACCATTTCATCCCGGAGCAACTGAGGCCTGGGATGCTTACCTCGAGCGCTTTGAATTCAGCGTGGCAGCAAAAGGGGTCACTGACGAGGAAAGGAAAAAGGCGTTGTTCCTGAGTTGCTGCGGGGCAGAGACCTTTGAGTTGGCTCGGGCAATTCTGGCCCCCACGACACTGCGGGAGGCGTCGTTCGCGAGCATTACGGAACACCTCTCCAATCACCTTAATCCGACAGCGTCGAAGATGACATGGCGCATCGAATTCCACAAGAGGCAACAACGACCTGGAGAGACGGTAGCAGTTTTCCTCACCGAACTGAGGAAGCTGGCGAGACACTGCAAATTCGCCAACTTGGAGGAGGCCCTGCTGGATCGGTTTGTGTGCGGCCTTCGCAGCAGCAAGGGCCGCAGGCGGATTGCGGCAAAACAAGATATGGATCTGTCGACAGCGCTCCGTGAGGCCATTGCGACAGAAAGCGCTGAGAGAGAGGAGCAAGACCCGGACCAGCGAGCCGAAAAGAGAGCTGGAGCGTCAACCCACACCGTGGACGACCAGGATGTCAGCCCCAACCAAAGCCCTGTGCGGGGAATAGAGATGGTGCGACAGGAGAGCACAGCAAATAAAGGTCGGCAGGGAGGTCTGCCCTGGCTGCGGCGGATCACATGAGAGAAGGAAGTGCCGGTTCCGAGAAGCTACGTGTCATGCTTGTGGGAAAACGGGGCACATAGCCAGGGTCTGCAAGTCGAGTGGCACGTCGGGGTCCGCGAAATCAAGAGGTCAGAGGACATCCACAGCGACGCACCAACTCGACGATTGCAACTACCTCACGCAAATCGAGGGCAGAACTGTGCCATTTCCAGCCCAAGGGAAACCAGCTGTGCGGGTCCTAATCGAAGGGAAGCCGTGTAACATGGAGGTGGACTCCGGATCCGGATTCTCCATCGTATCGGAGGACACGGCCAGATCGTTATTTCCTAGAGGTAAGCTTCCGAGATTGGAGCCCTTCCCGGCTACTCTGCAATCCTATTCCGCTGGCCGCATAGACATTTTGGGAATGTGCGCAGTGAACGTACAGTTCCGCGAGAGGGAGGCCGTATTAAAGCTTGTGATCGCAAAAGGGAAGCGCACTAGCCTGCTGGGCACGGACTGGTTCCCGGCCTTAGGGTTGGGAATCTCAGGGCTCAACACGGTCCAGATAGCTTCGGAGACATTTAACACCCTGTACACGGAATTTGGGGAGCTATTTAATGGAGAGTTAGGATGTTATAAGGGGCCTCCAATTGACTTAGAACTGGACCCGGGGGTTGCGCCAATGCGCCTCAAACCCAGGCGGGTTCCATTTGCGCTACAGCCTAAAATAGAGGCTGAATTGGAGAAGCTAATACAGCAAGGGGTGCTTTCACCAGTGGACTCTGCTAAATGGGAAACACCCATTGTCACACCCCTGAAGGCTAATGGGGAAATACGAATTTGTGCGGATTACAAATGTACGATTAATAAGGCCATCAGGGGCAACTCGTATCCAATTCCAGTAGTGTCCCAACTATTAGCGAAGCTGGCTGGGGGCAAGGTGTTTGCAAAGATTGACTTGGCACAGGCATACCAGCAGCTTCCAGTGACTCCAGCGTCCGCTGAAATCCAGACAATTGTAACGCACAAGGGCGCCTTTAAGGTGAATAGGCTGCAGTTTGGAGTCTGCGTGGCACCTGGCATATTTCAAAGTCTTATGGAGCGCCTGTTACGGGGCCTGCCAGGTGTCCTGCCGTATTTTGATGATGTGTTAATTGCGGGCAAGGATGCTCAAGAACTACTGGGACGCATCCAGACAGTCCTATGCAAATTCCGGGATGCGGGGTTGAAACTAAAGAAAGAGAAATGTAGTTTTGGGGTAGCAGCTGTGAACTTCTTAGGGTACAGAATTGATGCTGCTGGCATCCACCCCATGGAAGACAAGGTTAAGGCTATCGCCGCAGCACCGACACCTAGTAACAAGGCTGAGCTGCAGTCCTTCTTGGGCCTCGTCAATTTCTATCACGCCTTTGTGCCACACAAGGCATCGATAGCCGAACCACTGCATCGGCTACTCCAAAAGAAGTGTGCATGGCGTTGGGGGCAACCGCAACAGAGAGCTTTTGAAACGCTGCGGGGCGTGCTGTCAAAGGAAAGTACACTTGCCCACTATGATGCTGCTAAACCACTGGTGCTGGCGTGTGATGCCTCACAATATGGCGTGGGGGCTGTCTTGAGTCACCGGGAGGCGGATGGGTCGGAGCGTCCAATCTCATTCTATTCCAGAACCTTGAGCCCCACAGAGCGGAACTATGCCCAGATTGATAAGGAGGCACTGGCTATAGTCACAGGAATCAAGAAGTTCCATGACTACGTGTACGGCCGCCCTTTCACAATTCAAACGGACCACAAGCCTTTGCTGGGTTTGTTCAGCCCGCATAAACAAACGCCTCAAATCTTGTCCCCACGCATGCTCCGATGGTCCATCTTTTTGAATGGATTTCAATACGAACTGTGTCATGTGAAGGGTAAGCTGTTGTGCCATGCGGACGCGCTGAGTCGTCTACCACTACCTGGAGCAGCCGACGACGACCCAGCCCCGGCCGAGCACGTCATGATGATGGAGACACTTCCCGGACCACCCGTGACGGCCGTCGACATCGCCGCAAGAACTAAAAGGGACCCCGTCCTCGCCCGTGTCCTTGTGTGGGTGGGGAGGGGATGGCCAAGTGGGACTCAGGAAGAGAAATTTAGACCTTTCATGGCAAGACAAAATGAGCTGTCCCTCCATAAGGGTTGCATATTGTGGGGCGATAGGGTGGTTATTCCAAGGTCTCTACAGAATGAGGTGTTGGACACATTACACATGGGTCATCCGGGCATGGTTCGGATGAAATCTTTAGCCAGGTGCTATGTGTGGTGGCCTGGCATGGACAAGGACATTGAACAATGGGTGCGCACCTGTCGAGCGTGCCAGGAGGTGCACCCAGAAATGCCCAGGGCACCAGTGCATTGGTGGGAGCGGGCTAAGAACCCGTGGAGCCGGCTCCATGTAGATTTTGCAGGGCCGTTTCAGGGAAAGGTGTTCTTAATTGTAGTAGACGCCTACTCGAAATGGCTGGAGGTCTCAATTGTTCCAAACATGTCCTCAGCTGCTGTAATCAGGGCCCTTCGCATTTTGTTTGCAACGCATGGGTTACCCGAGACCATAGTATCAGACAACGGGGCGGCTTTTGTGTCCCAAGAGTTCAGGGCATTCCTGGCCGATAATTTCATTAGAGGGGTCACTTCTGCTCCCTTTCATCCATCCTCGAACGGACAAGCCGAACGGATGGTGCGCACAGCCAAGGGTGCAATAGCGCGCCTCTTGGAAGGGGATTGGTCTGCTCGCATTGCAAGGATGTTGTTCCTGCAGCACACAACGCCGTGTGCATCCACAGGCAAGTCCCCAGCTGAATTATTAATGGGAAGGAGGTTAGCCACAATCCTAGACTATGTCCACCCTGACAAGGTGCCGGGCCGCGATACAAGAGAACCACCGGCTGCCGAGGGTGACAGAACCCGATACCTGACAACAGAGGATTTGGTTTGGGTCCGGAACTATGCAAGGGGACCCGCATGGGTGCCGGGGGTGGTCACCCGACCCAGTGGGCCAGTGTCATATTTTGTGACGTTAGAGGATGGCAGAGTAATGCGCCGCCACATTGACCAGCTAAGGCGCCGGTTCCCAAGCAGGGTAAGCCCGAGGGGGGAGGAGCCGCGCACAACTCTGCCGGCGTCCGGTGAATCGCAGCAGTCTAGTCAGGATGACTCCGGGCCACAGGGGGTGGAGGGCTCCGAGAGTCAGGAAACCGAGATCACCACTGATGAACCTAACCCGGAAACAACTAGTCAGCCTAGAGAGTCAGCTAGTGACACAGCTCCAGCTGAGGTACCCGAGGTTATTGGAGAGAGAAGTCTGACCACGGATAGTCCAAGGAGTGACACACCGGGGGTTAGGCGATCCGGTAGGACTCGAAGACCTCCGCAATACTTGAAAGATTACGTGTATAGTCTCAACTAGGTGCGGGGGAGTGTTGTGTATTAAATAAGACATTCTGGCAGCAGGGTAAAGTATTGTTATTGGTCAATTTGAAGTGTTCTATCACAATCCACAGCCTGATTGGGTCCCGCCGGAAAGTTTGAATATTATTGGTTCCCGCTAAAATGTATCTTTTCCCTCAGTCCCAATGTGTCTATAAATAGAGCTTTCCCTACCCCCTATCCCCAGTCTTGTCTTATCCCTTACAATAAAGAGCTGTTTTCACTAAGAAGTGTTGCTGGACTTCTAGCTATCAGAACCCACGACACAACAGGAGGAGAGGGGTAAAGACCTCCCCTCAATGAGGGGGTGCCATGGCTGGCTTATGTGTTCCCTCCCCATTGCTGGGAAGGGGCTAATGGGGGGGGGACACAACCACTCCATTTTGTGGCCCCTTTTTCTGCTGTTGTGCTGTGGCAGCCATTTTGCGTAGTGTTTTGGCAACCACAGCATCCATTTTGTGTTATTCCCCCGTGGTTTGATTTGATTCCCGGAGGAGCACTCCATTGTCTCTCGAGACAGATGGATGCCGGCGTACCACTGAGCCTCTTAGGCTTGCTGATCGGAAGGTCGGCGGTTCGAATCCCCACGACGGGGTGAGCTCCCGTTGCTCTGTCCCAGCTCCTGCCAATCTAGCAGTCCGAAAGCACGCCAGTTCAAGTAGATAAATAGGTACCGCTGCGGCGGGAATGTCAGCGGCATTTCCGTGTGCTGCTCTCTGGCTTCTGTCACGGTGTCCCATTGCGCCTGAAGCGGTTTAGTCCTGCTGGCCGTGTGATCTGGAAAGCTGTCTGTGGCCTGAAAAGCGAGATGAGCGCCACACCCCATAGTCGAATTCAACAGGACTTACCGGTAATTGTCCCGGGGTCTTTTACCTTTACCTACTTGGCCTGTTAAGTTTGAGACCAAAATAATGCTAATGAGGGTTTCGAATAATAGACCCGTAGAATCATAGAGTTGGAAGGGATCCCAAGGGTCATCTAGTCCAACCGCCTGCAATGCAGGAATCTCAGCTAAAGCTTCCAAGACAGACGGACATCCAACCTCTGCTTAAAAACCTCCATGGAAGGAGAGTCCATAACCTCCCACTGTCTAAAAGTAAGATATTGTCAGAAATTGCTTCCTGATGTTTAGCGGGAATCCCGAGTCCTACCCTCCAGGAGAAAACAAGCTTCTTCCCTTTTCCATGTGACATACCTTGAGATATTTGAAGTTCTTCCTGATGTTTAGTCGGAATCTCCTTTCTTTTTTTTTTTCTTTCTTTTTTTTAGGGAGGTTTTTTTTTTCCTTAATAATTTTTATTAAGTTTTCTCGTAATTCTTCTTTAAACAAAAATTGTACAGCATTTATAAATTACATATATATACAGAGATTATATCTCACACACATAAATAATACTCTTATGCTATTATCCTGTAGAAAACTTGTACAATTTGTTATATAGAAAAAGAAAGAAAGAAAAGAAAAAAGAAAAAAAAAACCCCTTCCCCCCTTCTGCTTCCCCCTGTTCTTCTTCTGTTTTCCTTTGCCACCTGTATCCACGGATATATGCTTCTTTATTATGATTATCATCTGTCACATATTTTCAATCTGTTCCCATATTGTAAAGCCACTCCTTCAAATTTATCTTATATTATTAATAAAACATTAACTTATATTGTCCAGAAAAAAACAGCTTTGTTATAAATATAAAAGAACTAAATCATGTATTCATATTCCATTTGTATCTTTTCTCTCTTAATATTGTTTTATAACTTCTTTGATTTCCCAATAAAGAATTTTTTTTGAATAACTATGAGACTTGCATTTCCCTTTCATTTTCTATATTCCATATAACTTATTCAAATACACCCTAAATTTGTCCCATTCTTTTCCAAAAGTTTCACCTCCTTGTTGCCTAATCTTTGATGTTAATTTTGCTATATCCATGTATTCGACCATCTTTTGCCTCCATTCCTCTATGGTAGGAATCTGTTGCTGTCTCCAAACTTGGGCCAGCAAAATTCTCGCTCCTGTTGTTGCATAAAGAAATGTTCTCACATCATTTTTCTCGATGTCTTCTCCTACCATTCCTAACAGGAATGCTTCAGGTATTTTTTTAAAGTTATATTTGTAGATCTTTTTTAGTTCATTGTATACTTTTTCCCAGTATTGTTTTATTTTGTCACAGAGCCACCACATATGTATAAAATTACCTTCTTTGGCTCCGCATTTCCAACATTTCTTATCCCCAGACTTATACATTTTAAACAGTTTTGTTGGTGTGAGGTACCACCTGTACATCATTTTATATAGATTTTCCTTGAGCTGTACACATGCCGTGAACTTGATTGTTACATTCCATAGCTTATACCACTTTTCATAATCAATATTATACCCTAAGTCGATTGCCCACTTGATCATAGAGCTCTTAATTTCCTCGTCTTTGGTATGCCATTCTAGTAGAAAATTGTAGATATTCGATAGATTTTTAGTGTTATCACATATGACTGTTTTCTCCAGTATTGTTTTTGTTTGTTCAAACCCTTTCTCTTTTTTATCTTTCAAGAACAAACTATGAATCTGTCGATATTCTAGCCATCCTTGCAATCTATCTTTTATGTCCTCATAAGGTTTCATTACATATTCATTGTCTTTCTCTACTAGAATGTCTCTATAGGAAAGCCACTGTTGTTCCGAGTTTTGTTTTTTGACAGAGAGTGCTTCTTGAGGGGATATCCAACCTGGAGTTTTCCTTTCAAACCATTCTTTATATTTAGCCCACACCAAATATAATGATTTCCTTATTGAATGGTTCAAAAAGGCCTTGTTGACTTTGACCTTGTCGTACCACAGGTACGCATGCCAGCCGTATCTGTTTGTAAATCCTTCTAAGTCCAGAAGTTCTACATTTTCTAATTTGAACCACTCCCTTAACCATACTACACAGGCCGACTCGTAATAAATCTGTAGGTCAGGTACACCAAAACCCCCTCTTTCTTTCTTGTCTGTTAAGATCTTAAATTTGATTCTAGGCTTCTTTCTTTGCCATATAAACCTGGATATTGTCCTCTGCCATTCTTTAAATTGGCTTTGTCCCATCACAATTGGAATCGTTTGGAAAAGAAAGAGCATCTTAGGTAACACCATCATTTTTACCGTGGCTATTCTCCCCCACCAAGACAGCTTTAATTTATCCCATATGTCTAGACTTTGTTTAACCTCCTTCCACATAGGTATATAGTTGTTTTTGTATAAGTCGGAGTTTTTAGATGTAAGCCATATACCCAAATATTTCACTTTTTTCACAGCTTCAATCCCTGTTTCCTGCTCTAACTGTTGTTTCTGTTCCACACTCAAGTTTTTTACCATCATTTTAGTCTTGGTCCTATTTAATTTTAGACCTGCCAGTTCTCCAAATTCTTCAATCACCTTTAGTGCTTCTGTCATTGATTTATGCGGGTCTTGCAATGTGAGAACTATGTCGTCCGCAAAAGCTTTTACCTTGTGTTCTCTGAGCCCCTGTTTTATTCCTATGATGTTTTCTGATCTTCTTATCTCTTGTAATAGCACTTCCAATGTTATTATAAATAACAAAGGCGAGAGTGGGCAGCCCTGTCTTGTTCCTTTTGAAATACTTAAGCTCTGTGTAAGATCGTTGTTTATAATAATTCTTGCCTTTTGATTTTTATATATTGCGTCCACACATTTCATAAAGTTTTTCCCAATTCCCAACATTTCTAAGTTCCTCCTCATAAAATGCCATGATACATTATCGAAAGCTTTTTCAGCGTCGATAAAAATTAAGGCTGCTTGCTTATTTATTTTAATATCCAAGAATTCTATCACATTCAATATATTTCGCATATTCTCTCTTAGTTGTCGTCCTGGTAGAAAACCTTTCTGGTCGGAATGAATTTGTGATGGTAAAACCAACTTAAGTCTATTTGCCAATATATTTGTAAAGATTTTATAATCGTTATTTAATAACGATATTGGCCTGTAATTTTTAACATTTGTTGCGTCAGAACCTTGTTTATGGATCACAGTGATGTGTGCATCCTCCCAAGTTTTGGGTATTTGGCCTGTTTTCATTATGTTATTAATTACTTCTTTAAACGGAACCATCAGTTGTTGATATAGCAATTTGTAATATTTTATGGGTAGCCCATCTGGACCTGGAGCTTTCCCGTTTTTCCCTTTTTTGATTACACTTGTAATTTCCTCCTCTGTTATCTGTTTTTCTAATAACTCTGTTTGATCTTTTGTAATACCTTCCAATGTATGTTTTCCGAGGTAGTTATCAATCTTCTTCTTGTCTTCTTTTGGTGCTTTATATAAATTTTTGTAGAATTCTAGGAATGCATTTTTTATTTTTTCCTGATTGTCTAATATCTTTTCATTCTGTATAATTTTGTTTATTATAATTGCATTCTTTCGCTTCTTCAGCTGCCATGCAAGCCATTTTCCTGTTTTATTAGCAGATTCGAAGTTTTTTAGCTTTAATAGATTTATTTTCCACTCAACTTCTTGGCTTACTATTCCTTCTATCTGTATTTGTAGGAGCTTATACTTCTGCTTTATTTCCTGGTCTTCAGGTTTTGCTACCAGTTGTTTTTCTGCATCTTTTATTTTCCTCAATATGTCTTCTTTTAACTTCTCTCTCTCTCTTTTTCTTATTGAGCTCTGTTGGATTAGGAACCCCCTCATAACCGCCTTCCCAGCGTCCCATACCATATTTATATCTGTTCCTTTGTTTAGGTTAGTTTCAAAATAGATATTTAGTTGATCTTTTGCCTTTTCTAAAATATTACGGTCATCCAGTATGGTTTCGTTCATCCTCCATCTGAACACTTTACGTTCTTTTATTTTCAATTCCATTAGGATTGCCCTGTGGTCTGATAGAGTTTTTGGTAAAATTTCAGATTTAGACACCTTAGTAGTTAAATCTTTTGATATCCATATTTGGTCTATCCTGCTCCAACTTTTATTTGGCTCAGAATAGAAAGAAAATTCTCTCACTGTTGGGTTTTTCCATCTCCATATATCTGTTAACTCATTATTCTCTATTAATGCTTCAAATGAGATTGGTAGTTTCCCCTGATTTGTTCTTTTTTTTATCTTTTCCGATCTATCTTTTTCTAAAGATGTGACTCCATTGAAGTCACCCATCAAAATGACTTTATATTCCATATAGTCACTGAGAATTTCTCCTAATTTTTTAAAGAATTCACTTTTGTTGTCATTTGGCGCGTAAATTCCCACTGCAATTATTTTTTCTCCCTCTAATTGAACCTGCAGTCCCAAGATTCTACCTTCTTTGTCTTTAAATATTTGTTTTGCATCATATTTATTTTTAACATAAATGACCACCCCTCTCTTCTTTTGTGTATCTGAGGAGGTAAACTCATTTCCCAGTTTCTTATTTTTTAACACTCTATTATGTCTTTTTATCACATGTGTTTCCTGCAGACATATTATGTCTGCTTTTTCTCTTTCCAAAATATGCCCTATACGGTTCCTTCGGTTTTTATCGTTCATTCCGTTCACGTTCCACGAAATTATTTTGACACTCATTTTGCTTATTTATTTAAATAATTTTATTATATGTAAGGAAAAGTGTTTAAATGTCATTCTCCTTAGTCGGAATCTCCTTTCTTTGTAACGTGAAGACACTGGTTCGAGTCCTGCCCTCCAGAGCAGGAGAAAACTAGCTTGCTCCATCCTCTGTGTGACAGCCCTTGAGATATTTGAAGATGGCTCTCATATCTCCTCTCAGTCTCCTCTTTTCCAGGCTAATCATGCCCAGCTCCTTCAACCGTTCCTCATCAGGCTTAGTTTCCAGACCCTTGATCACCTTGGCTGCCCTCCTCTGCACACCTTCCAGCTTGTCAACATCCTTCTTTAATTTTGGTGCCCAGAACTGGACACCTTATTCCAGGTGTGGTCTGACCAAAGCAGAATAGAGTGGTACTATTACTTCTGAAGCTCAACATCAAAAAAGCTAAGATCATGGCCACTGGTCCCATCACCTCCTGGCAAATAGAAGGGGAAGAAATGGAGGCAGTGAGAGATTTTACTTTCTTGGGCTCCATGATCACTGCAGATGGTGACAGCAGTCACGAAATTAAAAGACGCCTGCTTCTTGGGAGGAAAGCAATGACAAACCTAGACAGCATCTTAAAAAGCAGAGACATCACCTTGCCGACAAAGGTCCGTATAGTTAAAGCTATGGTTTTCCCAGTAGTGATGTATGGAAGTGAGAGCTGGACCATAAAGAAGGCTGATCGCCGAAGAATTGATGCTTTTGAATTATGGTGCTGGAGGAGACTCTTGAGAGTCCCATGGACTGCAAGAAGATCAAACTTATCCATCCTTAAAGAAATCAGCCCTGAGTGCTCACTGGAAGGACAGATCCTGAAGCTGAGGCTCCAAGTACTTTGGCCACCTCATGAGAAGAGAAGACTCCCTGGAAAAGACCCTGATGTTGGGAAAGATGGAGGGCACAAGGAGAAGGGGACGACAGAGGATGAGATGGTTGGACAGTGTTCTCGAAGCTACTAACTGTGGGAGGCAGTGGAGGATAGGCGTGCCTGGCGTGCTCTGGTCCATAGGGTCTTCATCCTGGAGAGAAGTGACTAGTGGGGTGCCACAGGGTTCTGTCTTGGGCCCAGTCTTATTCAACATCTTTATCAATGACTTGGATGATGGGCTTGAGGGCATCCTGATCAAGTTTGCAGATGACACCAAATTGGGAGGGGTGGCTAATACCCCTGAGGACAGGATCACAATTCAAAATGACCTTAACAGATTAGAGAACTGGGCCAAAGCAAACAAGATGAATTTTAACAGGGAGAAATGTAAAGTACTACACTTGGGCAAAAAAAATGAAAGGCACAAATACAGGATGGGTGACACCTGGCTTGAGAGCAGTACATGTGAAAAGGATCTAGGAGTCTTGGTAGACCATAAACTTGACATGAGTCAACAGTGTGATGCAGCAGCTAAAAAAGCCAATGCAATTCTGGGCTGCATCAATAGGAGTATAGCGTCTAGATCAAGGGAAGTAATAGTACCACTGTATTCCGCTCTGGTCAGACCTCACCTGGAATACTGTGTCCAGTTCTGGGCACCACAGTTCAAGAAGGATACTGACAAGCTGGAACGTGTCCAGAGGAGGGCAACCAAAATGGTCAAAGGCCTGGAAACGATGCCTTATGAGGAACGGCTTAGGGAGCTGGGTATGTTTAGCCTGGAGAAGAGAAGGTTAAGGGGTGATATGATAGCCATGTTCAAATATATAAAGGATGTCATATAGAGGAGGGTGAAAGGTTGTTTTCTGCTGCTCCAGAGAAGCGGACACGGGGCAATGGATTCAAACTACAAGAAAGAAGATTCCACCTAAACATTAGGAAGAACTTCCTGACAGTAAGAGCTGTTGGACAGTGGAATTTGCTGCCAAGGAGTGTGGTGGAGTCTCCTTCTTTGGAGGTCTTTAAGCTTGACAGCCATCTGTCAGGAATGCTTTGATGGTGTTTCCTGCTTGGCAGGGGGTTGGACTGGATGGCCCTTGTGGTCTCTTCCAACTCTATGATTCTATGATTTTATGATTCTATGATTTCTATGATCTATGAAGAGTCGGACACGACTGAACGACTGAACAACAACATTACTTCCTTTTACAGTGGACCCTCCAGATACGAACTTAAATTGTTCTGGGGGTCCGTGCGCAAAGTCCGCAACAAGAGGTGCCGCTTCTGCACATGTGTGTAGCGCAACAGAGTGCTTCTGCACATGTGCAAGCGATGAAACTAGGAAGTATACACTTACAGGTTTGCCGCGTTTGCAACATGAAAATTACGTTACCTGTAGGTAACGTAACCCAAGGTACCACTGTATGTGGACACTACACTTCTGTTGATGCCGCCTAGAATAGCATGAGCTTTTTTCGCTGCTGCATCACACTGTGGACTCGTGTTCAGCTTGTGGTCCACCACCTAGATCCTTTCCACAGGTACTGCTAGTAAGCCAGGTGTCCCACACCTTATATTTGTGCATCTGGTTCTTCCCGCCTAAGTGCAGAACCTGACATTTGTCCCTATTGAATATAATGTAAGTGCCTCTAACCTTATGCAGTGTTGAAAAAGCTCAAGGTAGCACACCCTCTTCTCTGCATGACGGACAAGTGGGGGTAGATTAGGCTGAAAGACAGTGGTTCTCCCCCCCCCGCCCCCGCTGCCCCAAAAAAGTCACCCATTGCAGAGCTGTCAACCTTCACCATAGCTGTCAACTTTTCCTCTTTTTTTGCAATGGGAAAAGGCGCTGGAATGTGGGAATTTCCCGCGAAAAAAGGGAAAGTTGACAGCTATGCCAGTGAGTGGGGATTTGAACCCTGGTCTCTCAGGTCCTGGTCTACCCTTCGTCAATCCGGTGCCCTCCAGATATTTTGGACTAAGACTCCAGTGTCCCCCAGCATAACGGCATTGGTGTTTTGTCTTCGGAAATATCAACAAATGTGCAGGATGCCCAGAGGATGAAACTGGCAAGGGTCGGGGGAATATTGCAAACTCTGTTATACTAGTAATTGCAGTTCCCTGAAAAATGCCCCTTTGACACCAGGCTCTTCTATGGAGTGAAAAGTACAGAACAGATGAGAGAGGTCTTCATCAGCCGTGTGAGAAGCGTCTGTATAAAATAGTCAGTGAAGAAATTGTCTCACTGACTGAGCAAGGACCATCAACACCTTTTGGCTGTTTTTTTTTCTCCCCTTGGCAGGTCTTTTGGGGAGCCCCCCCCCCCGTGGCCCAATCCTCGGTGCCAGGCCTGAATTTCCCCAGACTCTGTCTGCAAGAGTCTGGGCACATCCTGGCACCAATTTTCTGCTGAAATTTTCAAAGTTTGGGGGATGAAATATACTCAGAGTCAAGTGTGAATTTCATGCTCTTTATTCAGCTCATAGTAGCAATGAATGAATCTTTCCCCCAAAACGTCTGCTATATATACATTATTTACACAATGGGCCCCACGTGATTGGCTAATTCTGGGCTACTCCTGTAGGCCAATCAGGTTGCGGATTCACTTCCTCCAGGAGCCTGATTGGCTGCTCTTGCAGGCCAATCAGGTCGCTGATTCACTTCCACCTGGAGCTGGATTGGGTGGCTCCTGCAGACCAATCAGACTGCTGCATTCTGGATCCTACATAACAGGGGACAAAGAGATGAGAGGACCAGCAGCTTCTTAGGAACAAAGCCAGAGGGGTGGAAAAGGAGCTATGCTCTCACAAAGATTTCTCCACTGCCAGCTGGGATCCTCCTCGCCGTCAGGAGCCGCCCCCCATTGATGTGGCTCAGCGGCAGAGCACCTGTATAGAAACCTGAAGGTCGCAGGTTCAATTCCTGGTATTTCCAGGTCAGGCTTCTTCTGGTCTCCAAGGGGTACCTAAAATAATAAAATCACAGCCAGCTGCTCAGGTCTCCCCAATCCACCCCACGCGCTAAGTAAACAGGGAAGGATGGTCACGTTCAAATATGGCAGCTTCAAATTGTTCCATGCAGCTCAATCTCTCAATGCTGTGAAGTTTCAGGGGTTCCACCAAACACCTTAGCTTAGTTGTTAACCTATGGAACTGCCTGCCCAAGGAGGAAGTGATGGCTACCAGCTGGAGACTCTCTGGTGCAAAGTGATGGTGTTTCTGTGATACACAAAAGTTCTGTTTCTACATTTCACCAGGCCGAGCACAATATGGATGATGGAAGGGACCCGAGGGTCATCTAGTCCAACCCCCTGCAATTTGCAGGACCCTCGACACGTGGTCCCACATCCAGTTTGAAACCATACCGAACCCTGCTGAGCTTTGCCAATGTGCTAGTAGTGGAACACCTAAAATAATAAATCCCATTTTCTCAGGAATTAAGTAATTACCACCTCAAAGGAATTGATGTAGGTATGATGTATCTTGGGGTGGTCTTGGACTCCAGGGTGGGAAATTTAAATGTATATATAAAGGCAGGCACACTTTTGTTCTAGATCTTCCACTGCTCTCCTGCGTGTGTGGGAGGGAGCACCCTGTTGCAACAGCTTTAATAAAGATCAGGCTTACTAGCTGCTTTGCTTCTCAATATTCTCTGGTTGGCCTCTGTTCTTCTCTCCTACAGATGGAGAACCTACAAAGGGCAGATATTTTGTTTATAACACTAGAGCACCTGCTCTGCATGCAATAAGTCCCAGGTTCGATCCTCCAGGCCTGAAACCACCGTCTGAAGTCCTAGACAACCGCAGACAGTCAGTGTCGACAATACTGAAGACAATATCTGAAGAAGTGTGCATGCACACGAAAGCTCATACCAAGAACAAACTTAGTTGGTCTCTAAGGTGCTACTGGAAGGAATTTTTTTTTTTTTATTTTGTTTTGACTATGGCAGACCAACACGGCTACCTACCTGTAACTGGAACTATGGAAGGCACCACATTGAGCCGCATGAAATGGAAGTCCATCAACCTCACCAAGAAACTTGCACATGTACAGACCAACATCTTTCTGACTAAATGCAAGAACCTGGACATTATACCTAAGGGTCTTAGAATTAAGAACCCTCTACAATCCACTTATCCTACTGAATATGCAAGGAAACTATGCCACACTGTCTCCAAGAAGCTGCTCAAACATCTGACTAATTGCAGTCGTTAACAGTCATCAATAGGTTTTCAAACACCCATCAGCCAATCCCCCATTCCCACCACCCTTCTGAGTAATACCCCTCCCCACCCTCTCACTATATATAAGGGTCTGGTGACTTCTGTTTCAGTGTATCTGAAGAAGTGTGCATGCACACGAAAGCTCATACCAAGAACAAACTTAGTTGGTCTCTAAGGTGCTACTGGAAGGAATTTTTTTTAATTTTTTATTTTGTTTTGACTATGGCAGACCAACACGGCTACCTACCTGTAACTGACAATACTAGGCTTTTGGATGAGGTCATTGGGTTGATCATCTCCCACGATCCTGCTCTCACCCTGCTGTGGGTTTCCAAACCGTCTCCTGTGCCGCCCCTCTTGCCCGACTTTCATTCTTCTTCCTCATTACCGTTCATCTCTCTTATTTATTCCGTCTCTGGCTTTGTCCCTCCTCGCCTGGGTGGAACTGAATTTGCTCCCTCTGGGGTTGCCTAAGCCCTATTCAATGCAGTCTCCACTGGCAACCGCTCACGTTCTTTAGGCGAAGCTGATGGAGGGGAAACACGCGCCCTTTTCTCTTTCCAGAAGCAGGCAGCATCAGCAGAGGTCCTCAGTGCCAGAAGCAGGATGCAACTGGCTGAGAAACACACCTCCATCTTCCTTGCTGGCTCACGGATGCTACAGCTGCCTGCCTGCCAGCCCTGCCCTGTGGCTTTGCCAGTAAGCAGCAGAAAAGACTGCTGCAATCATTTGCTCACCCAGTTCCATGGAACTGAACGGAGATTGCTTCTGAGTGGACCTGTTCAAGATAGCACCACAGATACGAGATTCCTGACAGCTTCGGCCACAAGGGTCATAGAAACATGCAAGCCCACAGGGCTGACTTAAGCTTATCCGGCGCCGTGGTGCAAGGATTCCTCTGGCGCCCCCTACCCCCACGTTTCCCTCCGGGCAGATAGCAGCTGGAGGGCGGCTCCTCCCGTGGGACGGAGGCTCCGGGTGTGGCGCGGCATGGTGGAGGCAGGCGAGAGCGGTGGGGCGGGGCTGGCGGTGGCGCTGGAGGGCAGCTCCTCCGGTAGGGAGGAGGCTCCGGGCGTAGTGCGGCATGGCGGAGGTGGACGAGGGCGGTGAGCTGATGCCGGGAGGCACCGCGTCCAGCCTCCGCCTCTTCCATGGCACCCTCCAGAACGCGGTGCCATGGTTCCATGCACCACTAGTCTCTATGGCTAAGACGCCCCGGCAAGCCCACTAACCACGTCTTCTACACTGACTTTGTTGGACTGGTCATGTTGTGTGGATGCCTGGCGATTGTCTTCCATAAGAGCCAGTGTGGTGTAGTGGTTAAAAGCAGTAGATTCGTTATCTGGTGAACCGGGTTCGCGTCTCCGCTCCTCCACATGCAGCTGCTGGGTGACCTTGGGCTAGTCACACTTCTCTGAAGTCTCTCAGCCCCACTCACCTCACAGAGTGTTTGTTGTGGGGGAGGAAGGGAAAGGAGAATGTTAGCTGCTTTGAGACTCCTTCGGGTAGTGATAAAGCAGGATATCAAATCCAAACTCTTCTTCCAAAGCAACTACTCTATTCCGAACTTAAAAATGGAAAGTGTAATGCTGGTGGTCAACAAAAGAGGTTTAAAGACTGTCTCAAGGCAAATCTTAAAAAAATGTAGTATAAACACCGACAACTGGGAAACACTGGCCTGCGAGCACTCCAGTTGGAGAACAGCCTTTACCAAAGGTGTCATGGGCTTTGAAACAAAATAAAAAAAAAATTCCTTCCAGTAGCACCTTAGAGACCAACTAAGTTTGTTCTTGGTATGAGCTTTCGTGTGCATGCACACTTCTTCAGATACACGGCTTTGAAGACACTCAAACTCAGGACGCATGGGAGAAACGTGCTAAGAGGAAGGCATGCTTGGCAAACCCTCACCCTGATCAACTCCCTCCCGGAAACCAATGTCCCCACTGTGGAAGGACGTGTGGATCCAGAATTGGCCTCCACAGTCACTTACGGACTCATTGTTAAAACCGTGGTTATGCAAGACAATCTTACTCAGCTACGAGGGATCGCCAAAGAAAGAAAGAAGAAACCTTAAAAAAAGTCTTTTTAAACATTTTCTTTAACTCATTATATACCATTTCCCAAAACCAGAAGCCTGCTTTTTACTGGTTATAGCGGGTGAAGAGATACCAAGGGAAGATAAAAGACTGTTTATGTATGCGGCAACTGCGGCAAGAATTATTTTAGCCCAAAAATGGAAACAAGAAGAAGTACCAACGAAAGAAGAGTGGCAGACGAAGATGACGGACTTTATGGAACCGGCAAAGCTGACAGGAAAAATCCGAAACCAGCACGATCAAGTATTCCAAAAGGACTGGAGTAAATTTATACGATATCTGAAAGATTATTGTAAGCAATTAACATCACTAGCAGGGTTGTCTGAAGACTTGTAATGAGAAGTTTTCTATCTTTCTAAATTTATTTAAATTTTGGGCCTTTTTGTAATGAGTGTAATTAGAATTGGAAAACGTACAAAATGCAATGGTAGAAAGGTTAATTTTGAAAGCCACGAGGGACGGAAGTCGATAGGCTGTAAAGAGCCAAAGTGGTAAAGTGGATAATGATGATGTGAATGTATAATATTAAATGGAAAATAAATAAAAATTATCTATCTATCTATCTATGTATATATATACTGGTGAAACTCAAAAAATTAGAATATCGTGGAAAAGTCCATTTATGTAAGCAATTGTTTTCATTAGCTACTGGAGTTTAATATATGAGATAGACTCATGACATGCAAAGCGAGATACGTCAAGCCTTTGCTTGTTATAATTGTGATGATTATGGCGTACAGCTGATGAAAACCCCAAAGTTGAGATTGTTAATTCTCATATATTAGTTTCACCTTTTAAGTTGAATTACTGAAAGAAATGAACCTTTCCACAATATTCTAATTTTTCGAGTTTCACCTGTATATAGATATAATATAGACATATCTATAGATATGTGTGTACATATATATATATATATAGAGAGAGATATATATATATATATATATAAAGAAGCCAGTGTTTTATAGCTCAGAGATTCACAAGCATAGAATCATGGAGGATGAAGCAATTGAGAAATTTCTGGAACGGCAATGGGATATCAGCTTCGCCCAAGGCATGATGGAGAACAGCAACAACTGGGGGGAAAGAAAGACATGAACATTTTACAAGGACAGGAAGAAACACCACGGACAGAATAATTGCCACACACAGGAAGAACAAGGATATAGTTCCTCACTTGTAGCTTTTTAAACCATTTAGCATGTCAACACGAATAGACGTTCTGAATATTGCAGTTGTTGTATAAGGGATTATGATGATGACCGGAATCTAATGGAAATTAATAAGATTTTGGAATGCAGAGATAATGCAAATGATCAAGCCATCAATTATATCATGTGGTCCCCCCCCACCTTATCTAAATTAGCATATTTTTCTGTGTATAAGACTAGGTGTTGTTTTTTTTTACTTTAAAATAAGGTTAAAAATCTGGGGGTGTCTTATACACGGATAGTGCATATGCCAATTTTCTAAATTTGGGGTCCCAAAAAGTAGGTGACATCTTACGCATGGGGGCGTCTTATACATGGAAAAATACAGTATATAATTCGGTATTTGAACTATTGGTATTAATATTTGTATTATAAATTGGTATTGTTATAATGAGGCTATTATTGGATTGTAATTGAAAACCAATAAAAAATTTTATCAAAAAAAAGCAGCAGCAGCGTAGGATCATGGAATCATAGGCACCCCAAAGTCCATCTATTCCACCCCCTGCAACGCAGAACCAGAAGAGGCGTGAAAAGGGTGGAGAGTTTTGCTAGGCTCAGACACAGCCCCCAATTGTTTGGGAAAAGCCGTGGGCAGGTGGAGACTTTCAATCTCGACATCTGAGTCATGGGGGACGAGCTGCTCTGCTCATTAGGCCTGACATTTGGCCAAGTCTGTACAGATTGTGTTCTTGCTAATAAAGAGTTAAATCCATCAGTGTGATTGACTGCTGGCTTGCTCCTTACAAGAGGCTTGAGAAGGGGCTGGAGAAGCCCATGATGCATTGCAGCCAGGGCCGTCTTAGCCATAGAGGCTAGTGGTGCGGGGAACCACAGCGGCACGTTTTGGAGGGCGCCAGGGAAGAGGTGGAGGCTGGATGCGGCTCCCCCCAGCATCAGCTCGCCGCCCTCACCCACCTCCGCCATGCCGCGCTGTGCCTGGAGCCTCCTCCCTGCCGGAGGAGCCACCCCCCAGCCCCGCCGGCAGCACCATGCCCGGAGCCTCCGTCCCGCTAGACAAGCCACCCGGAGGTAAACGTGGGGGTGGGGGTGGTGGGGCGCCGGAGGGATCCTTGCACCATGGCGCCAGATAACCTTAAGACATCCTTGACTGCAGTGAGGAGGAAATGAAGGAGGAGGGTGTGTTCCCTGGGGCCAAGAGGAATATTTCAGTTGTATCCACCAGAGGTCACCAAATATTACTTATTTGATGGTGAACACTGATTACAGGAAAGGATTTAAAGGCCAGCTGACCTTCTGCCCTCCTGGTCAAGGCAGTGACTTCTACACTCCCAGCCACTGCAGAGGATTTTGAGTCGTATTTAGAGGAGACACTCAGTACGTACAGACCTTAATAGTGTGGCCATGTGTCCTACTTTTCAGAGAACTGCTCTCTGTTTGCAGAGCTATCGTAGAACAGCTCCGTATTTGAAAGTGCCCTCTATTTGACGGAAAGTCCTGTCTAAAGTTAAAGACCACAAAAAGTGGGATGGGGGGGCCTTCGATATGCCCACCAACCGTTAACACCTGTACAGCACACAGAGCAGGCACTCAGCTCACCTGGTCACAGGTGAGCCTAGTAGCTGCCAAGCAACTCTCAGCACCTGGGCAACAGAATAAGCAAGCACACAGGCCACCTGGCCAAACTCTCCTCCACGAGGGCAAGATGTACTACCGGTATATTTCTATTGACATTGTAGGACTTCGTTCTAAGCTTACAGCATCTATAAAGCAGCTCGTGCAGATTTTATGCAAATATGTGCCCGCCCCTTTTGGCAATGCCTAAGAGTCCACTGTTGTCGCTGACCTGACCGGGTAATAGTAATAGTAATAATAATAATAATAATAATTATTATTATTATTATTATTATTATTAAGATAATGATGATAATGATGGGTTTCCCCAGCCATCATTTAAAAGATTAAAAATACATTAAAACACCAGTCATTAAAAACTTCCCTAAACAGGGCTGCCTTCAGATGTCTTCTAAACGTCAGATAGTTGTTTATTTCTTTGACATCTGATGGGAGGGCGTTCCACAGGGCGGAGCCACCACCGAGAAGGCCCTCTGCCTGGTTCCCTGTAACCTCACTTCTCGCAGGGAGGGAACCGTCAGAAGGCCCTCAGAGCTGGACCTCAGGGTCCAGGCTAGACGATGGGGGTGGAGACGCTCCTTCGGGTCTACTGGGCTGAGACCATTAGGGCTTTCAAGGTCAGCACCAACACAGGTTGTCACCCTGTTCCCGCAAACATATATCTCGTTCCTGTGAGGTTGTGTAGGAGAAGATGGCTAGCCGATGGGCCATCTATGGGAGCTTCATCCATCGTTCTGATGTCCTTGTTGGTGAAGCCTTGATAGGCTCAAGTATCCCCAGAATCCAGCTGGAATTTTTTTTTTTTTTGAACGAGTGCCATGGCTGTTACTCCCCCTGGCCTCTCTCTCCTCTTCTCCACCCCCTCAGATCAGACCCCTTTCCAAGAGATAGAAAAGGTTGGATCCTGCAGAACTTATCTCAGCCTTGTAAAGCTCAAATACTTGAAGAAGCGGGAGACAGAGTCACGCTCCCAACTTCCTACTTCTCTCTCTGAATTTTATTTTTCGGCCATTCCATGAAAAATGAGCCTGATAAGAATGCTAGATGAGCGCTGGACTTTGGTGAGGAAGATTCCAAATGTGCAGTCTAACCATTTTTTTAAAGCTAAAGACAAAAGAAGTTTAGTTTATGGACCTTCTTTTCAAAAGTCCACCCACGTAGTCTTCACAGAAGTGTTCAAGTTAAAAGTTTTCTGATGATTGTCCCACCCGTGACAGCATTTCCCCTTAATTTTGTATCGTTAAATTTCTTAAACTTAATTTCTGATTGCATAGTTGTAACCAATAAACATTGATTTAAACAGATATGCTGAGTTTATCATTGATTCACCTCCCAACTCACAGAGTTTTTCCATAAATCAAACTTATCTCAAGCTCCATGTCCTTTTTTTGTCCCACCCGTGACAATACTTTTAACATTTAATAAAATTGTCAAAAATATGCATAAAAATAATTTAAAAAATAGTAAAATGTTCAGTATTTTATTAAGAACATAGTTTACATTTTGGTTGTTAATTTTTATGTATATTTACATTGTTAGACGTGTGAATACCAAAAAACATGGTCCAAGTGTCCCACCTGTGACAATGGAATGGCCCTTTTAACGTAACTGCCCTCACCATCTCATGACGATGGGTCGGGTGGCCTCAGAAGCCTTGCGGGAAGACCTCACGGGAACCACGTTGACCAGCTCCTGCCCTAAAGACCTAGAATCATAGAATCATAGAGTTGGAAGAGACCACAAGGGCCATCCAGTCCAACCCCCTGCCAAGCAGGAAACACCATCAAAGCATTCCTGACAGATGGCTGTCAAGCCTCCGCTTAAAGACCTCCAAAGAAGGAGACTCCACCACACTCCTTGGCAGCAAATTCCACTGTCGAACAGCTCTTACTGTCAGGAAGTTCTTCCTAATGTTTAGGTGGAATCTTCTTTCTTGTAGTTTGAATCCATTGCCCCGTGTCCGCTTCTCTGGAGCAGCAGAAAACAACCTTTCTCCCTCCTCTATATGACATCCTTTGATATATTTGAACATGGCTATCATATCACCCCTTAACCTTCTCTTCTCCAGGCTAAACATACCCAGCTCCCTAAGCCGTTCCTCATAAGGCATCGTTTCCAGGCCTTGGACCATTTTGGTTGCCCTCCTCTGGACACGTTCCAGCTTGTCAGTATCCTTCTTGAACTGTGGTGCCCAGAACTGGACACAGTATTCCAGGTGAGGTCTGACCAGAGCAGAATACAGTGGTACTATTACTTCCCTTGATCTAGATGCTATGCTCCTATTGATGCAACCTCTTGAAGCCACCCCATACAACTCACCTTATTCAAACCAGGCACACGGATTCCAACCAGCATAGAAAGCCCTCGCAGCAGTGTCTCTCTCTTCCACGAACCTGGTTTTATTTCTCAATATTTACACTCCGCTCGATAATAAGTTTCAAACCCTCTCGAGACCCTCTTCCTAGAACACCCCCCTATGTGACACACACAAACTTATGCTCGGTGGCTAACGTTTTAAGAAAAGATGTGGTGAGGCTAACTGGGCTTGGAAGAGCTGCAAATGGGGTTGCAAAGGAAAATCCCTTTGATGAAACCTGGTCTCTCTTCTTTTTATCCCTAAGGGAAGAGAATAAATAAAAATAAAATAAAATAAACTATGTTATTTTCTCAGGTTTTAATCAACACTTTGTGGCTGGTTTTTTGAATTGCTGTTGTTACACTATGTATGGCTTTGCGCTGTGTTTTCTGTTTTATGGAATTTGTATGTAGCCATTTCACTGCATTTTAAATAAACAATAATTTTAAAAAAAGAGAAGTGGTGGGGCTTACATGTTTCTTAAGGTCAAGCCTTATGGTCCTGGCGTTCCTGTCTCCAACATCTTTTACACGCTACCATCAAGCCTCTTACGGTAAGACTATTATTATTATTATTATTATTATTGTTAATAAAAATATTTTATGCTGCTTACTATACACTGATCTCTGAAGAAGTGTGCATGCACACGGAAGCTTATACCAGAACACACTTAGTAAGGTGCTACTGGACAATTTTTTATTTTTATTTTATTTTTTTATTTTGACTGCGTCAGACCAACATGGCTACCTACCTGATCTCTGAGCAGTTTACATAAAAAGTTTTAAAAATACAATAAAAACCCTAATAAAACAACAAGGCAAATGATACACATATCAATAAAAACAGAACAAGTCGGTAAATGTTTATTATCCAGGGGAACACTACATAAAAAGGTGTGTATTCAAGAGGTGTTTTAAAGTAAGTACGGCTTTTCGCCTCCCAAATGGCATATTCCAAAGGGTGCTCCAGGGAGGGTATGAATGTGTGCCACCACCAAGAAGGCCCACATCCGAGGTGCCATAAAGGGACATAGCTCTGAAGTTCTTTTCTGAAGACCTCAGCGATCAGCCAACGTCTGTTCAAGGCATTTGGGGGACACCTGAGGAGAACCACAAAATGGGAGACCAGGAAAGACTGGATCTGTGAAGATCTACATCAGGAACAAGGGGTAGCGGGGTAGCAAATCAACCGCACACTGTGGTGTGTTCTATTTTTATTACAATTTATTTGGTTTTTCAAATTAAATTTTTACAGAGATCCATGAAACATAAATCATAAAAACAAGATTGCAAGGAATCTCCTGGGCTTCCATCCTCGCCTTTGTGGGTCCTATTATTTATCATTTTCTCCCGCATCTTTTATGATAATCCAGACCCTTTACCTCTTCCATTATGTCCAGAATTCAACCTTAAGTGCTATTCCAATCCTACTGACGATTTTAACTCTTTACAATGGTCTTTAAGGTAAGTTATAAATTCCCCCCATTCCTTGTTAAAACTTTGGTCTTCCTGATTTCTGACTCTTCTGGTCATTTTAGTCATTTTGGCATAGTCCATCAACTTCACCTGCCATTCTTCTCTGGTAGGGACTTTATCTTATTTCCAGGGTGTGTGTGTTCTAAATCACACCATTTCCTCAGTGGGTTGTAAGACCAGCACAGACTGCACAGGCAGCATCAACATATAAAAATGATCCTTTCCTGGCAAGGCTGCCCTTCCAAGCAGGCAGAAATCCAACAGGCTCAGCAAGACAGATAAGAGGGAGGGAGGTTTTTTTTAAACCCCCCTACACCCACATGTGCTGTAACTGTTGAACTTCTGCCTGCCAATCCATCTATTCCAGGAACAGCTGCAGAGACAGCACCAACATATAAAAACAGTCGATCCTTTCCTGGAGAGGCTACTCTTTGAAGCAGGTAGAAATCCAACAGGCGCAGCTTTCCTTAGAAAGCCAGATAAGAGGGTTTTAAAAAAAAACAACACCCCCACACCCACGTGCGCTGTAGCTGTTGAACTTCTGCCTGCCAAAGCAGCATCAACATATAAAAACAATCGATCCTTTCCTGGCGAGGCTTCTCTTTGAAGCAGGTAGAAATCCAACAGGCTTAGCTTTCCTCGGAAAGCCAGATAAGAGGGTTTTTTGTTACCCCACCCCACCCCGCCCACGTGCGCTGTAGCTGTTGAACTTCTGCCTGCCAAGCCACCTGTTCCAGGAACAGCCCAATAAATATAACAACAACAACAACAGTATGATATTTTATTTTATTTTTGCAGGGTAGTTTCCTCTCACATTATTAGTGAGGACACACACACACACACACACACAGAGGGGCTGGTTCCCTTTTTCCCGCCTCCCGGCGCAGGGCGGGCCACTTCCGGATGGGGCGCGTGCTGCCGCCCGGACGCCTTTGGCTGCGGCCCCCCGCCGCCCGCCCGCCCGGAAGTGCGTCGTCGGTTGCCGTCGGTTCCGGGCGGGAGCGCCGCGAGCCAGCAAAGGACGGGGCAGGACGGGGCCTTCTCTCCCTCGCTGGGCCGCACGGGGTTTCTTCCCCACCCCCTTCTCCCTCCGGCCTTCCGCGGGGCTCTTTTTATTCCCCCACCCCACCCCCTCGGTCGCCGCGCGGGGAAGAAGGACGGCGTGGGCCTTTCCGCCTGGTCCGCCTAACCGGGGCCTCCGCTGAAGGCGCTGGAACTTTCTCCCCTCACGCGCGCGCGGCTGACGGGGCGCGGTTTCCGCGGAGAGGGGGGGGGAAGCGCGACACTAGCGGCCTCCGCTTCTTCTTCTTCTTCTCTCCCGGTAACGGGCTCCCGGCGATGGCCTCGGAGGCCTGAGGAGGAGGAGGAGGAAGAGGAGGGATGGATCCTGGTGGCGGAGGAGGCGGCGGCTGCCCGGGACCCGGCTCGGGCGGAGGCGGCGGCGGCGGTGGCGGCGGCTCGGGCGGCGGCGGGAAGCCGAACCTGCAAGTGGTGTACCAGGCCGTGCAGGCCCTGTACCACGACCCGGACCCCAGCGGCAAGGAGCGCGCCAGCCTCTGGCTCGGGGAGCTGCAGAGATCGGTGAGAGGCTGGCCGAGGTGGGGGGGTGGGGGGCCGGGGGGTGGGGGGAGAGGGAGGCGAAACGTCTCCCTCCCCCCCCGTCGGTGTGCCGGGGGGGGGTTGGGGAGGGAAGAGGCAAGAGGAGCCCAGGCTCACCAAGGCGCATGGGGAGCCCTGGAGGGAAGGAGGATTCCCCAGGCAAGGGCGCACGTGGGGGGCAGAGGGCCAGGCGTGGTGGTGGGGATCGGGGAGGGTCACGAGAGGGTCGAGGCGGGGAAAGGAGCTCAGAAACTGGAATAGTATTAATAATAATAATAATAATAATAATAATAATAATAATTGTGCTTTGCCCAAGTCACTCGGGGCGGATGCAGTTAGGAAGGGCTTCTTGGGCCTCCTGCACACGGGATGGGGGGGGTAGGAAGGGTTTTTGAAGCCAAAGGGTCAGGCTTCCTGTTCAGAAGGACCTTGTGGGATTGGGCCGAGGGGGGGGGGAACCAGGAGGAGAGACCTTGGGAGGGAGGGATAAGCTGGGGCTGTTGGGTCTGGGCAGGAGAGGGAAGTAAGTGCCAGGGCAGCCAGAGGCAAGGAGGGGTGCCAGAGAAAGTGGGTGCCAGAGGGTTGGGCAGAGGTCGGGTGAGCAAAGTAGCTGTGGGGGGTGTGTGTGTGTTCTGGGAGGGTGCCGCTCTGAAGGCTTCATGGGGTGCGTGTGCGCAGGCCTCAAGGGACGTTGGGTACAGGAAGCGGCTTCGGAATATGAGTAGACTCGGGGCTTTTGCAGAATGCCGGTGAGTTCCCATGGGATGATTTTTAAGGCGGCTTCTTCCGAGGCCTTGCAGTGTCCCGGGCAAAGGTGGGTTCCTGAGCAGTGGCTTCTCAACCGGGTAGGATCCAAGCCCTTTCTCTTGTGCTCCCGACTGCATATGTAAGGGGACTGGCTCGCACCTTCACAGCCACCCACACCCAGCACCCTTTTTCATTCTACTCCTTTTGCAACCGCCGCAGCATGGGTGCTGGAGAAGTAGGCCCGGAGGCTCATTCTGTAGATGAGTAACTGTAGTCCTCTTGGAGAGCTGCTGCTGTTTCCATGATGCGTGAGAGAAGTTTCAAGGCATCGGGTTTAACTGGCTGTGCACTTTGCGGTGCAAGTCATGGCACTCCTCTGCAGAAGAAGTGGGGATTACAGTTCAAAATGAGCGTTGGAAGCACCCTAGCTGTATCTAGCCCAGTACTCGTTCTGAGGAGTTGAAGATGTAGGTACCGTAGATGTAACTGTTGTGACAGATCTCTTGGCACCGCGCACTGATTCTTCAGCACTTGGCATGGATTTATGCAGAGCTAAGCAAATGTGTGTGTTGTCAATGCATGCTGTGCCATAAACATAAAAAACTGAATCATGGTTCTCTCAAAATACACCCTTCTTTTAAAAAACACGCGGAGATACTTCGCTGCAACCTGTGTAGTTTGACAAGCTGTTTGGATTAAAAAGCAAATCTTATCGATTTGGGAGTGTCTGTCATGTCCCTTGTTGTAGTATGCTTCTTAAATCCCTGAGGCTGTGGAAAAGTTGTCTCTCTTGGCCTCAGTCCTGATGGTTTCCCTTATCTGCAATTTTTGCCATGGTGTGTGTCCAGCTGCTCTGGGTTGGGACACCAGGGGGAGATGTAACTTCCTTTTATTCCTCCCAGCGGCAAGCTTGCATGCCTGGATTAGTCTGAAACTGGGCTGGTTTGTGTTGTGGTAGCTTATGCAAGTTCCCTGCTTTTGAAACTCTAAGCCTGCCTCTGAATGCTCAGAAGCCCAGGCTTCATTCATGGAGGGTAGGAAGAAAGTCTAGCCCCTTTTACTTTAGCACAGGCCTTGAGCCTGCATTTTTGCCCAGTTGCGAAACTCACTTTGAACGTGTGTGAGATAAGGAAAGCTGCTTGTACTTTGCCTCCCTCTTCTGGTCTTGCAGTTTCTCCCTGGGAAGCTGTAAGTTGCTTTCAGAGACCAGAGCTACAGGTTTCGCCTGAGAATTCGAGGGATTCCACGCAGGGCAGCAGTTTGGAGCCAAAGGAGCCTGAATTGTTGCTGGCTTCTTAATAGCTAGAATTCAACTGATCTTGTCCTGTTCTCTTCCCTGTCTGGCCTAGGGAGCTGGGAGGAAGGCACTGCAATGGGTGGCGGAGTGTAAGGTAACTTCTCCCTGCAAATGTTGATAAGGTTCGGGTGCATTCTTGGGAGTCGCGCCCATGTCTAAAGATAGTTGCAAAGCCAGTGAGGCCCAGTTAGACCTGTCTTCTAGCCTCTGCCGTGGACCCATTTTCACTGTTTTAGAGCACCAGAAATTCCACGAAACAAGTGGACTCTCTTTTTGGGATTACCGTCAGTATAAACGTGCTAAAGCTCTGGTATGCATCTAGTTTTACTGCAGGACTACTTTGGGAACTGTTCTGACCATGTGGGCTATAGTTCCCGTCCCCACCCCCCAGCTCGCTTCTGGGAAATGCTATTTATTTATAGGATAGTTGTTTTATTTTGCTTACTTATTAATACATACATACAAGGAACTCAAGGTACATAGTTCTCCTTTTCCCCATTTTATCCTCACAACAACCCTGTGAGGTATGTTAGTCTTAGAGTTGGTGACTGGCCCCAAGGTCACCCAGTGAGATTCATGGCTGAGTGGAGATTTGAACCCTGGTCTCACCTGGCCTAACACTTTAACCACTGCACCACATGCATATAAACAACACTCATAATATATATTCCAGGGCAGTAAAAATTCTTAAACAGTATTCATAAACAATAATTAATAAATGAAATAATAATAATAATCTTTAATAACTAGTCAGTTGTAAAAGCACCAAAAGTGCTTCAACGACAGTAGAATTACATAATAAAACAGCCAGTGTTTAGAACTTGTTGAATCGTAATTTTAAAATACTCTGGGCGCAGCCTCCTTGCACTTCTCTTGCCTCTGGGTTTGCAACTTTAGGGCCCGATACAAAGGACTGCCCATCTCAACAAAAAAAATCCCATTTCTGGTTTACTGCATAATGCGTGCCGGGCTGGTCTTCTGAGAAAATTCTTACTTTGCTTTTCTCTCCCGCAGTCATTCAAGGAGGACAACTGGTGTGCCACTGGGCTCTTGGGACACTTCTTAAATCCCAAATCTACTCTTTTATCTTTCAGAATGATGTGCTTTGGAGGATTTAGGCTTGTTCAAATATTCTACAAGTAGGGAAAGTGTCCACCTGCGACATACAGCAATAATTGTGCCTTTTCGTGTCTTAATGACTGACAGATTTATTGTGATACGTGCTTTTGTAGGTAAGGAAGTGAGTAAAGGATAGACCCCAGGGGATGGGAGGAGTTAATCCTTGCATACTAAAAACAGGCATGTGCTTGAGTCCATTTTAAGGTATCTAAAGGAGAAATAGAAAAAGGTAGGTTCAGGCGTGCCCAGAATGCATATGTGTCATTTTTATACATCCGTTAATATGAGTGCATGTGCTTACCTGGGAAATCCTCCCGCTAAATCCAGTGGAGTTTATTTTCCAGTAAATGTGTATAGTAGTAGGTTTGCATTTTAAGGTGGCCAAAGACTTTGCTCCAGTTAACTAGAAACACAAACAGCCTATGTTCCAGAGATGGTAAGTTAAAGATGCCTCCTGAGCTGAGAATAAGCCTAGTAGCTTAGAATCATAGAGTTGGAAGGAAAACCTGAGGATCATTTAGCCCTGCGGGGATCAGACCAGCGACCGGGGCATTGTCAGCGCCATGCTCTAACCAGCGGAGCTGCATGAAATAGCCTGTGAGCCAACGTGAGCCAGTGTGGTGTAGTGGTTAAGAGTGGTAGACTCGTAATCTGGTGAACCGGGTTTGCGTCTCTGCTCCTCCACATGCAGCTGCTGGGTGACCTTGGGCTAGTCACACTTCTTTGAAGTCTCTCAGCCCCACTCACCTCACAGAGTGTTTGTTGTGGGGGAGGAAGGGAAAGGAGATTGTTAGCTGCTTTGAGACTCCTTCGGGTAGTGAAAAGCAGGATATCAAATCCAAACTCTTCTTCTTCTTCTTCTTCTTCTTCTCCTTCTCCTTCTCCTTCTCCTTCTCCTTCTCCTCCTCCTCTTATCTTTGCCGGAAACTCACCTGGTGGACTTGGACAAACCAACTTTTCTTTCAGTCTTGTCTCCCATACATTTTTATCCTATCCCTTCCTCCTGTAGCTGTGGGCAGTAATACAAAACACTCCCACCCTCCCCATGCTTCAACCCTCATAACACTGTGAGATAGGTTAGGCCGAGAGAGAACATAATCTCACGTGCATAAATTGCAGGTACCTCATTGGCACCTGGCCTTTGGAGACCTAAGTGGCCGAGGACCCAGACACCTGGAGGAACATGGGGCTCATAGAATTGCAGTGTTGGAAGGGACCACAAGGGTCATCTAGTCCAACCCCCGCAATGGAGGAATCTTTGGGGTTCCTTAATTATTTATTTTGTATTTTCCCCCCTGATGTAAGAGCTGTCCTCGTAGGATTGGGGGAGAGCCTGGCATCACCTCTCTTTCTCTCACCTAGAGGGGCAGACATGACCGAAGATGAGCAATTGTCGTGAGTGAGATGATTAAGCAGAAATGCTGACTCTGGCACGTTGAGCCTTTTTTGTTCTGCATGCCGGTATTTTGCTCTTTGTTCGATTCTGTTCCAGATCTGCTGTGCAAAGAACTTTATAGCCGCTCTTTGAACGCGTGAAACACTGTCCCGTGGAACTTACTAGTGATCCAAATCAGTCTTCCTTAGCTTGGTGCTCTCCAAATGTTTGGGGTTGCCACTTTCACAATCGATTCTGGGCACCATGACCATGTGGATGCAGCAGGGTATCTTCCTTGTCGACGTCCAATTCCTGGCCTCCAAGGCAAAAACTCTAGGCATGCTGTCTCCCGAACTCCTCCTTCCATAGGAAATTCCCCTTTTTTGTAGTGCCATCTAGGCCCGTTGCGTTGGTTTGAGGACAGGTCCTCTCTTGGATTGCTGGTGTGAGCAGGAGGGTTTTGCAGAGGCGCCGACCTACTTGAAGGATCCAGTTTCCACTTTCAGGGAAACGAGACACTCTTTCGACTTGCCTGTGGAGAACTCTCTTCCCTTGGTTCTCCTGTATTCACTTTCAGCCGTCGCCCTGGGCTCTTTTGCGCGTTTGCCTGCTGGGTGGCTTTCAGGACAAAGCCAGGCCCGCTCGCAGCCTCCAGATTAATGCATTTTCTGCAGCATTTTGGGCTTGCACAGGAGCGAGTCAGGAGGCGCCGCAGAAGGAGGACATTCCACCCTGTTCCCAAGACTGGGTTCCATTCAAGCCTTTCAATATATTTTTATTACACCTAATCTGTTGAGAGGGTTGTGCACGGCGATCTGGTTTCATTCTTGAATAGAGCATGTGGGCAGGAGGTGCAAAGGGTTTTGCAGTATTTAAGAGGAAGCTGGGAGGGGAGCGGAGCGGTTGAGACCCAGCCATCCCAGCGAAGAGAGGGGCTCTGTTTGCAGTGGTGACCCAGGCAGTACTCGGGCCTTACCTGGGAGTCACCTGACGTGGGAGGCCCCCCCTCCGGTGTTTGGCTGCAGGTTGCAGCCCCTTAGTGTTGAGGGGGGGGGGAAACTTTGCACATGCTCAGAGCTGCTCTTCTCACGACAGTTGCCGCATATATTGCAGAGTGGATCCCTAGCTCTGAGAAAGATTCTTGACTTGTTCTTTAGGAAGGCCTTGTTCGAATTATTCCCTGTGTCGTGGAAGGGTTTGGTGGGGATGGAGAGAAATGTCTGAAAATAAGAGGAGAGTGGTGAGGAGAAGAGTGCTTGGGAGAAACTAAAAATCAGGTGTGGGGTGGATGCCTGGGGAACAAGATACCAAGTAGAAAAAGAATAAAAAGTCTGTCTACCTTAATAGTATCCAGGATGGAGGCATTTTATTGCAGGGTTCACCTTTCCCCCTTGGGCCAAAATCCTATCAGAGTATCCTCACCCCTCTCATCACTGGTTTAGGTTCAGACAACCATGCCGCTCCTCCAGGATGCTATAAGCTAGACAATTTGGACCACAACTCCCAATACAGTGTGCCGGCGGGGGCCTATGGGAATTGTAGCCCAAACCAAATGGAAGACCCCATTTTGGCCAAAGAGCTCAAGCAGGGCATTGCACTTTCGCCTCTACTCCTCCTAATTCCCATTTTGCTCTTCCAACTAACCACCAACATTTCATGACTACTGAAGGTGCAGATGCTCTGGTCATTAGGCTATTTTAAAAAAATAGATATTGTGAATTTTGGAATTTTTTTTTCTGCTTTGCAAATCTGCTCCCCACCCCCTGAGCACGCTGATAACCTCCCTCTTGTTTCTCTGTAGCACAGTTCTTACTCTCGTTTTGGCCAGCACCCGATTTCACTACTGGAGGAGCGATGTGTTAAACAAGAACAACCCAGAACATTTCATCTCCCTTTTTGGAGACTCACTCCAAGGTGGCACAGGCCAGGAGTTGGCTCAGTGGACCCAGAGGCCACTTCGTATGCTCATAGCCTCCGTTGTTACTTGCCCCGGGCAACTAGACAAAAGTGGCTCTTTGCTAGCTACTGTGGCACATTCCCCGCCAAGGGCCTCTTCAAATGCACTTGAGTCAATGGTTCCCTTTCCTTCCTTCATGAGACAACATCTGGTGCCTCAACAATCTTACACAGAGTGTTAGAAACTCAGATAAATAATGCAGTTGCCAAATGGCACCTTACATCTAGGTTACAGTTGCCACCACAGAATGTCTAGGCGCCATTTTCTTTTGCAATGAAATTATTATTATTATTATTATTATTATTATTTCATTTCTATACCTCTTTATATTTTAAAGGAAAAAAAAGTCTTAAAGCAATTTACAACAAATTAAAACCTCAAATAAAACAATCCAGAACAAAACAATTTCAAGGAAGCTTCAAGGAAAATATTATTTCCGATCTTCCTCTAAGGGACATTTTGCTTTCCCTGTGTTTATTCACCTACTAATTTATATAGCTGCCCCACAGCAGAAGTACTCTAGCAAGCCAGTGTGGTGTAGCAGCTAGAGTGCCGGACTAGGACCTGGGAAATCAGGGTTCAAATTCTCGCTCAGTCATGAAGCTCAGCGGGTGGCCTCGGACCAGACACAGCCTCTTAACCTCCCTCGCAGGGTCGTTGTTCAGATTGACTGAGGAGGGGGGGTGAACCATGTATGAAAAAGGCGGGAGATAAATGCAACGAATAAGCTCTTCTGCTTACCTGTGTAAGAAAGCTGGAGGGGCTAGCCAGATTGAGATGTCATTTGTCAACCTGGCACCCAGAGAGCTCCACACAGTCGCAATTGGACCCTCACCAGTTTCAGGATGCGCCTGGCTGATTTCTAACACGGCTCACATACTCAGGATCTTCCGAGTTGTGACCTTTGTTGATGCATCTCTGCTGGCATTCTTATGAAACTTTTTGGAAAAAAACCTTTCCTGTGGGTGGTGATTTTGGGCTTTCATAATAGCCACTCCCTTCCTCTTCTCCACTTCCTGTTTGGCCCAAAAAGTTGGGAGGCAGGGAACCTGCTTAAGTCCAAATTCTCCTCTTGGAACGCTTTCCTTGGCACAAGACATGACAGCGTTAACGCCGATAGTCTTTCTGAAGTTTGGTTGTAGTCCGAATCAGGTTTGCCCTTGATTCATTCATTTCAGTTCACGTTACTGTTTCGAAACGTTCAAATTGAAACTGCCTCGATGTGCTTAAAACTGGGTGTCAGCTGCTTTGAGAAGATGGCGGCGTGCCCTGAAGAAACCCATAAAAGAGAAGCAGGTTATGTTCTCTGCCCCAACCAAGACTGTGACCTGGGGGCAGCTTTTGGCGGTCTTGTGGCCTCCCCAGGAAGGAGGTGGGCAGCAACCCCCACAACTGATGGGGATACCCCAAATCTCAGTCTTTCAGCCAAATAATAATAATAATAATAATAATAATAATAATAATAATAATAATTTATTATTTATACCCCGCCCATCTGGCTGGGTTTCCCCAGCCACTCTGGGCGGCTTCCAACAGAATATTAAAATACAATAGTCTATTAAACATTAAAAGCTTCCCTAAACAGGGCTGCCTTCAGATGTCTTCTAAAAGTCTGGTAGTTTTTTTCTCTTTGACATCTGGTGGGAGGGTGTTCCACAGGGCGGGTGCCACTACTGAGAAGGCCCTCTGCCTGGTTCCCTGTAACTTGGCTTCTCGCAGCGAGGGAACCGCCAGAAGGCCCTCGGCGCTGGACCTCAGTGTCCGGGCTGAACGATGGGGGTGGAGATGCTCCTTCAAGTATTCTGGAGTGTGGCAGGTTGCTTTCTGGAATCTAAATAGATTGGTGGTACATGCAATCTACTCTCCCCCCCCCCCAACAGTTAACAATCGCTGTGGGAATTGGGTTTCTAGTGCAAAGTCTCCTTGTCTGAAAACTCATCAATATTTCATCTCCATCCTCCAAATAGCTTCTGCAAACTTGTTTGCCGCAAATCAGCTTCCCGTGGTGATTCCTACAAACTTTCCCAAGGCAGCAGCAATACATTTTTTTTAAAAAGCCCAGTTCTTTCTCTCCTGCTGCCTTTCTTTGTCTGTTTGGGCTTTTCAGATCCTCCTGAGAGCCATTTTTGCAGCCCGTTTTCAAAAGATCGTCGGTGGGTAACCAACATGGTGCGCTCTGGTCGCTGGTAGACTGCAAAGCTCATCAGTTGCTTAGAGCGTGGTGCTGATAATGTCAAGGTTGCAGGTTCAATCCTCATGTGGGCCACCTGCATATTCCTGCATTGCAGGGGTTTGACTAGATGACCCTTGGGTCCCTTTCAACCATGGTGGATAAAAATCAATGATTTAAAAAATAACAATCAAATTTTTAAAATTTAAATCGGATTTTAAAAAATTTAAATCAGATTTTTTAAACTAATATGCTTTTGGAGAATTTCCCCCCCTAAAGGTAGTTACATTATAGTCCAAAAGCTATTCATCAGGAAATAAGGATTTGTTGTGTGCTAAAACTCAGTCTGAGTTTTTTTTTTTAAAAAAATGTTTAACCACATCAGTTAACAAACCTGGATACGTATGCTATAATGTTATTGTTTTAGTTTAATAAATAGTTATTTTTCTCCTTCCAATAAAGTACAGCAGAAAAGCTGTCCAAATATAAACGGTATCTGAGGAAGTGTGCATGCACATGAAAGATCATACCAGTAACAAACCTAGTTGGTCTCTAAGGTGCTACTGGAAGGAATTTTTTAAATTTTGTTTCAAATATAAACGGTTAACTTATTAAACCTCACAATAATTTCATAATTATCGGTCTGTGTATTTCTAGCAGTATAACCATTTTTGCTATAACTGTAAAAACTGCTCTGAAAATTTATTATTCCAAAACCGAAACCTTCATCTGGTTGCAAATATTAAGATTATACCAGCAAGAATGAGTCTTTCTGTAAAAACAATTATTTAATCAAGTCTTACTGACTGGTGATTTAAATGGTGATTTACACTGATTTGATTTAAATCAAATCCACCCTGCTTTCAGCTCTATGATTCATTGACCATTTGCCTTGCTGGCTGGGGCACATCGGCTTCCCCTGAGTTCCCGTGCCCCTCAATGATGCTTGCAACTTTATACGATTCCTGCTGCAGGCTGAATTGACTGCTTTCACCCGCCCCCCTTGTTTGCAGTACTGTACCATTAAAAGCGGGACGCGGGTAGTGCTGCGGTGTAAACCACTGAGCCTAGGGCTTGCTGATCAGAAGGTTGGCGGTTCGAATCCCTGCGACGGGGTGAGCTCCTGTTGCTCGGTCCCAGCTCCTGCCAACCTAGCAGTTTGAAAGCACGTCAAAGTGCAAGTAGATAGATAGATACTGCTTCGGCAGGAAGGTAAACAGCGTTTTCATGCGCTGCTCTGGTTTCGGTGTCCCATTGCGCCAGAAGCGGCTTAGTCATGCTGGCCACATGACACAGAAAAACTCTCGGCAGACAAATGCCGGCTTCCTCGGCCTGTAAAGCAAGATGAGCGCTGCAACCCCAGAGTCGTCTGTGACTGGACTTAACTATCAGGGATCCTTTACTTACTTTTACGTTTTACAATTAAAACAGATCCATCAATTACAGTTTTGTATGTTGTGTAGTTACAGGGTATGTGTGTTCCAGCCCCTTGGATCTCTTCATTTTTCTACATCTACTCCTTCCCTTTTTCCTCAGGACGGTGGTGTAACATCCTGCCTGGGACTGGAAGAGTTGATAATGCCCCTTTAGTGGCCTCAAACAGACTTGCTGCTAGTTTTGAATTGCACCCTACCTGACAGCTTGCTGTAGAGCAGGGATTCCTAAACATTTGGGGGGCCCTGCTCCCTTGGTTGGTTCCATAAACTCATCCCCAGCACACCCTGACCTATAAAAAGCATAATTCAGAATAGTGGTTTGCGCAACCCACTAAGGAAGTTAATAACACAGCGAAAACAGTAACAATTAATTGCATGTTTATTCAAAATTGCGTTAAAACTGTTTGATTAATTCAGCAAACTGGATGGGCTATCAAAGTCAGATAGCTGTTTACATCTCCTGTACTTCCCTGCCTCCCCCATGCCATTTACTTCCAAATCTGGGACACCTTCTGGGATAATAACTGAAAATCTAATAACTGAATAATAATAACTAAAAGAACACAAGTTTTTAGGGTCTTTCAGGAGATCAGGGAACTCCTCCGCTGACTGTCTTTTGCAACTGATCTATGAAACAGGTTCTTTGGAGGTTGAAGCTGCTGATAAACACACACAAACACCACCTACCTTTTCTGCCCTGACGGCATCGTTCCCCCTTTGTCTCGCCCCAAGGTCCACGCCTGGGAGATCTCGGATCAGTTGCTGCAGATCCGGCAGGATGTGGAATCGTGCTACTTTGCCGCTCAAACCATGAAGATGAAGATCCAGACCTCATTCTACGAGCTCCCGACGGACTCTCATGTCTCGCTGCGGGACTCGCTGCTCACCCACATCCAGAACTTGAAAGACATGTCCCCTGTCATCGTCACCCAGGTGAGCAGTGAACCCCAAGGTTGTGGGGAGCAAGTGGCCATTTCAGAAGGCAGCCACCAGATTGGATGGCTTTTGAAAGGGGCTTCATGGAGGGGTATGTTTTATCGGTGGTTACTGGCTGGGTTGGTTTGTGTGTTGCTTCCACTGTTGGAGGTAGTATGCCTCCCATTGAAACCAGTTGCTGGAAACCACAGGAGGGGAGAGGGCTCTTGTGCTTGAGTCCTGCTTGCATCTAGTTAGCTACCATGAGAACAGGATTCTGAGCTAGATGGGACCCTGGCCTGAACCTGCAGACTCTTCTAATGTTCTTATGACCTGTTGGCCCTGGCAGCTCAGTGGACTCTCCAAAGGTAGCTTGCCTCTTCCTCAGTCTACCTCCAAATACCAGTCCAGTGACCAGGGAGCAACAGCAGGCACCTGCCTTTAGCCTTTGTGTCTGTCTTGGGGGCTTCCTGGCTGGTTAGTGTCAAGCAGGGTTCTTGGACTCTATTGACCCCTTGGTCTGAACTCAACCAGCAGGCAGCTCTTAACATTAACCGAAAGGCAGGTGCAATTGCAGCGGACTGTTTCTTGCGGTGGGGAGCTACATCTTTTAGCTGGAAGCGCCCGCCTTTGATTTGTGTTCTCCCACCACCTCTCTCTCCCCTTGCAGCTTGCATTAGCCATAGCCGACCTCGCCCTACAGATGGCCTCCTGGAAGGGCTGTGTGCACACACTGGTTGAGAAGTAAGTGGCTCCCTTTTCAAATCTCCCTCTTCTCCCCACCTCCCACCTCCAGTTAAACCTTCTATACCCTGTAACGGTTTTGCAAAGTACTGATGACATGAGATCGCCCCGTGTGTGAAGTGGGAAACACAGATGAGCTGCTTCTCTGTAAATGCAGAGGGGTGGTGGTGGTCGTGGGCTGCTCTTCTGGGCCTTCGGAAACGGCTTCCAACCACGTGGGGAGCTGCATGTCACAGGTGGGAGAGGTTTAGTGGGTCTGGGGACTGCCTGTCTGTTTGTTCGTGCTTTGCTTTTTCATGCACATGGTTGTGTCCTAACTGCCAACTTGAAACTTAACAGAAAACGGTGAAGGGTAAAATTGATTTAGGGACAGCTTGCTTAGTAAGAACAGCAACACCTCCAGCGTTTTCTCACAAACAGGCAGCCATCAAAGGTGTATTTAAACAAAACAGTGTTTGTGATCTTTGTCCAAGTGGGGAAGAACAGAGGCTAAATGATGATCTGAATGGTGGGGGCTAGGGACCATCACTGACAAGGTCCTGCCCCACATACTCGTTAAGAGTACGTGTACAGGAGGCAACTCCTAGGGGCTGAGGTCCCTTTGGCCCCCAATAACGTATTTGAGGGCCCTCCCCCATGTTGATGGGGATTGCCATTCAAATGGTGTGTGTGTGCGTGTGCCGTACCATGTTATCGTTCATATGGGGCAGGCCTTACCTGCCCCCTCCCAATTTTATTCAAGCTGGCACCCTGAGTACCAGTGATGGTGATAAAGATGCGGCACCAGTCACAGGCCACCTAGAAGATCGTAATCTTAATTTGGGGAAGGAAGGACCATAGCTCAGTGGCAGAGCATCTGCCTTGCATGCCGAAAGTCCCAGCTTCAGTCCCCAGTGGCATCTCCGGGTAGGGCTGGGTGAGAACCCACCCTGGAATCCTACAGAGCTGCTGCCTGTCAGTGTAGACAGCACTGAGCTAGATGGACCAAGGGCAGCTTCCTGTGCTAATAGGCAGACTGGACCCAAACTGCGTAGGGCTTTAAAGGCCTCAACCGGCGCTTTGAACCCGGCTCTAAATATAGCATTGTACATGCAGCGTTATTTCTGACTTCCTTTCCGACATCTTCACTTGCTCTTAAACCATATTCTTAAGCCGGCCTGTTGTCTATGCAGAACTGGCTTGACCGAATGAGAATATAGGTTACAGCTGCGATAAACAGTCCAAATTCTTTCAGAGCTGAGAAGCAGTATTCTTAATTTCCTTGGAAGACAAAACCGTAAAGCCAGATAGATTAAGGGGGGGGGGAACCTAGACAACTGCAACTCTGGTACTTGCCACAGAGGTAGGGGTGCAAATTTGTGGTTTGTATGTTTTTTTTAAAAAGCACGAAATTATATTTATCATGCTTCGCCCTGCTCTTGCATGGGACTTGCAGGATTGCTTAACTGAGGGACCGATCAAGTCCAAACCTGCATAGCATTAGTAGTTCTTAGGCAATCGCCCAGGCTCTTTTGCCCAGCTAGGACAGGCACCCTCTGGAATCAGGAGCAAGAACCTGGGGCCCCCTATTGCTGGCTGGCTGGGGGGGGCACCCCTAGCAGTCCCCTTTCATTGCCGTCTCACGTTTCTCCTCTATTCCCTTCCCCCCACGCCCCTCCTCCCTCGCCCTGGAACCCCAGGTACAACAATGATGTGACCTCACTGCCCTTCCTACTGGAGATCCTGACGGTGCTGCCAGAGGAGGTCCACAGCCGTTCCCTGCGCATCGGAGCCAACCGCCGCACTGAGATCATCGAAGACTTGGCTTACTACTCCAGCACGGTGGTCTCTCTGCTGGTAAGCAGCCAGGAAAGAGGAAGAGCCCGGGAGCCGGCAGGGTGGAGTTGTTGGAGTACTCTACATGGAGGTGGGAAGGTCTGGGTTCAAATTCCCACTTAGCCCTGGAGTTCAGTAGGCAACTTGGGGCCTCCCAATCTATCTCAGCCTAGTCTACTTCCCTGGACGACAGTGAACTTAAAGTTGCACGCTCCTGGGGTGCGTGCCTGTTTCTAGGGCCTGATAACTCCTAGGCTGCCTGCAAAGGAGTGAGGGTACCTTTTGCCTTCTTTTTTTCAATTTATTGAGATTTTTCAGCTTAGCAATAATTGCATAGAATTGTAAAGTTGGAAGGAACCCCAAGGGTCCTCTAGTCCAACCCCTGCAATGCAGGAATCTCAAGTGAAGCATTCTTGACGGGTATATCCAATCTGTGCATAAAAACCTCCGAACCAGAAGAGTCCAGACACGTAAGACACAACTCGGCTATGAACCTAGCTCCAGTGGTGCTAGTGGATGCACAGAAAAAGGACAAAATCATGAAGAAAATAATACAGGCAGCAATATGGAAAGGCATTGAAGATAATTTATAGGTTTTAAACTAAGAACCAAAACCGTTCAGGTTGTGATGCCTGTCAACAATGGGTGGTGGAGATCTGCGGGGAGGATTGCTCCCTGTCGTCTCAAAAGAAACTCAAGAAGCGGAGACCAAGTGACTGAAAGTGACGTTTTAGATTTAACCCCTCTTAAGTTGTCTGTTACGCTCCGTAACTTTTTCTACAACCCCTAACTGCCATGACTATTGCTTTTTGATCTCCCAGCCAGAACCAGCACGTTGGCCAAATTTATCCTCCCTCCCTTTTTATTTTATTTTTTGGGGTGCTAGAATATCCTGGAGAATTGCAGCCTGGATGCCACTCTCCAGGTCAATTAACTAAACATTACTCAGTCAATTAACTTGGGCATTGCAGCTTTTCTCTTTTGTCTTAATTCTTCATCTAAAGTTTTGGTTGATTCCACTCGTCGATTAAGGGGGTGACAGCTTTCGGCCCGCATTGAAATAGCGGCAGCTTTTTCTCAAAAAGGGATGAGCTTTGAGGACAAAAGGGATGAGGACAGGATGTGCCAAGACCTCGCTGGACAGCCCTCCCCCAGTTTAAAATGGAGGGGATTCTCTCCCCCCTTCCCCTGGCGCCCTGCAGTCATCCAGGCTCAGTGTTTGACTAAGACAGCAAAGCTGCTGAGGCCAGCATGGTCTCTCTCTCTGCCTGTCTGCCTGATTTTGCTGAGGCTCCACTTTGGAGTCAATCGGGGTAAGCTGGAATAACTTGCCCGCTGACTGATTGTCTCCTGGCACGATGTACTTCCTGTTTGGTTCCTTCCTGCATTCTCTAGTTCCCTCTGCGAATCCCAGAGGGCACTACAGCCACTTCAGACCTTTCTCTCTCTGCCGTCACTGAAATAGGGGCTGGCAACCTTGAGAGTTGTTACGTTAGACAGAATTCAGACCCTGCCCCCTTCTTCTGGGAAGGCTGCCCAGGGAGGGGGCATGGCCCATTTTGGAGTCCAGCTGCCATCAGCCAGCCCAGCTTGCCATACTGCAAAACAGCTGGAGGGCACCTGCATGTGAATAGCAGGTTGCAGACACACACATGCGCAGATTGCATCGTTGGGGATGCGCTGGAACCCCCCCCCCCCATCAGCACCGCTGCGAGGTCTCCCTAGCCCCCTCTCCCAATTTCCTTTTCTTCCCTGCAGATGACCTGTGTGGAGAAGGCGGGCAACGACGAGAAGATGCTCATTAAGATCTTCCGCTGCCTGGGCAGCTGGTTCAACCTGGGCGTCCTCGACAGCACCTTCATGGCCAACAGCAAGTTGCTGTCGCTGCTCTTTGAGGTTCTGGTGAGTTTTCTGGGGTCCCTCGTCTCTTGCAGAGGGCAGCCTGGCTCAGTGGCCGGGCACCATCTGTCGGGGAACAGTGGCATTGGGGAGGCGTTATGGGCAGCCTTGGTTGCTGCAAAGGCCTCATTTGGGCAGCTCTTGAAGGGAGAGCGGCCCAGTCTTACACTAGGATACAATCAGCTACTGAAATGTCCTGATGTGTGCATAGCACCCTCTTTCTCTGTTTCTGTGCCTGCCTGCAGCTTACTGCGTGTTCACAGAACAAGAGGGGGCTGCCTCTGCAGTGGAATCAAAGAGCTAGAAAGAACCCAAAGGCTGTCTAGTCCCCCCCCATCTACTGGGAGGGGGGGCCGCCTGCCCACCAGAGCATTTGCGCAGCAGAAAAGAGCTTACAGTGCTTTCTGCAGTCAAAGCACGTCTGCTGCAAAAAGGAGTGCCCCCCTCCTCCTCTAGCAGCCCACCGCCTCTGCCCATTTTATGCAGAAGTGACAGTCGGGGGGGGGGAATCTCCTTCAAAGGTGGGGGTGCTTTTATAATAAAGAACCGTGCTGGCTGGGGCCGATGGATGTTGCAGTCCAAAACAGGCTCCAGGTTGGCCGAAGGCTGTTTTTGAAAGAGTTCCATCACTTTTCTTTGACCTGTCACTCCTTTTCCTCTCCCCCCCCCCAAGACTTGTGTCTTCCACCCTCTGTATCCTGGACAACGCCTGCCTCGCTTTACTTGTTCCTTGGTTTTCGTCTGAGGCTGCCCTCTTCCTTTTTTGCATTGTTCCTTTTTGGACCTCGCACTCCCTGTTTGAGCTGGTGTCTTGGGTCATTTCTGTGTTCCGCATATCTGTTCGTTGGCTACGCAGATGTTGCACAGAAGTCCTCGTGGAAGGAAAGTGTACATAACCAAGACCCATCTCTCTCTGTGTTTGTGCTGGGGTGGGGGGTGGGGGGCAGAGCCTGGATGAGATCCCTGCAGCGGAGGATTAAGCCCAATTCCCCCTCCCCGGTGCCTTTCAGCAACAGGACAAGACGTCGACGAACCTGCACGAAGCTGCCTCCGACTGCGTCTGTTCTGCGCTCTACGCCATTGAGAACGTGGAGACCAACCTGCCCCTGGCCCTGCAGCTCTTCCAGGGGGTCCTGACGCTTGAGGCAGCCTACCACATGGCTGTGGCTCGCGAGGATTTGGACAAGTGAGTTGCCGGAGAAACCATTCACGGGGCGCGTGGTCTGTGCACGGCAGGTTCAGGAGAGGAAAGATCGAAGGCACATCTGTGCTGGATTTCTGCTTCCAGTTTTCAAGTTGTATTGTGTTTTAAACACACACAATATGGTTTTAGCAACCCAAAGAAGCGTTCCCATTTGGATTTGGGACTTCGAACAGTACACCTGCTCCGTCCTCTCCACTGCCTGCTTCTGAAAGTTCTCTTTCAAAAGTAGGCTGCGGTTTTAATTTGTACACTGCCCTTAGCTAATTCATAAGGGGCAGTTTTTTTAAAAAAACAACAACAACGGCCTTTCAATCCTTGTTTATTTACGCAAGCCCAAATCCCCCCAGGCATAAGGGACCAGCTTTATGGTTCCTAGGTTCCTGAGTAAAGTTTCAGGCAACGATTCCCACCCTGGAAAGGGCACTCTGCCTCTGCAGGAGCCCATTCCTGTTAAGTAATGTGCGCTCTGCCTTTTTAAAAACTACATCATTCTAGTGTCTGTCTAGATATCTAACACTCTCAAGCTGCATCTATGTGCTGTGTAAGGAACTACTTCTTTTTCTCTTTCCTGAATTAGGAGTGAGGGAGAAAACCTTTTCTCTATCCGCTTCCTCTGTGCCATGCTTAAGTTTATAAACTTCTAACGTGGCACCTCTTACCTGCCTTTTCTCTAAATTGGAGTTGCCAAAGACTTGCATGCAGAGCGGGTGCTCTCCAGCAGAGCTTGTTCCTCTTCCCATGGGGGGGGGGAGGAGGGTGCTGTGGCAGCCAGCGAAGATGTGGGAGCAGGAGACAGTGGTAAATGGGCGGGAGGGAATGAATGACGTTGTCCTGTTGCCCTGCCTGCCTGCCTGAGATGGGCATTTCCATGGCAAAGGCCGTGGCTTGCTGACTTGGAGCACTGCTTAAACCCCATTTCCCTCCCTTCAGAGTTCTCAATTACTGCCGGATCTTCACGGAACTCTGCGAGACCTTTCTGGATAAGATTGTTTGCACCCCAGGCCAAGGGCTGGGGGACCTACGGACAATAGAGCTGCTCTTGATATGCGCGGGCCACCCGCAGTATGAGGTAGGAAGGCCGCCCCTCCTGCCCCTCCAATTTCCGGGTTGTTGGCATGGTGGAAGTACCCGCAGGGTGGGCCATTCAGGCAACGGGAGGGTTCTGGGTGATGCTGTGTTGGACACACAGAGAGAGGGAAGAACGGTTTAAAAGGGTCTTCTGGTTTTGGTATGGAAATCCGTTCCCATAGATTTAGTTCTAGATGTCCCTTTCTATGTTTGCTTTATTGGGAACTTTTAATATACCTTCTTACGTACTAAAACAAACAAACAAATGAGGTCCAGATCCGAGGGCCTTCTGGTGGCTCCCTCACTGCAAGAAGCGAAGTTAGAGGGAACCAGGCAGGAGGGCCTTTTCGGTAGCGGCACCTTCAGATGTCAAGGAGATAAAGAACTACATAACTTTTAGAAGACATCTGAAGGCAGCTCTGTATCCGGAAGTTTCTATTGTTTGATATTTTACTTAGTTTTTATATATGCTTTGAGCCGCCCAGAGTGGCTGGGGTATGATGGTGATGATGATCATAAATGTAAAGAAAAGGGTTTAAAAAAATATGCTAGGAAATAAATAATGAATAAATGGGTCTCCTGCCAACGACAGGTGGTGGAGATTTCCTTCAACTTCTGGTACCGGCTGGGGGAGCACCTGTACAAGACGGAGGACATCGTCATACATAGCATCTTCAAGGCCTACATCCAGAGGCTCCTTCACGCCCTGGCTCGGCACTGCCAGCTCGATCCGGACCACGTAAGTCCGCCTCTCCTTCCTGGCCCCCAAACACCCCTGCGCCTCCTTTGCATTTAGCCCGCAGGAGGGGAGCGCTGGTAGTTATTTACGCTCCCTCCCTCTTCCATCCTTTGTTTTCCTCTGCTAGGAAGGAATCCCCGAGGAGACGGACGACTTTGGAGAGTTCCGGATGAGAGTATCAGACCTCGTGAAGGACTTGATCTTCCTGGTTGGCTCTGTGGAGTGTTTTGCCCAGGTGAGAGGGGAACAGGTTGGACTGGTGCGGCTACCCGAAATACCACCGGCGTCCCCTTCTGGCTTTTGAGGGTGGTTTGTTTGGAGGAGTTGAAGGGGCTTCGCTTCCCAGCGCATGTCCGCACGTTAATTCCTCCTTTTGTATAGTTTGTTATTTATTTTTAAAGGGTGGAATTCAACGTAGCATCAAGCTGATCGTTCCATGGGTGCTGATCTGCGGGGTTCTCCCAGTCCTCCAAAGCAGATTTGAGGAAGAGGGGGGACAGGAGTCCTTTTGCTGACTTCTGCTAATGCAACTCTGTAGTTGAATCCAACCCAATGTGATTTATTTCATAATTTTAATGATTTCCGCTCTTTTCCCAAGTCTGCCTTTATTGCTATTTTCTATGACTGCTTTATAGCATTTTATGTAAATTGCTTTGAGCAGGGGTTCCCCAGCTCTGATCTGCAGACCACCAGTGATCTGTGAGCTTCGTTCAGGGGTTCATAGTGTGTGTGTGTAAAAATACAAAACCATACAACACCCAGTGCAGCTCATTACAAGTGCTACAGTGGCAGAAAAATTATTAAGTGGTTTGCAAAGACCATTAGCGACTTTCAAGAGATCCATGAGATAAAAAGTTTGGGAACCACTGGCTAAGGGAGATTATTTTGATTGAGCAGCATATAAATCTTGCGAAATATTTTTTTTTACAAAGTACAACCCACTTTCACTGGCATGCCCTATGTTGGACCCTGGGACCCCCTTAGAATCCATTTACCCTTATGTTTTCCACAGTCATGCATCCACTTTGACTGCATTAATTCTTTGCTGCCCTTGAGGTCCAAAACCCTTGATCGGCTCCTCTTTCGAATTGGCCGGAAAGTCCATCCTAACAGTGACCTTATGGCCAAGGTGCATCCACGAAAAGGCTTGTGTCCCTGAATTCTTGTATTTTTCCGTCTTCGCAGCTGTATGCTACCCTGAAAGAGGGCAACCCTCCGTGGGAGGTGACGGAAGCCGTCCTCTTCATCATGGCCTCGATAGCCAAGAGCGTAGACCAGTGAGTACCGCCAGCACCGTTACGGAGGGGGTGGGCCACTGACCATGAAATCATTTTTGAATTTGTGTGTGTATCCTAGTCACCAGACAGTGGCCTTTGGCTCAAAGTCATGCCATGATCTACCATAATAGACCATAGAAAAAGTTCAGGTTGGCACAAACCTACTCACTGCACTCTCCGCGGCGAGGACTAGAAACATGAAGCCTTTCTTTCTGCAGTCACTTTCTGCCCTCTTTTCGAAAGCGAGGCTCTCCGCTCAGGCCCCGTTATGGACTAGCTGCTTGCAAAGCTTTGGGTTTTTTGTGTGTGTGGAATAATGGCCGTTTCCTGCCCTCAGGGAGAACAATCCAACGCTGGTGGAGGTGCTGGAAGGGGTGGTACGCCTGCCTGAATCGGTGCACACGGCCGTCCGCTACACTAGCATTGAGCTGGTTGGTGAAATGAGCGAAGTTGTGGACAGGAACCCCCATTTCCTTGGTGAGTGCAAGGGAGCTGCCAGAAGGCCCTCAGAGCTGGACCTCAGCATCTGCGCTGGACGATGGGGGTGGAGACACTTTGAATTGTGCTCGGAAACATACTGGGAGCCAATGTTGGTCTTTCAGGACTGGTGTTATGTGGTCTCGGCGGCCGCTCCCAGTCACCAGTCTAGCTGCCGCATTCTGGATTAGCTGCAGTTTCCGAGTCACCTTCAAAGGTAGCCCCATGTAGAGTGCATTGCAGTAGTCCAAGCGGGAGATAACCAGAGCATGCACCACTCTGGCGAGACAGTGCACAGGCAGGTAGGGTCTCAGCCTGCGTACCAGATGGAGCTGGTAGACAGCTGCCCTGGACACAGTTGGTATGTTGGGGGGGCGGAGTGTTATCGGTTTGCTTTTGTTTTACTATGTATTTTGTGTTCTCATTTTATATTTTTATGTTGTGAACCATCCTGTGATCTTCGGATGAAGGGTGGAAATAATAATAATAATAATAATAATAATAATAATAATAGAAGAAAAAAATAGATTCATTCATTCTCCCTCTGCTGTCCTCCTCTCTCCCTGCAAAAGATCCTGTTCTTGGCTACCTGATGAAAGGCCTCTGTGAGAAGTCCTTGGCCTCGGTGGCGGCCAAAGCCATCCACAACATCTGCTCCGTGTGCCGGGACCACATGGCCCAGCACTTCAGCGGCTTGCTGGAAATCGCCCGTTCCCTGGACTCCTTCATGCTCTCGCCCGAAGCAGCTGTGGGGCTCCTGAAAGGTATGTGCTCCTTTTGCAGCAGCGGGGGGCTCAGCCCCACAGGGGAGGAGAGGGGGCTTCCCTGGACCACGTCTTTGGTTTCCTCCTGCAACAGCACAGCATATTTTGAAGGCCCGTTGCCTCTGGAAAGCTAGCATGCCAGGAATACTGGCACAGCGTAGCCTTCTCGCTGACATGCTTGTCTTCTACAAGCAGAGTGTGGTGGCAGTGTTTTGCCAAGTGCACAGTACACCTCAGTGTTGTCTTCACGGGCTGGCAGCTGCTCTCCAGGGTTTCCAGCCAGGGTCTCTCCCACTCCAACCTGGAGATGCTGCCGCAGATTAAATCTGGGACTTTTCAGCATGCAAGGCGGATTCTCTACCCCTGAGCTACAGGCCTTCTGGAATCAGGAAACGACTCTCTCCCCCCCATCCTTGAACTTTGGTCTCCCCTCCCCATCCTAGTCCTCCCCATTTGCCACTACATCACACTGGTTCTCAGGGGGAAATGTGAGGCCGCGTAAGGCTCCTGTCAGTTTGGCCGTTTGAGGCTGAGTTTGGTCCCTGGGCTGGTTTGGTTTATGAAGTGACCGCCCCTCCCCATGTTCTCCAGGGACTGCCTTGGTGCTGGCTAGGCTCCCGCTGGAGAAGATCTCGGCCTGTCTCAGTGAACTTTGTGCCGTTCAGGTGATGGCGCTGAAAAAGGTACGGGGCCGGCTGAGCGTGGCTGCATGTGGCTGCTTTATTGGGAGGGAGGGATTCCTGGGGGAAATGAGCTTTGGGACAGAAACTGGTAAAGGAGGACTTGGAAGCAAGCCATCGTTGTTTGGAAGAAAGGCAAGCGCTTTTTAAAAACGCACATTTTGCTTGTTTTGCTCTGAGGGGGTCAGGCTTGTCCCAAAAGACCATTTCTTTCCCTACAGACCCTCTTGGGTGTTAGGATTAGCAATGTGGGCCCTCTGGGTAGTTGGGGGTTGGTGTGGCCTAGGAGGCAGCCTTCTCTGTAGCAGCCCCATAAGTTGTGGAAATCCACACAGAGGTGCGCCAGTTTCCGACATTCACCTGAAGACGCACCTCTGCCCATTGACACCTGAGATACCTTGTTTTCAGGACCCGCTGCCCGTTCTTTTGACTATAGTTCGGTTTTTTCCCAACGGTTTTTAATAACTGAATTTTAAACTAGACCTGCTGGTGAAGTTTGGGTAACAAATTAAGACATAGCAGTGGTGGTCGTCTTCGGTTGCCTCTCGCAGTGCCATCTCCATTTAATAAAACGTGCCACTTCCAGCCACCCCCGAGTCGCGCCTCAAATTATCAGCCACGCGATCGGGGCGAGGGGTTGGCTCAGGGGCTGCCACTGCCACTCTCTGTGCCCACCGGTGGTCTTTGCAATGTGCGGCTTTGCCCCTAAGAGTGCAGAGTGGGGCTTGAACATGGAGATCCCTTCCCCAAGTGCCGGCAACAAGGCAGCATTTTCTTGGCCATGCTCCTTGAGGAAGAGGAGTCTCGCGTCCCTCCCTGAGCCGTCTTGTGTGTCTTCTCTTTTTCCCAGCTGCTCTCTCAGGAGCCGAGCAATGGCCTCTCCTCAGACCCCACTGTGCCCCTAGATCGCCTTGCAGTTATATTTAGGTAAGAAGCTGTTGGGGACCGGGGTCTCTCCCCCTGCCCATAGGGTTGGGGGCGACAATAACCATCAGGCTGCTGACCCGAAACAGCGGGCGAATCTTCCTCTGGAGGTCTTCCATCTCCCAGACACTCGCTCGAATGCTGATCCAGCGGAGCTGAAATTCTGTGGTCGGGAAGTGAATTTGTGGCAGTGGGGGGAGAGTCTCAGATAACCCTCCTCCGCCTCCCACTTTGGTCTTCTGCTCTCTGCTTCCTTCCTTCCTCCCTCCCTCCTCCTCCCCCCACAACTTCCCTCCTCTCTCTTCCCTCTGCCCAGGCTCCTTTGGGAAGAGCCACACAACAGAACTTCAGCTAGTTTAATAGCCGCTCCCTTTCCCCCCATGAACCCATTTATTTCTGGGCCTGGATGGCGAGCAACAGAGTGGCCCACATAGGGATCTCTGGGAGAATCCTGGGTTTGCCAAACCTCAGTCCCTGGGATCGTTTGGCAGAAGCCATAGCAGTTGAAAGGACACTATTAGGAAAGCAGAGAGACGTTTGCCGGGCTGCTGGCTAAATCTGCTGTGCTGCTGGCTAAATCTGCAAGGGCCTCTCCTCATCTACTCTGCAGCTCTGTTCTTGCTTCTCTGACTTTAAATCTGTCGCCGTTAGCCTGATTTGGGAAGCAGCGATCTGTTCTCAGCCTTTGCAAGTTCAGAGGTGGTTGGTCTCCCTCCTCTCCCAGGGTCCTGCTCCTCACATATCCAAGTGTTGTGCTTTCCTTCCCCTGCACTTGGTTACTGGCAGCTGATTCTGTCCAACTCCATTCTAAGGTCTTGCGTTTTGGGGGTGCGGTTAGATCTGCAAGGGGACCTTTCCCCACCTCTTGAGGTTTTGGGATGGGCCAACATGTCAGCCACAGGTCTGTCAGATCTCTGCTGCTTTGCTTTTTTTGGAAGGAGGGGACAGTGTCTTTGCAGTCCTCCTTCCCCGGGGCAATTGTCCTGTTAAGGATGCCAGTGGAGGAGCAGCTGGCACCTGCCTCTCCAGCCCAGCTCGCCCATGAGCTCCCTTTCATCCCTCCGTCTCTTTCCCTGCAGGCATACCAATCCTATTGTAGAAAATGGACAGACCCACCCGTGCCAAAAAGTCATCCAGGAGGTAGGTGGAGAAGTCATCCAGGAGGTAGGTGGAGAAGCCCCCCTGCTCACTCCAGAGGGCAACTGGTGAAGCTGCTTGGCTTACTTGCCTGGGTCACCTATGTGGGCTGGCCCTCTGTGGCACACTTCAGCCGCGATTGCACAGATGGAGCTTGGAAAGGGATATCTGGCTTCAGGGGCTGCCAGCTCTGGGTCTGTTTTCACAGTCCTAGGCGGGCCTCTGGATTCCAGTTGACCTTGTCTCCTCCTCACCCTGGATGGAGCAATGCCAAGGGGTGGGAGTGGGAAATAGCCAAGGGTTTACTTACTCATTTCCCCCGTTGTGTGGTGCCCCCCATGGTAAGGGGTGGGTGGCTGTATGTAATAATAATAAGTAATGTATATTTTTATCATGTTCTTCGGGATTCACATACGTTATCTCTGTAATCCTTCTGCTTCACATCCATTACCTTTGTGGTCCTAATGCTTCACGTACATCACCTCTGTAATCCTTACACCAACCTGTGTAAGGGGGAGGTCAGTTTTGTCCCCAGGTGGTGGGGAAGGGAGTTGCGGCATGGAAACAGGGTTTTGCCTAATGAATCCATGATAGTGATATTTAAACAGGGGACTGAACAGATTCCCAGCGCCAGACTTTTGCCATCGCGCTGCTCCAGTGCTCCGTGTATGCATTTGACCCCACAGCCCACCCTTTGCAGCACTGGGGCCTTGGCCCACTGTCCTGGCCCCACACCATCCCCCCAGCCAGGCTTTCATGCTCCTGGTCCTTCCGCAGACCAGCAGATACGATGGGCAGATAAGCAAAGCCCCGCGGCCTGAATACTTTTGCAGCGGGAGCGTTGCCGATTGGGGCCTGGTCCCTTTCTCCCTGCTAGTGCTCGCCTTGTGGAATGTGCCGCGCCTGGCTGCTGCCGGTGGGATTAAGTTTCCAGGGAGAGGAGGCCAGGCGGGTCCCTGCTTCGGGCTGCCCCCGTCCGACGTAAAGGAAACCCTCTGTAATCGCTCTCCTTCCTCCGCCCAGATCTGGCCAGTCCTGTCAGAGACCCTGAACAAGCATCGTGCCGATAACCGCATTGTGGAGCGCTGCTGCCGGTGCCTGCGCTTCGCTGTCCGCTGCGTGGGGAAAGGCTCGGCGGCCCTCCTGCAGCCTCTGGTCACCCAGGTAAACGCCCGTAGAACTATGGCGTCGGAAAGGGACCCCAGAGGGCCATGAAGACCAACCCGCTGTGATGCAGGAATCGCTGAAGGAATCCCTGCCAGTTGGCCATTAAAAAACCTCCAGGGAAGGAGAATCGTGGGATTGGAAGTGACCATGCAGTGCAGGAATCTGTGACTCTGTGATTAAGAGTCTCATGCTCTGTCGACTGAGAGTCCTCACCACACTCATAGCAGGGAAATGTGTTTTTTTCTTTTTTAAAGAGCAGGTGCGCATGTCTCCAGAATAGAGAAAGGGGCAATCCAGATGAAGTTTATAAATACACATAAACGATAGAACTAGTAGAGATGGATGGGACCCCCAAGGGTCATCCAGTCCAACCCCCTGCAGTGCAGGTGTCACAACTGAAGAGCCCCAGACAGATAGCCACCTGAGCTCTGCTTAAAAGCCTCCCAAGGAAGGAGAGGCCACCACTTGCAAGTGTGTGTCCGCCCTGCTTTGCGTGTCGGCCTCTTTCCGTTTCGCTAGAAGCATTCAGAGCTCTGCATCCCAATGGCACCACTTATTAGCAAGACTCGTTTAGGCCGAGTCGTTGCGCATATTCCCACCTCCAGCAGCAGCAAGGAGCTCTGGAGAGTGCCAGCCTTGTGGCACTCAGTAGAAATTCTTATCTACTTGACATCTGAAGGGAGGGCATTCCACAGGGCAGGTGCCACCACCGAGAAGGCCCTCTGCCTGGTTCCCTGTAACCTCACTTCTCGCAGGGAGGGAACCACCAGAAGGCCCTCGGAGCTGGACCTCAGTGTCCGGGCCGAACGATGGGGGTGGAGACGCTCCTTTGGGTATACTGGACCGAGGCTGTTTAGGGCTTTCAAGGTCAGCACCAACACTTTGAATCGTGCTCGGAAACGTACCGGGAGCCAGTGTAGATCGGCACCTGCTGAATATGCACCTCTTCTTCTCAGCCCCTTTGGGCACCTGGGATAGATGTTTTTGAACCCATCCTGGTATTCTTGTGAATGGTTTAAACCAGGGGTAGGCAAACTACCGTATATACTCGAGTATAAGTCGACCCAAATATAAGCCGAGGCACCTAATTTCCCTACAAAAATGTGGGAAAGCTTATTGACTCAAGTATAAGCCGGTTCACCTTTGCCACTGTGGTAGAGGAGGAACGAGCAGCCCAAAGCAGCCCTTTGGGCTGCTCCTTCCTCTTCCTCCTTTGCTGCTGTGGAGCTCACCCCGTCGCAGGGTTTCGAACCGCCATTCTTCTGATCAGCAAGCCCTAGGGCTCTGTGGTTTAACCCACAGCGCAATGTTCCCTTGTGTTATACAGAGAAGGCTGGGATCCTGTCCTGTTTAAGCAGGAGCCAGGGAAAGTGAGCACCTGTGGGGTTTTAATACTTCCTTAACTGATAGGCTTTCTGCCTTCTGGGGTCTAAAATTTGCATTTATGTGAGCAGTTCAGGAATGGAACAAGCTGCCTGGGGAGAGTAAAGAACCACCGTTCTTGTACACTTCTTAAGGAATGGTTGACTTGAGTATAAGCCGAGGGCAGCTTTTAAAGCACAAAAAGTGTGCTGAAAAACTAGGCTTATACTCAAGTATATACGGTAAGTCCCGGGGGCCGGATGCGGACCAATCGCCTTCTTAATCCAGCCCACGGACAGTCCGGGAATCAGGTGTTTTTACATGAGCAGAATGTGTCCTTTTATTTAAAATGCATCTCTGCGTTATTTGTGGGGCATAGGAATTCGTTCATATTTTTCTTCGAAATATAGTCCGCTCCACCCCCCTCCACGGTCTGAGGGACGGTGGACCTGCCCATGGCTGAAAAAGGTTGCTGACCCCTGGTTCAAACTGTTTAAAATGCCACCTGTTTTCTTACTGCTGTTGCTTGCCTTGGGACCTTACTTTGAAGGGTAGATAAAAAGCAGCTCCACCTGTTCCGCTGGGCTGCTGCTTTGACTCCAGGATCCTCCCCTTTTGCTGACCCCTGCTTCTCCCCCCCCCCGGGCAGATGGTGAGCGTCTACCAGGAGCACCAGCACTCCTGCTTCCTCTACCTGGGCAGCATACTTGTGGATGAGTACGGAATGGAGGAGGGCTGTCGGCAGGGGCTGCTTGATATGCTGCAGGTAGGTTGGCCCCCCAGGGGTCCTTCCTGGTCTTGGTTTGAATGTGTGTGGCGAAACAGCCACACTTGTATTGACGGTGATCTCTGCACATGCTCAGAGGCGTTCCCTCCAGATTCCCTTTGAACGTAACCTTTGGGGAAGGAATGCATGGATGGCAACACGAGAACGGGGCCTTCTCTGCAGTGGCTCCCCGTCTCTGGTATGCTCTCCCCAGAGAAGTTCACCTGGTGCCTTCATTATACACCTTTAGGGGCCAGGCAAAAACGTTCCTTTTTAACCAGGCCTTGGGTTGATGCCGTTTACATCCTATGCCCATGAGTTTTTTTGGGGTGGGGGGCTGTTGGGCTGTTTTTGTTTTTATTAGGTATTTTGTGGTTTTAAATCTTGATTTTATTCTGTGAACCGCCCTCAGACCCCCGGGTATAGGGCGGTATATGAATTCAATTATTATTATTAATAATAATAATTAATTCCAACATTGCATTGCAGAGTTGGCAGGGACCTCCAAGAATCATCAGTTCCTGCAATGCAGGAATATGTTTTAGTCCTTTGTAGCCTTGGGATGCCCTTTCTGAAAAAGGTCGGCAGAAACTGCGCCCGTTGTTCCAAACGTGGCTGCCGCCCCCATATATTTGTATTACAGGGGGCATGCAATTGGGCAGGTTTAACTGCTAAAGGCTTCCTCCTGCCCCCTCGCTCTGCCCTTCCAGGCTCTGTGCGTGCCCACGTTCAGGCTCATCGAGCAACCCAACGGCCTCCAGAACCACCCGGACACTGTGGACGACCTCTTCCGGCTGGCAACCAGGTACACCCCCCACCCCACCCTGCGCTTGGCTCCTGGCTGCCTTGTTTCCATGCCAGCCGTGGCACTTTCCATCCAAAGCAGGTTTTTCGGTCTGGTTTGCTCCAAATCCCAGCAGGGACCGGGCCTCAATCTCGTACCCCCTCCCTGCAAGAGGCCCGCTGGAGCACAAATGCTTGGCAGTGTCTTCTCTTAAAGGTCAGCATTTCTGAACCTTGGAGGAAGCAGGTTGCAAAAAACGGGGGGTCGCTATCGTTGCGGCTCCACTGCCCCCGGGACAGGAAGGGACCCTAATCAGGAATGGGGTGGGGGCTATCTAGGAGCCAGATCCGAAGAGCTGTTACCAGGCATTGACACGCAGGAGAAGTCACTGGCTGCGAGGAGAGCCGGCCGCCGGGAGCTCTGGGGCGCTAACCGTCCGATGCTGTCTCCCCTCGCAGATTCATCCAGCGCAGCCCCATCACCCTGCTGCGCAGCCAGGTGATTCTCCCCATCCTACAGTGGGCCATTGCTGCCACCACCCTGGACCACCGCGATGCCAACTGCAGCGTCATGAAATTCTTGCGCGACCTCGTCCACACGGGAGTTTCCAACGACGTGAGTGGCGGGCGCCAGGGGCCGCGTCTTAGTGCAGGGTGTCAAGACACACAGCTTTTTGTCCCAGAGGGTTTCGGGGGGGGGGGCAAGGTATTATCCCACTTTTCCTTGCTAGGAGCTCAAGGTGGCATATGCAACTCTCCTCTCAACAACCCTGCGAGGTAGGTTAGGCTGAGAGATTGTGGCAAGCCCCCGAGGTCACCCTGTGAGCTTCATGGCTGAGTGGGGATTCGAACCCTTCTCTCCCAGGTCCTGGTCCTGCACTCTAACCATTCTGCCCCCCTGACTCTGGGGGAGGGCTGTCTGTCAGGACCCACCATCCAGCTGCCAGGCCAGCCTTGTCCAACCTTGTACTCCCCTGCAGTTTTGGACTACAACTCCCATCAGCGCCCTCCGGCTCGCCTGTGCTGCTGTCGGTCGCGTTGCCATGCTGGCAGGGGCTGATGGGAGCTGTAGTTTAAATCAGCAGGAGCTTGCCGAGTTGGTCAAGGCTGCGGCAGGCCTTGAGCCTGCTCTTGAATCTGGCCATTCGTGCCTATAAACATCAGATTGCAGAGGCTGGCTGTAGTTTCTCAGTGGTGCATGAAACAGCACTCTGCATGTGCTCAGAGGCAGCCTTTGAGCCCTGATGCTGAAACAAGCTTCTGCGACCGAGCTTTGCTTAAGGAGAAGCCCTTGTTTAGCGCTATCTGTTGCACTTGTGCAACAGGAAGGTAGGAGAGGATATATTGTTTTGATACGATCCCTCCTCACGCTAGTGAGCAAGCAGCAGAGCACATTCTCTTTGCTACTTACTGGAAGCATGTTGATGATTTGTTAGAATCTTTTAATTAAGCAATCCAGTCTGGATTGTTCCTGGCAGGTTTCCCCTTTTATTTCCCTCTTAAAATAATAATAACATGACACTGTCTTCTTTAAAAGTAAGGAGAAAGTTTTACTCACATTCAGTTCACAGCGGTAATTCTGACAGCAGACTATCTTGTGGTTACAGTGAGAAGAAGTCTGAACTACCGTATTTTTCGCTCCATAAGACACACTTTTTCCTCCTAAAAAAGTAAGGGGAAATATCTGTGCATCTTATGGAGCGAATGGTGGTCCCTGGAGCTGAATTGCCCAGGGGCCAAAAGAGGATCATGCTTTTTATTTTTTTTACAAAGAGAAAAGGGGGTGTTGAAAGGACCCCGCTCAGCAGCTGATCAGCAAGAGATCGGGAGAGAGATAAGAGTCCCGGCTCCCTTTCAGCCCCGCCCTCCATTGTTGAATGTGCTGCAGAGGGAGGTTGTTTGTTTCCCCAGCGACATGTGACTGGCTGATTAGATTATCTGTCTGGAAACTGTAGAAAAGGCTCCCTTTCCTTTAGAAGCTGCAGAAATGTGAGTTGAACCCCATAAAAACGGGGCTTTTCCTCTTTGCTTTTCCCCCTTTGCAAAAGGAGCTTTGCTTTTCCCCCTTTGCAAAAAAAGCTGCAAAACTTTTAGCTGATCCTCAAAAAAACAGGGCTTTTCCCTTTGCAAAAAAGCTGCAAAACTTTTAGCTGATCCTCAAAAAAACCAGGGCTTTTCCCTTTGCAAAAAAAGCTGCAAAACTTTTAGCTGATCCTCAAAAAAACAGGGCTTTTAGTGGAGGAATACGAGAAAAATTTTTCCCCTTGTTTGCTCCTCTAAAAACGAGGTGCACCCTGTGGTCCAGTGCGCCCCGTGGAGTGAAAAATACGGTACTTTTCAGACTTTCTGCTTGTGGGCTCCATCCTATGTGAAGGTTGAGCCATGTGCTGCCTAAGAGCTAGGAGAGTCTATGAGGAAGAGTCCAAGAGGGAGATGGTTGCATGGCCAGCTCTTTTATCTGGTCACACACAGAGGGAAGAAGCTCCAGAGCAGGTAGGACAGGAAGTCCTCCCTGTCTGGAGTCACAGTCCCCTGTGTGTCCATTCTAGGCAGCAGGAAAAGGTTGTGATTGACTGCTCTAGCAATAAGACATCCTTCAGCACGGTGCTGTGAAAGGGCCGCTCCCCAGAGGCCTTTAAAAAGTGAGGACTAACTACAGGTGAAGCTCAAAAAATTAGAATATCGTGGAAAAGTCCATTGATGTAAGCAATTGTTTTCCATTAGCTACTGGAGTTTAATATATGAGATAGACTCATGACATGCAAAGCGAGATATGTCAAGCCTTTGTTTGTTATAATTGTGATGATTATGGCGTGCAGCTGATGAAAACCCCAAAGTTGAAATTGTTAATTTGGGGTTCTCATCAGCTGTACGCCATAATCATCACAATTATAACAAATAAAGGCTTGACATATCTCGCTTTGCATGTCATGAGTCTATCTCATATATTAGTTTCACCTTTTAAGTTGAATTACTGAAAGAAATGAACCTTCCACGATATTCTAATTTTTCGAGTTTCACCTGTAGAACCTCTGAGCAAAGTGAGAGTGGGATTCATACCGGAAGAACCAGAAATCAGGAAGACTAAAATTTTAATAAGGAATAGGGAAATTTTATAATTTATCTTAAAAACCATTGTAAACCGTTAAAATCGTTAAAATCGTTAATTAAACTTGCAGTTTAATGGTGACTTTTGGACACAACGGAGAGGTATAAGATGCAGGAGGAAATGATTAACAGTAGGACCCACAAAGGGGAGGTCCAGGAGATTCCTTGGAATCTCGTTTCTATGTTGTATATGCGACTGTAAAAATTTAATCTGAAAAACCAAATAAATCCATTTATAAAAAGAGAAGGGGGGGGGCGGATTCAGAGCAGGGTGTTAAGGACCAGTGCCATCGCAGAGACCTAGGGAAGCCCCCCCTGAGGGTTAACCAGAGCAAGGGCGAAGTTTAGCCCAAGAAGAAAAGCAGGGTCCTTGGAAAGGAGGGAGAGACCTGACTTGCAGGCAGCCTGACTCTGTGGGTGGGATGGGGGGACTCCAAGGTTGCCTGCCCCCAAGAGAAGGGGGGTGTTGAGAGCGGCCCATGATCTGAGGGGGGAGAAGCCCCCCGCAGCTCTGAAGGCCCCCCGCAAGTGCGTCCCTCTGTCTCTGTCCCCGCAGCACGAAGAGAACTTTGAGGCACGGAAGGAGCTCATTGCCCAGGTGATGACGCAGTTGGGACAGCAGCTTGTGAGCCAGCTCTTGCACACCAGCTGCTTCTGCCTGCCGCCTTACACCCTGCCGGACGTGGCCGAGGTGCTGTGGGAGATCATGCAGGTCGACAGGCCGGTAAGGAGGAAGCTGGGACTGGGCCTTCCAGGTGGGGAGAGCTCTGGGCTTGCCCAGCCTGCCTTTGGCCTCCCTCTGGGCACTAGCTTGACACTACCAGACTTTGAAAAGCTACATCAAGTTCAGTTTTGTTGGATCAATTGCATTAAAATTGGGTTTTGAACAAACATGCAGCCAGTCCTTACCATTTTGAATTGCACTATGTTATCTCCTTCCTTGGCGGGTCGTGCAAACTACTCTTTTGCGTCAAAGTGGGGGGCACTGGGGATGAGTTTACGGAACCAAGGGGTGCGGGGTGGCCCCAAAAGGTTGGGGATCCGCTGGCCTGCCCTGGCTGGCAGGGATTCCAGGCAGGGGACTCGGAGATGGAGCTCGGTGCCTTCTGCACTCAAAGCAGATGCTCTAACCCCCGAGGCGTTGTGTGCTGCTGCGGAGTCTTGGGAGGGTCTTGTCTTGGGAGTCACTCCTTCTCCCCCCTTCGTCTCTCCGCCCCCCCCCCCATGGCTGCCACAGACCTTCTGCCGCTGGCTGGAGAACTCGCTGAAGGGCTTACCAAAGGAAACATCGGGGGGAGCCGTGCAGGTGACGCACAAGCAGCTGACAGACTTCCACAAGCAGGTCACGAGGTCAGTGCGGGCTTCAGGGCTGCTGTCGGGGGGAGCTGAGGGGGGGGATTGGTCTGGCAGGGGCACCAAGGATAAGTGGGTGGGGGGGGGGCTGATCAGACACAGCAAGATTCCTTGGGCTAGATCAGGGGTGTCCAACTTCCAAGAGACTGTAATCTACTCCCACTATAAATAAACTGGGAGTGATCCACCCATTGGATTGACCAGAGGTGTTGAGCTTCTTTTGGGAGGGGTGAGCCAAAGCGGTTGAGCTGCCTTTAGGGGGAGAGATCAATCAGAGTTGTTGAGCTTTTTGAGATCCACCAGTGATGTCAACCGGTTGGACAGGCACGGACTAGATGACCCTTCCAACTCCGATTGTATGTTTCACCTCCTTAAGCAGTTTTCGCTCACGGGCTTCATGAAACTATGATCCTTGTGTGGATCACGAGCCGTTCATTTCATTGGGGATTGTGTGAGTCGGGGGCCTTCACTGGGTCCCCTATCTCAATTTGTGTGTGCGCGTGTGTTATGCCTGTTTAAAAGTTGGAGGAAAACCCTTCTTTGCCAGGAGGTTGCAGGGTCGGTGTGTCCCTCGACTGGGATCTCTCTCTCTTTCCTCCCAGTTGCCAGTCGAGTTTTTCTGGTCCTGCCAGTCCGGTTGTGCGGCTTTTGGGAGGGGGAAACCGCAAGGCTGCTTGGCCCCAGTCCTGCGCCCTTTGCCAGCGCAGGGTGACTGTCTTGGGCAGGCCCATGCCCAGCACCATCTGCTTCCAAGGCCCTGCAGCTTTGCCAGGGCTCCCTCCCCTTCGCCCTGGGTGTGGGTGTGTGCTGAAGCAAGCCCTGGCCCGTTCCTCCATGCCACGCCTTGCCAGGCAGTTTGGCAAACGTCTCGGCACCCAAGTGCCACCCCAGCCTGCCTACCTGTGGGGCTTTCCTCCCACCACACGGCATTCGGGGCCTCCTCCAGCTGGGGCAGGTGGTTTATGCAGGGCTCCTGTGAACCTTTGCTTGCTCAACAAGAGCCTGGTGGGCGGAGGGCAGGGTGCCCCGGTCTTTGGGGATCCCTTGGTAGCCTTTCTGCCCCGGTCTTTGGGGATCCCTTGGTAGCCTTTCTCCTGCGTGCGAGTAAAGGAGGGAGCTCAGTGGGTTTCATCTTGGGCACTGGAATTCCAGGCTTCCCCCGGGAGCACCTGACCTGCTAAGGAGGCTGTTTCTGCACATGCAACACATTTGACCCTGAGCTTCACCAACACTGATTTATGCACACCTCCGCCCATCTCCCTAACCTCTGACTCAAGTTTCTGGTCCTCAGTTTTCTACCCAGTTTGTTTTGTAGCTGCTTGGGGATTTGGACATGGCTCCGTTAGTGCCGTCCCAGGTCTCAGTTGCTCCCCGTCTCTATGTGGTTTGCTCACTCTCAGAAAGCCGGCCTTTGAGCCCAGGTCCACTGGTCGCCGTTGGTGCCTCACCCCGCAATGTGTGGCTGCACGGTTCCTGGCCACTCGCAGAGCGCTTGTTCTTTCCCTCCCCAAATAACGGCCGCCTCTCTTTTTTCCTCTCTCCTCCTGCAGCGCCGAGGAGTGCAAACAGGTTTGCTGGGCTTTGAGGGACTTCACCAGATTGTTCCGGTAGCCTGTGCCTCCTTCACTCTGCCTGTCTCCCAGGTGAGCAGATTCTCCCTTTTCCTCCCAATTTCCTGTGCATGTAGAGAGAGGTTTGGGGCGGGCAGCAGTGGCTTGAATATGGTGCCTTCCTCCTCCCACTGGCCAGTTGCGCTGCCCCGGGCATGGAGGCTCTGCTGCCAGCTGCCATGTTTGACAGCGGGTGGCTACCTGACAGGGACTGTAGGGGGTCAGGCTAGATGCCTCTCGGGGGTCCCCTTCCAACAGATCCATGCCCCCTCAGTTAATGACCAGCCCAAAGGGGCTGTGTGTGTGGCAGGGAGTGGGGTGGATTGGGTGTGGCCTACAAGTTGTGTGTCGAAGGACTCTTGCAGCCCACTAGGCCGGAGAGGCTGGATCGCCTGGTGTAGATAATTCTGAGTTTGTTAGATGGAGCAGGGGTTGATGACTGAGCACAAGGCAGCTTCCGGCGTCCCTGTGAGATTCTTGATGCAGAAAACATGCTGACTCCCTCCCAGTGTTCGAAACTAGCCAGGCGCGTTTTCCGACCGGCGTGGGCCCAGTAGTGACCACATGGCGATCTTTGAATGCCTGGTTGGCAACTGGGGAAAGCAAAATGTCACTTAGAGCAGGACCTGAAATATTTTCCTTGAAGCTGCAATTAGTTTTACTCTGGATTGTTTTGTTTGATATTTGAATGTGTTGTAAACTGCTTTTGAGATTTGTTCTTTATAAAAGAAAGCGGTATAGAAATTAAATTAATAATAGTACAGTGGTAACTCCGGTTGCGAACAGGATCCGTTCCGGAGGTACGGCCGCATCCCGAGGAATTCGCAACCGGAGGACCGCTTCTGCGCACGGTGCATTTTAGCTCTACTGCGCATGCGTGCACGGCGAAACCCGGAAAAATACTTCCGGGTTTGCTGCATTCGCATCTCGAAGTTTATGTATCCAGAGGGATACGTAAGTGGAGGGACGACTAATAATCATCCTATTTTGGAAACCGCAGCCTAGGTTTAATTGCCATTTGGCGATTAGATGATATATCTTGAGTTTCTAACACTGCCTCTCCTCCTCTGCCTTTTTTTTACGGCTCCTCCTTCCTCCTCCTCCCCCCTTTTCCAGGAATGTCTTATTTTCAGAAGAGGAAATAAAACTACCAAGACAGTGTCCCACAACCAGCAAACTTCATGGCGGCTGAGGGCTCTGACTCGCTCTGCTGTGTCCCGCCAATCCGGAAGAGACACTTTGCCGCGAGAACGAGTCGGTGAAGTTCCTGCTTGTGAGTGCGAGAAAGAGAGAGAGAGAGAGAGAAAAAGAGATAAAAACGCGAAAAAAACCATAAAATCCCGGGGGGCACAACTTATCCGCGAATATCGATGGCTGCAACTGACCTACGGCATCGCGGGGGGAGGGGGAGTCTGCTTTTTCAGATGGACTTGCTTTAAAAAAGAGAGAGAGAAAGAGAAAGAGAAAGAGGGAAAGAAAGAAAGGGGGGAAAAGACAAAAAAAAAAAAACCATGAAAAGGAAAATAGTAATAAAATGTTTTAAAAACAACAGAAAACTAATTTGCCTGGAAGCAAAAAAAAGAGAGAGAGAGAGAGAGATGGGGAAAATGCAAAACAAAGTAGTAAACTTTCTGTGAAATGAAAAATGAAATGATTACTTAAGGATCCATTCGGGATTAAGAAACCAAACACCTATCTAACAAACCCAATAGTCTGCCCTGCAGGGGATGGGGCGATGGGGCTTAGTCCAGGGTTGTTGTTGTTGTTATTTTGCAAAGCCCCACCATCCGGATTTCCAGAGCTCTGCCTCCCCTTCTCCCTGAGTCCCAAAGGAACGATCGGGTGGGGTCCCAGGGTCTTTGGGGGGGGGGGTTGGCAGGGAAGGGCCAGCAACTCCCCAGCCCCCTGCCTGCAGAGAGAGGCTTAGGGAAAACCTAGACCCCCCCCAAACGTGTTTGCTTACTTTGATAAAACAGTTATAATATATATTATATTATATATATATATATATATTCTTTTTTAAAAGTTGATTTGGGTTTTTTTTGGAAAATTTGGTTTAAATCTGTTTGGGATTTTTTTTTTTTTAAACCGCTTTGGAGGGGTGGGAGGGGGCTTCTGGAGGGGTGGGGGCTCTGGAGGACCGAGGGGGGGCGGCGGGCAGGCTATTTTGTTAAAACCGATCCCGGCAGCGACTCCGGTGGGGGGGGGGAGAGAGAGGGAGCCGCGGGCCCCACGCAGACATTGAGGCAGGAAATGGGGGGGGGTGCTGTTCCGTCTGGTGTTGTAGCCATCTCGAGAACAAGATTTAAAATTTAAAAAAAAAACATGCAAAAAAAGAGAAAAGAAATAAAAACAGATGAAAAAGTTGAAACTGCAGCTGTCCCAGTAGCCTTTTTGCCCTAAGGGCTTGCGGGAGCGGTTGGGGTTTGCGGTTTACGTCATGCCTCCTGTCTGTCCCTTTCATCGACGGTCTTCCTGGATTTGACCATCGCAGGATTCTGGAGGGCACAGGGGCAGCCCCTTCCTTGAGTTTAGAGAAGCTCCCGCCCCCCCGCCCCCCGACTGCTGGTTCCATGTGGGTCTGTGCGCTCTTCCCTCTATCACTTGCACGAATTCATGCCAATGCCTTGTCCAGCCCCGTGTTCGAAACCAGCCAGTCATGTTTTGCAAGTGGCGAGGGTCCTATTGCGGCCACACGGAGATTTCTGGATGCCAGCTTGGCGACCGGGGGAAGCAAAACGCCACTTAGAGAAGGAACTGAAACGTTTTCCCTTGAAGCTTGAGTTAGTTTTATTCGGGATTGTTTCATTTTGAATGTGCTGCAAACCACTTTGAGGTTTGTTCTTTAAAACATAAAGCGGTATAGAAATGGAATAACGGCAAATTTCATTGCAGGGGGGAAAATGGCGCCTAGAGATTCCATTGTGGCAATCCATTTGGAATTTGCTTATATACAGTGGTACCTTGACTCTCAAAATTAATCCGTTCCGGGAGTCCATTCGACTCCCAAAACGGTTCGAAAACCAAGCTGAGGCTTCTGAAAAACGTTTTCAAACCGGAATGCTTACTTCCGGGTTTGCAGTGTTCGGGAGCCAAGCCGTTAGAGAACCAACATACCACTATATCTGCGTTTCTAGCAGTTGTCTTGCTGTAGTGAGTACTTTCAGCAGCTTTGCCCCACTGCATTAAACAGCTCAGCTCCCGCTTGTTTTGGGTGGGCAGTGACCCCCTCAATCTTCCCCCCCCCCCAGCTAGGGGAATTTGGGGGTTTAGGCTTCTGTGGGATCAGACACACCCCCCCCCGAACTCCATGGGGAATGCCCCAATCTCAGCTGCCAATCATTTGCCTTGCAAGCAGAAGGTCCCAGGTGGAGTTGGGAGAAACTCCCCGCCTGAAACCCTGGGGAGCGGCTGCCAATCAGTGCAGACATTACTGAGCAAGAGGGAGCCAAATGTACAGGTGAAACTCGAAAAATTAGAATATGGTGGAAAGGTTCATTTCTTTCAGTAATTCAACTTAAAAGGTGAAACTAATATATGAGATAGACTCATGACATGCAAAGCGAGATATGTCAAGCCTTTATTTGTTATAATTGTGATGATTATGGCGTACAGCTGATGAGAACCCCAAATTAACAATCTCAACTTTGGGGTTTTCATCAGCTGTGCGCCATAATCATCACAATTATAACAAGCAAAGGCTTGACGTATCTCGCTTTGCATGTCATGAGTCTATCTCATATATTAAACTCCAGTAGCTAATGAAAACAATTGCTTACATAAATAGACTTTTCCACGATATTCTAATTTTTCGAGTTTCACCTGTATAAGGCAGCTTCCTGCGATGGTGCTTGCTTCAGAGTAGGCAGGAATGGGATCGTGCCACTGAACCAGCCCAGGAAAGAGGGCAGGGCAAGGGCTTGGGGTGGCATCCTGGCTGTGGAAGGGAATCCTCTCCCATCTCTGCTGTGACAAGCAAGCAGCTGCCCCCAACACAGCCCCTCTCCCGGTGGCTCTTGCTGGTTGCGTAAAATAAACTCGTGCCTCATTTTGTTTAAGAAAACTGCAAGGCAGTTTATAGCGCACCTGCTCCGGGGAGAGTTGTAGTTCAGGACACCTACAGGGGTGCACCAGCTTTGGGGAAGGCTGCTCTAGGAATCCGAGGCAAGAGAGAACTCTGCTACTGACCAAGTGCAGATTTAGCTGTGTGAATGTCAAGGAAGGCATGTTGCTATCTATAGCAAGCAGGTGGTTCGAGTCAAGAATGTGTGTGCCCTCCTTTGCACCCCTAACGCTCAAGGAATGCCAGGAAGCTGTCGCTTCTTGCGTCTCAATAGAGAAGAGGCTGTTCTTGAGATGCGCACATTACTTCCACCTTCCTCCAAGGTGTGCAGAGGAGGGTGACCAATATAATCCAAGGGTGCGGAAACTAAGCCTGATGAGGAACGGTTGAAGGAGCTGGGCATGATTAGCCTGGAAAAGAGGAGACTGAGAGGAGATACGAGAGCCATCTTCAAATATCTCAAGGGCTGTCACACAGAGGATGGAGCAAGCTTGTTTTCTCCTGCGCTGGAGAGCAGGACTCGAACCAGTGACTTCCAAGTAACAAGAAAGGAGATTCCAGCTAAACTTCGGGAAGAACTTTCCAGCAGCGAGAGCTGTTTTGACAGCGGAACCGACTCCTTCCTTGGAGGTTTTAAAGCAGAGGTTGGATGGCCATCTGTCAGGGATACTCTCGTTGAGATTCCTGCATTGCAGGGGGTTGGACTAGATGACCCTCGGGTGTCCTTTGCAATACTATCATTCTATCTCCTTAAAAGTCCTTATCCCTGCTCTCCCCCGTCAACACTCCCAGCCCTGGCTTTATTAACCCGAACCTTGTCCTGTCAAAAGATCACATTCTCGGTGTGTGTTTACCACCATGCTTCAGTGCAGACTGTGCCAGCTTCCAATCGCCTTAAGGCATTTCCTTGGGATTAAAAAAAAACACGGGTGTTCCACTCTTTGGGCACCATGTCTTGCATGGGGGTGCATCTCTGCTTATCCCAAGATGTAAACGTCTTAAGGAGGGGTGGTTTGCAAAGTTGGGAGAAGCCGTGCTTTTGGCAAGGCCTCTTGGGCGGGTGGCGCTGTGGGTTAAACCACTGAGCTTCCCAATCAGAAGGTCGGCGGTTTGAATCCCCGCAATGACGGGGTGAGCTCCCGTTGCTCGGTCCCAGCTCCTGCCCACCTAGCAGTTCGAAAGCACGTCAAAAGTGCAAGTAGATAAATAGGTACCACTCCGGCGGGAAGGTAAACGGCGTTTCTGTGCGCTGCTCTGGTTCGCCAGAAGCGGCTTAGTCATGCTGGCCACATGACCCGGAAGCTGTACGCCGGCTCCCTTTGGCCAGTAACGAGATGAGTGCCGCAACCCCAGAGTCATCCACGACTGGACCTAATGGTCAGGGGTCCCTTTACCTTTATTGAGCAGGAGAAAGTTGCCTTGTGTGGGGTGGGGCGGGGAACTCCCGCCCCACCAACCAAGCTGTTTCCAGGTACCATTCCTGCAGTGGTTATTCTCCCCACCTCAGCTGCCCTCCCCTCTCACTTGCGACGGACACGGAATTGCAGGAGGCGGCCGCGGGTGCCCTGGCGGAGCTCTCAAGTTTCCCACGGCATCCCAACTACTCGTCAGCCATTGCAGATTGGAGTAAACATGTTTATTTCACAGGCAGAGGTCGAGCTGCCCCAAGCTGACGGGCAGAGGCCACGTAACACGGCAGTTTGGCAGTGGCGAACTGCAACACACCCCTCCCTCTCTGCCGTAGGGGCACGTTCTCGTCCGGCTGGGCACGGCGGAGGGAGACGGAGCGGCAGGAAACTAAATACCTTGGTGGCTTCAGTGGGGCAGGTTGGCAAATGCAAAGAATCGCCGGCTCCTTTCAGGCTTTCCCCATGGAATGGGTTTTTCCCTTCCGCTTTGCCAAGGAAGGCAGAGTTCTGTGACCCTGAGGTCTTGCCCACCCAACCCCGAATCCCATCACTCTCCCTCTGGATTCAAGCACTTTTGCGGTCAGAAGATTTTTGTAAAGGAAGGCCGGAAATGCTTTCTGGAAGCGCATTCTGTTCCTGCAAAGCTTTGGCATGTACAAAAAACCCCACCCCCACCCCTGTACAAACGCCAGGCTTCCGAAACACAAAAGAAAAGGGCATATTTCCTTCCCCAAAGTCTGGCTAATACCCTCTTGCACACAGAGGTTTCCTGCCCTGAGAAGCTTAGTTCCCGCTACCTGTTGAGATTGTGCAAAACCTGCAGTCTTGGTTCTGTTAGGCTGAGGGGAGTTGTAGTTCAAAACCCCCTCGAGGGCACCAGGTGGGGAAAGGCTGCGCTACATGCAGGGCCCTAGATGTGGCAGTGCCTTCTTAGCCACAAAGAACCCGTTTCAGGTAGTTTCCTTGGCTCTTCGGAGCGCCAAAGGTGTTGCACAAACCTGCTCCCAAACATCTCTTCGCAGCCACCGGGACTGAAAACTGTTCGCTCTTGCAAACAGAAAGTCAAGAATTCCAGTGCCAGAGCTGGCGGAGTGTCTCAGACTTGACCAAGCTTGCTCCTTGGAGGAGAGACTCCCTCTTCTGCTTGCCTACACCAAGCAAGGCAGGTCTGGCCCCAACCAATGCAACCTAGTGGGGGGGGGGAGGGGGCACAGAGCAGCCTCCAGCTTCAGCCTTTTGGGGGCTGAGGCCCAACAGCAGCGCATGGTTACTGAATTGCAGAGGACTGAGCTAGCGGACCCTTGGGGGTCCCTCCCATTTGTGCCCTGCTCCAGACCTTAGCAGGGGCTCTCCTAGAAGACAGGAGAACTGGCCTTCCCTTCCCTGCTACAGCACTTACGCTTAAGTAAAGCTACATTCTGCAACCCAGCTCAACAGACTTCCCCCCCACCTCTCTCCGCACCCCCTCCATTCGACAGCTCACTTCTCTTTTTTTGCAGCAATCGGAAGAAGGCCCTTATCCTGCAAAGAACTGCTGTGGCTTCTCTCGGTTCAGCAAAAGGTCGGTCAGGCTGCAAGTCCTTGTGGTTCTGCGCTGGCTGACCACTAGCAAAGTGGCATCCTGACTCCCCTGGAGTCGGAGCCTGTGCCATGGCCTGGGGGTGGCGAGGTGCCCAGCCCCCCCCCCCGCGGCTACATGCTGCTTGTGGTGCTGGTCTGCATGGGCCAGCTCTCGGGCCCGGCCAACTGCAGGCTCTGGACTTGGACGCTCTGCTGCGTCTGCCAGAGCTGGTGCAGCTCTTTGAACTGTTCCACCATCTTGTCCTTGAGATCCGGGTGGGAGATCTGGAGGCGGACGCTGTCGGCTGACCAGCACAGCTCCCCGGAGAACATTTCCAACAGGAGACGCGCAGCTACTGGCACCACCTGCGAAGGGAAAGGGTTCCGTCATTTCGTGCACAGGTGGAAAAGCAGAGCGGCCTCACTTTCACATGCGGTGGAATGGTAAAATACAGGTTCGTGAGAAGGGAAGACTCCCTGGAAAAGACCCTGATGTTGGGAAAGATGGAGGGCACAAGGAGAAGGGGACGACAGAGGATGAGATGGTTGGACAGTGTTCTCGAAGCGACTGGCATGAGTTTGGCCAAACTGCAGGAGGCAGTGGAGGATAGGGGTGCCTGGCGTACTCTGGTCCATGGGGTCACAAAGAGTCGGACACGACTGAACACAACAATAGTATCGTATAGTAGTAGAGTTGGAAGGGACCCCAAGGGACATCCAGTCCAACCCCTTGCAATGCTGGAATCGCAGCTGAAGCTTCCGGGACAGATGGCCACCCAACTGTCTGGGACTGGGCAGAGGAGGAATAATGGAGACCGCCTCCCCAGCCCGACCCTTCCAGAGACGATGAAAACAGTTCAGAATTACAACAGGAGTTTGAGGGAGGTCACAGCTCAGAGGCAGATGAGGGGAAAAGCTGGGAAATAATGGGAGAGGAGAAGGAGGAAAAGGGAGCACTGGTGGGGGGGGGGTGCACGACAGCTGACGGAGACAGTGTCTTTAGAAAGCATTCCAGAACCCAGCTCAACAAGCTATAGCTTAGGGCCCCACTCTCTTGTGGGCCCCCCAAAAAAACAAAGGGGAAAAACAACCTGGATGTACATTTCCAAAATGTAAGATAAAAAACCAATAAAATAAAACCTACATACAGCAACAGTGTTTTGTGTTGTGTAGCAACAGTGTTTTGTGTTGTGTTGTATAATGTAACTCATGGGTCCCGCCTGCTCCCTAAAGTAGCACTGGTTTGTTCATTTCTGTATATAGGGTGCCTACATTCTGCATGGACTGGTTGTAACAATTAGGAATAGGAATAATTTATTATTGGCCAAGTACATTTTCCAACATACTTGGAATTTGTTTCGGCTACATTGCAATGTAAACATACAGACACTGTTCCTCTCACAATACAAAGAAGCAAAGAAACCCCACCCATAATTTTACCTCCCCTTAAGCTATACAACTACGAATTTAACAATTTAATGGCACAAGGGAAAAAACTATTCTTGTGCCTGGCCGATTTTGTATATGAAGTCCTGTAGCGACGTCCAGATGGAAGTAAATCAAGCAGATGATGACCGGGATGTAAAGGATCTGCTACAATTCTCTCTGCTCTCTTCCTAACTCGGGTAGCATAAATTGTCTCTATTGAAGGCAAGCTAACACCAATTACCCTTTCTGCAATTCTTACAGCTCGTTGGAGCCTTTTCTTGTCTCTCTTGGAGGCTGTACCGTACCAAGCTGTTATAGAATTACAGAGAACAGTTTCAATGATGCCTCTGTAGAATTGGATCAACACTTCCTGGGACAATTTAAATTTCCTTAGTTGACGCAGGAAATACAGCCTCTGGTGGACCTTTTTAATAATACTATTGATGTTGCTTGACCAATTTAAGTTATAAGAAATTATAGAGCCCAGGAACTTAAAGGACTCTACTACTAGAACCATGTTACCAAGAATGGAAAGTGGTGGCAGAACGGAAGAGTGCCTTCTGAAATCAATTACCATTTCTACTGGCTTTTGGGTATTTAGTACCAAATTATTTTCGGTGCACCACGAAACAAGATGGTCTACTTCCCTCCTATACACAGATTCACAATTACTTTGATAAAATACATATTTTGTTATGTGCAAATGGCTTTAGATACCTATTAGGTCCATAAATTACCATATAGCATATATTCAACACACAAAAACAGCGACAATTTGTTGTTGACAAAGGACAGCTGGACATATAAAGGGCCCCATTACCTTCAGTAGCTTAGGGCCTCATCAAACCTAAATCCGGCCCTGCCAGAACCCCCTTCTCCCAGAACCCGGAGAGCCTTGAAAGTAGGAGAGCAAAGAGCTCTGGATGAATAAGGAAGTGGTAGGAAAAATGGGGTGGAGAGTCACTCAGGACAACGCCATTATTCCAAGAGGCTGCGTTCAAAGCATCTCTCTGTAAAAACTGAATAAGCAAAAGGCAATGACTTTTCCTTTTCTTATCCGTTCCTGGCAACCTGCCATGGGGGTTGTTTCCTCTGCCACCTGACAGCAAGCTCTGCTTAAAATTCTTCCCTGGGCACATGTACCTCCTCCTGATTTATGTGGGCGGAGGGAGATGGCGGACGCAAACGCCATCCTACCTGGACTGTGATCAGCTTCTTCTCTTTAGGCTTCTGGTCCGGCCACTCTTCTCCGAAGCAGAAGAAAATCTCGTAGGGGGGTGGCGTGGTGCTCTGGCCCTTCTGGAACATGATAAGTCCTATGGAGAGAGGACGGGAACGAGAAATATTTAAAAGAAAGTTGCTGAATTGCAAATTATTACCAAACTAAAAACCATGGAGGGACCTGGTCTGAATAGAAACATTGGATTCTTATCTCATTATACACGAGAAAGCTATCTTTAGCCATCTCACCCCTTGCTTTTTCCTGTAATCGAAACAAAATAAAAAAATTCCTTCCAGTAGCACCTTAGAGACCAACTAAGTTTGTTCTTGGTATGAGCTTTCATGTGCATGCACACTTCTTCAGATACACTGAAACAGAAGTCACCAGACCTTATATATAGTGAGAGGGTGGGGAGGGGTATTACTCAGAAGGGTGGTGGGAATGGGTGACTGGCTGATAGGGGTGGTAAACCGGTTGGCGACTGTTAACGACTGCAATTGTTCTTACAGGAAAAAGCAAGGTGAGGTGGCTTGTTGTTGTTCAGTCATTCAGTCGTGTCCGACTCTTCGTGACCCCATGGACCAGAATACGCCAGGCACACCTATCTTCCACTGCCTCCCGCAGTTTGGCCAAACTCATGCTAGTCGCTTCGAGAACACTGTCCAACCATCTCGTCCTCTGCTCCCCTTCTCCTTGTGCCCTCCATCTTTCCCAACATCAGGGTCTTTTCCAGGGAGTCTTCTCTTCTCATGAGGTGGCCAAAGTACTGGAGCCTCAACTTCAGGATCTGTCCTTCCAGTGAGCACTCAGGGCTGATTTCCTTCAGAATGGAGAGGTTTGATCTTCTTGCAGTCCATGGGACTCTCAAGAGTCTCCTCCAGCACCATAATTCAAAAGCATCAATTCTTTGGATCAGCCTTCTTTATGGTCCAGCTCTCACTTCCATACATTACTACTGGGAAAACCATAGCTTTAACTATACGGACCTTTGTCGGCAAGGTGATGTCTCTGCTTTTTAAGATGCTGTCTAGGTTTGTCATTGCTTTCCTCCCAAGAAGCAGGCGTCTTTTAATTTCGTGACTGCTGTCACCATCTGCAGTGATCATGGAGCCCAAGAAAGTGAAATCTCTCAGTGCATGAGAGATGGCTAAAAATAGCTATATCATGTATAGCTATATATAAGGGTCTGGTGACTTCTGTTTCAGTGTATCTGAAGAAGTGTGCATGCACACGAAAGCTCATACCAAGAACAAACTCAGTTGGTCTCTAAGGTGCTACTGGAAGGAAACAAAAATGGCATTCCTGTGCATGATTCTCCAGCGGTTTGACCTCACCCCCGATTTGAGGGGCACCCATTGTCTCTGAAGACTGATGCCAACAATGTTGGCACCCCACCTTTCTCCCCCCCCCCAAAGAGCTCAAGGTTCCTTGCATAGTTTCTCCCCATTTCATCCTCACAACGACCCTGCGAGGTTGTTCTGTGCTGGGGAGAAAAGTGGCCTCACTCTCCCCCCAGACCTGAATTCCCAGGGACTTCTGCCTGTTCTCTGGACCCTCCCCCTCTGCACATCTGCGTGGCCCTGTGGGGTGACTGGAGAGCGGTGCTTCTGAGCATGTGCAGAGAACCATTCCCATTCCACCAAGCGCCTCCCCCCTCCTTTGGGACCAAGTGGGCCCTGGCATCGGAGGGAGGGTGAGGCGGGGGTCCCGCGGCTCCTTTCCCTCACCGTTGAGGAAGCTCTCCAGGCTGAAGAGCTTTATCTTCTTCTCGCGCTCGATGGGGTTGGGCCCCGCCAGCTCCCCGGCGCAGGGCCCCGTCCAGAAGACCTTGCACTGGCAGAGGCGGATGGCGTAGATGTCCTGGCCCTGCAGCTCCAGGATGAGGCCCCGGTCCAAGACGTCCAGCAGCTGGTGGGTGTAGAAGCGCTGCTTCTCGTTGGGCACGCCCTCCGCGCTGGGGAAGGGCACCTGCTCCAGCGTCAGGGGCCCAAAGAGCTCCACCTGCTCCTGGGTGGGCTTCAGGTTGCTGTAGAAGAGGCGGCAGCCGTGGGGGTTGCTGATGGTCAGGGAGCCCACGGAGCGGCCGCGGTACTGGAACTTGATCTCCAAGTCGGTCACTGCGGGGAGGCGGAGGGGGAGGAGAAAAGCAGCGGCAGGATCAGGTTAGTCATTGCAATGGCTCTTGTGGGAAGTACAGGCCCTACATGCAGCCTTGGACTCCAGCTCCTATCATCCCTAATGGCCCTGGACTCTAGCTCCTATCATCTCTATTTTTTTAATATTCTTTTATACCTTTTTAACAATACAATACTAAAGGGAAAAAAGTGCTCCAGCTCCCAGCATCCCCAAACGGCCCTGGACTCCAGCTCCCATCATCCCTAGCGGCCCTGGACTCCAGCTCCCATCATCCCTAACGGCCCTGGACTCCAGCTCCCATCATCCCTAACGGCCCTGGACTCCAGCTCCCATCATCCCTAACGGCCCTGGACTCCAGCTCCCATCATCCCTAACGGCCCTGGACTCCAGCTCCCATCATCCCTAACGGCCCTGGACTCCAGCTCCCATCATCCCTAACGGCCCTGGACTCCAGCTCCCATCATCCCTAACGGCCCTGGACTCCAGCTCCCATCATCCCTAATGGCCCTGGACTCTAGCTCCTATCATCCCTAACGGCCCTGGACTCCAGCTCCCATCAGCCCTGGCCAGCGGTCAGGGCTGGTGGAAATTGGAGCCCAACAGCATATGACGGACCACAGGTCCCATTTCTTCACTTCAAAGAATCACAGTTTCCGTAAAACTACAACTGGCACCCTCCTCTTGAGAGCAGGCGTAGCGCAGAGCGGCTGGGTGCGAGGGCTGGGAAGCCCCCCAGGTTTGAATTTCGCCTCAGCCGCGGACCCACCAAAACGTGAGCAGAGCCTGCTGGATGAGACCAATGGCCAATCTAGCCCAGCATCCTGTTCAAACTGCTAGGTGGGCAGGAGCAGGGACCGAGCAACGGGAGCTCACCCCGTCACTGCGGGGATTCAAACCGCCGACCTTCCGATCGGCAAGCCCTAGGCTCTGCGGCTTAACCCACAGCGCCACCCCTTCCCAAAGGGTTTCACAATTCCCGCCCGCCCTCCTGCTTCCTCCCCACCGCAGGACGGATCCTTACGTGGCAGCATGTGGGGGCTGATCAGCAAATCGGGGATGAACTGCTCCATGGGCGTCACCGGGCAGCCCCCCGGGCGCAGGGGCTCCAGGTCTGCTGGCATGGGGACATCCCCTGGAACAAGGGGCATCCCTCCGGCCGGTTCGGCAAAATTGGCCGCCGCGGGCTCACCGCCTACCGCAAAAGCGCTGACGGGCGGAGGGGGAATGTTCATGCGCGCCACGTGGGGGAAAGATCCGTTGGCACAAGAACCCGGGTACAAGGCCTCCTGCTTCAGCCACGGGTAGGGGGGCAGGGGCTCCACGCCGTGGGACGGATCTGTGGATACGAGAGCCAACCACGTATGAAATGTCAGGAAGGGATCTCGCGGGCAAAACCCTCCTCCCCAAGACATGGCAGACCACCCCCACCCCCCGGAAGAAAGCAGGCAGTGTCTTTTGCTAGCTGCACAAGAGGGGATGGGCACGGCTTCTGGAATGTAAGGGTCTTGACTGCTCAGATAGTCTGCTCCTGCTCCTGGATGCTTTGCAGTGAGAACACGGGGTTATATCCAAGTAAGGCACTCACTCTCAGCCTAGCCTACCGCACAAGGTTGTAGTGTGGATGCAATAAAGGGAGGAAGATAACTATTTACACCGGCTTGAGCTCCCAGTATGTTTCTGAGCACAATTCAAAGTGTTGGTGCTGACCTTGAAAGCCCTAAACGGCCTCGGTCCCAGTAGACCTGAAGGAGCGTCTCCACCCCCATCGTTCAGCCCGGACACTGAGGTCCAGCTCCGAGGGCCTTCTGGAGGTTCCCTCCCTGCGAGAAGTGAGGTTACAGGGAACCAGGCACAGGGCCTTCTCGGTGGTGGCGCCCGCCCTGTGGAACGCCCTCCCATCAGATGTCAAGGAAATAAACAACTATCTGACTTTTAGAAGACATCTGAAGGCAGCCCTGTTTGGTGAAGTTTTTAATATCCTTTTGGAAGCCGCCCAGAGTGGCTGGGGAGGCCTGGCCAAATGGGTGGGTTATAAGTAATAAATTATTATTATTAGTAGTAGTAGTAGCAGCAGCAGCAGTAGTACTTCTTGAAGGTGGAATGTACCATATTCTTCGCTCCATAGGGCGTACCAGACCATAGGGTGCACCTCGTTTTTAGAGGAGGAAACAAGAAAAAAAAATATTTTTCTGGTTTTCCTCCTCTAAAAGCCCTGTTTTTTTGAGGATCAGCTAAAAGTTTTGCAGCTTTTTTTGCAAAGGGGGAAAAGCAAAGCTCCTTTTGCAAAGGGGGAAAAGCAAAGAGGAAAAGCCCCATTTTTATGGGGTTCAACTCACATTTCTGCAGCTTCTAAAGGAAAGGGAGCCTTTTCTACAGTTTCCAGACAGATAATCTAATCAGCCAGTCACATGTCGCTGGGGAAACAAACAACCTCCCTCTGCAGCACATTCAACAATGGAGGGCGGGGCTGAAAGGGAGCCGGGACTCTTATCTCTCTCCCGATCTCTTGCTGATCAGCTGCTGAGCGGGGTCCTTTCAACACCCCCTTTTCTCTTTGTAAAATAAAAAGCATGATCCTCTTTTGGCCCCTGGGCAATTCAGCTCCAGGGACCACCATTCGCTCCATAAGATGCACAGATATTTCCCCTTACTTTTTAGGAGGGAAAAAGTGTGTCTTATGGAGCGAAAAATACGGTAAATGCACTGCAATAAATAATAGGGCCTACTCACCGCTTGTAAGGTCTATGCAGGGAAGGATTTATATACGTTTCTTGAGGTGGTAATGTTGAAAATGACCAGTAGGAGTATGCAAGAGCAAAGCGTCACCCAACTTTGTTAATGATCCCTGTGCCCCCCCCCAGACCCCCTCCCAACACAGCCGCCTCCCCCTCCGGCACCCACCTGCAATTTGTAGCGTTGGCATCATCTTCTGCAACTGCAAATCAAGCAATCGGTGTTAGTGGCGGCAGGGAAAAACCTTGAGCCAAGATCCTGCTGGGGTGCCCATGTTTGAAGACACCCTGGGCATCCCCAGGAAGAGTTGGAAAGACAGGCAGGAGTGGCAGTGGGCTAATTTCTTACTAGAGGCTGTGTCCCTGCTTGCCATCCTGCCTGCTGCTCTGTCCCCATTAATGCCCTAGAGCTTCACCTTCCAACCTCCTCCTTGAGTGGGACTCTTTAGCTGAGATTCCTGCATTGCAGGGGGTTGGACTAGATGATCCTCAGGGTCCCCTTACAAGTCTGCAAACTACTGAGCTCACTTTGCTGGGCCTCTTGGGTTTATCACCATGCAAATCCAGGACTGCGAGGAGGCACTGCAAATCCTCTAACGGGAGCTGCGTGACGACAGCCTTGCATTTTTCTTTATATAGGAAGAATTTCTATAGGAAGCATTTATAAATCTCTCTCTCTCATATCTAAGCGGTGTACACATTGCATACAATATAAAGGCAGTAACACAGCCCTAAAGATTAAAAAAAACAACAACACAGCATGGAAAACATGCAAAGGCAAATTAAACGGAGTGTCGGGATAAATCAGAGTGTCCAAACAGGCCTTTGGAGCCTGGGAGGGGATGGCTATGGAACTGCTGGGAATATCTCTGCCCACCTCTACAGCTTTCAAAGTGGAGGAGAAGCCCGGACCAATGGGCAACGCCATGGAAAATGGTGGTAAGCAGAGTTGCGGAAACTTCAGAAGCGTCCATCCAGATCTCCTGCTTGTGGGTCTCTTAGAAAGGAGGATCTTGGACAAGGAGGGATCTTGAATCTGGAAACCCAACCCAGCAGGGTCAGCTCATCTGTGAACTCCCCTCCCAATGTTGTGGGACTCCAATTCCCATCACCTCCAGGGATGATAGGAGTTGTAGTCTAGGGGGGGGGGAAAACCCAGAAGGGCTGTTGGCTCCCCAGCCTCCCACATGTAGGGTTATTTGCTCAGAGGTGAGAAAAACCCTTATCTGCAGAACGCAGGAAGGCAGAACTGAAGGAACGGGACGAACTCTGTCCTTTGAAAACTAAAATTAAAAAATCCACACAAACTTTGCGACTCTGGGCAGCAAAGCATTTCCTTCCATCTGCTAGATCACCGGCAGAGGTTCAAACTACCGCATGCCAACGCCTGCGATTTCCCCAAAGGATGAAAAACTGATCAGAAAGAGAAAGCGAGCAAGTTGTTTCTTCCTTACCTCCTCCTCTTCTTCACAGCCGACGTTCTCATCTCCAGCGAAAGGCTCTGAAAGGGGGGGGCGGGAAGTAAATGTTGTACGTTCCCCAGAGCCTCTCTCTTCCGCTTTATGTGTCCCCCCCCCACCTGAATTATCCTCCCCCCCCAAAAAAATGTAAAAACAGAAAGATTTACAGTGCAGGGGTTGTGAGGAGAGGAGTCGCGTTGCTCTGCATGGGCAATGTCGCCCACGAGCGACTGGATTTGAAAATAGGGGATCACCACCCTCACCTGTCCCGGGGACAGTCTACGGTTCTCAGGGAACAGTCCACGCCGCGGTAATCCCCCCCCCCAGGCTACAAATTAATTTACACCAGGAAAGAGCTCCCAGGAAAGAGAAATCAGGGCAGAGAAAAGAAAGCACTTATTCACGCAGCACACGGTTAACCTCTGGAACTCCCTGCCACAGGGAGCAGCGATGGCCACCAACTTGGATGGCTTTAGAAAAGGATTAGGCAAATTCATGCAGGAGGAGAGGACCACTGATGGCTTCTGGCCAGGTTGGCTCTGCTCTGCCTCCAGTTAGGGGCAGCAATGCTTAATCTGAGCACCTGTTGCCGAGAAACATTCGTCTATTTTATCTTCTTCTTTATATATCTGTCTGTCTGTCTGTTTGTTATTAGGTATTTATATTCCACCTTTTTCTCCAAGGAGCTCCCTGGTCCTAGTCCTCATTTAACCTCTACAACAGTCCTGTGAGGTAGGCAGGCAGGGCTGAGAAATTCAGGGACCCAAGGAGTCCCCGGGCTCCAACTCTCCTTACCGGAAATAAGGGAAATTTAAGGGAGATCAACAATAAGGGATGGCAGCGGGAAACGGCTTGGAATGAGGGAATTTCCTGCAAAAAATGGGAGACTTGACAGCTATGTGTCGTGTGCAAGTGAGAGAGCAGGGGACCAAACTCATCTTCAACAAATGCATAGCGGCTGCAGAAAACAAATTTCGCTGAAGTTGCTCTCCCTCCAGAAGCTGGGCCAGGCGGGCGGCTCGGATCACTTCAGCAGGACGTTGGGGCGACTGGAGAGGGGAGGAAGCAGGCGCGAGGGGCCAGCTCAAATCATTTGGGCGCTAAGGAGTATAACCCATGCAAGATGCTCTCGCCCGCTCGGGAAAAGGCAGTCGGGCAGCTTTGAGGGGCACTGCAGCTTCCTTGAGCTGCTCGACTGGGGGGGGGGAACCTCCCATCCCCAAACTGAGCAGTTTAAGGAACCCCCCCCCATATCCCTCTGGAGCAATATGGGGGCGATGTATCCCAGCTGCTTCTTCCTTCCCTAAGGCGGGGAGGAGGAAGAGGCAGCCAAGATACATTCAAGACATCGTGATCTATCTTTTTATATATATATATATAAATCATTTTTATTAAATTTTCCAAGTTAACAACCCAATCAAAACCATATTAAATATTCCAAATTATACATATGCAGTACATCAACAATCCAAATATTCTGCCAAATTCTAATTTATTTATTTTAGGGACTTCCCACGCTTCAAGGTTTGGAGGGTTCTAATCTCATCTCAATTTTACTGCATTATTCATTTCCAATAGTTCCAGTTACAGGTAGGTAGCCGTGTTGGTCTGCCATAGTCAAAACAAAATAAAATAAAAAATTCCTTCCAGTAGCACCTTAGAGACCAACTAAGTTTGTTCTTGGTATGAGCTTTCGTGTGCATGCACACTTCTTCAGATACACATGAAAGCTCATACCAAGAACAAACTTAGTTGGTCTCTAAGGTGCTACTGGAAGGAATTTTTTTATTTTATTTTATTTTATATATTTTATATTTTATTTTGTTTTTTCATTTCCAATAGTTCCTTTGATTCTCTATTGTTATCCTTCATTCTTTCACAGCCCCTGAATTGTTCCCACAGGCGAGTTAAAACGGACGATATATTTCTGTGTGGATTTCATGTCCATATGATTCCTGTTCATAAGTTTGCAGTATCTCCAAAACACGCTTCCCATCATGATATATCAGCACATCGCCCCGTGAGCCGTATCACGGTGTTGAAAACCGGATATTGCCCAGCTCTAGAAGCAATCCCATCCCTGACTCACCCCTCCAAGAACAGAAGGAAATAAGACCATGGGGTTGTTGTCTGTGGGGCACAAGCTTGTCCCCGTTGCTGTCCCATGTCAAGCAGGTTTCCGCAGGGCTTCAAAAGCCAGCCGGACCTGTTTGACCGCCGGCTACGGCAAGCGGGCCAAGCACCTCACAGGCAGCCCTTTCTTTAACCCAGATATAGGCAAACTCCGGCCCTCCAGATGTTTGGGACTACAATTCCCATCATCCCTAGCTAACAGGACCAGTGGTCAGGGATGATGGGAATTGTAGTCCCAAACATCTGGAGGCCCGGAGTTTGCCTATGCCTGCTTTAACCGGATCACATTCAGCTCCCCGGGGGGCGGGGTGTGTGTGGCAGGGAGGGGTTTCTGCCTGTCTCCCGGAGCCGGCAGACAGGTAGCTTCCCGCTTTTCCTTCGGGGAGGGGCGGTGGGGAGAAAAGGCGCGAGAAGCGGCTCTTTTTAGGGAGCGGCAGGGAAGTTGGGGTTTGCAAGCGCACATGGGGGCAGCTGGTACCTCCGTTGGGCTGTGGGGCATCGCAAACCTCGTAGATCTTGAAGGCCTGCATGGGGGTGTCCTTGGTGCCGTCGTAGATCAGGCTGAACTCGCGGCTCTTGTTGAGGGCGCAGCGCAGGTTGGCCTTCCACTTGGCGGGGTCCGGCTCGTCAATGCCTTCGTTGTATTTGCCCGTCTCTTTGGCCCAGGCCTGGAAAAAGGACGGACAGGACATAGGGCAGGGGAGATTTAAAACACCACCACCTTTTACTTGGCATGGTAGGTGAGGATATTAGCAGACAAGATAAAAAAACTGTTTTTATATGCGACGGCGGCAGCAAGAGTACTATTGGCACAGAAATATAGCAGGGAATTTTAGCCAGCAAGCTAGATAGCTCTCTCTCCTCACGCACCTTGAATATGGTGTTCTCGTCGTCCTGGCTGGGGATGTGGCGGGTGGCATGGCGCCAGGGGATGAAGAAGCGCTTCCTCTCGGCATCCACCCAGCGGAGTCCCGGGTACTGACCGCTGTTGACTTGGGCCACCAGCCAGGGCTTCAGGCGGACGCGGCGGGGATGCGAGCTCATGGCGGCGTCACCGGAGGGAGGGACGGCCAACCGGCCGACCTGCAAGGAGAAGGGAGAATCGGTCAGGAAGCACACGGCCTCCGAGGGGAAATGCACTCGCGACTTCATGGTTAGATTGCTGCATTACGCAATTTGCGGGGTTTCCCTTGCATTCGATCTGAGAGCTGCAGGGAATGCAGGATAACTGCAGGAGGGAGACCCTGTCAGCCTAAAAAACCTGTGCACAGGTTGCCGATTTGCTACCTGGCCAAATTTAAGGCGCTGCTACTGGTGCATTGGTTTCCGCCAGGATAGCTCAGTTGGTTAGAACAGGGGTCCCCAAACTAAGGCCCGTGGGCCGGATACAGCCTACGCGAGCCAATAATCCAACCCCTGTTGCCACCCTCTCTTACCGGCGCAGTTGCCCATCTCCAGGTCGGCGCGGCACCAGAAGTAGCTTGTGCGCATGCGCAAAGCGTCATTTCGGGTGCACTTCTGGGTCTGCAGAGGCCTGTGCGCATGCACACAAGCTATTTCTGGTGCCACGTCGGGAAAAGCGAGTGAGCACGCGTATGGGCACGTGCTCCCCCCCGCGATCGGCGCCAGAGGAACCGGCCTGAGGCCAGGTAAGTTTGGGGACCCCTGGGTTAGAGCATGGTGCTGATAATGCCAAGGTTTCAAGTTCGATCCCCTGTCTTCTTAAGAGAACCAAGCTGCACATTTCACAGGCAACCACAGAGAGAGAGGTGGGGGAGAGAACTCTTATATATCATTAGAAGGGACACGGGTGGCGCCGTGGGTTAAACCACAGAGCCTAGGGCTTGCCGATCAGAAGGTTGGTGGTTCGAATCCCCGCGACGGGGTGAGCTCCCGTTGTTCGGTCCCTGCTCCTGCCAACCTAGCAGTTCGAAAGCACATCAAAGTGCAAGTAGATAAATAGGTACCGCTCCGGTGGGAAGGTAAACGGCGTTTCCATGCGCTGCTCTGGTTCGCCAGAAGCGGCTTAGTCATGCTGGCCACATGACCCGGAAGCTGTATACCTGCTCCCTCGGCCAGTAAAGCGAGATGAGCGCCGCAACCCCGGAGTCGGACGCGACTGAACCAAATGGTCAGGGGTCCCTTTATGGCAAGCCCACAATAAGGCAAGTTTGCTTGCTGAGTGGGATGGAGGCTTGAAGGCAGCCAATATCCCGGGTCACAGGCTGGCTAGAGTCTACGGTTGGACCTCACAAAAGCGGGCAGGTGATGGTCGGGGGAAGCCAGTGGAGTTTTCCTTCAGAAGCCAGTAGATACTTTAAGGCTGGAGGAGGACACAGATGTTTGTGGATGCATGTTGGCCGAGGTTCGCCTTCGGAAGTTGGCCAACGGAACCCGGTGGATGTTTGTGGGTTGGAGCACAAATACGGACAAATGGAGAGAGGATGAAGTTGGACAAAGTCATAGGCAGAAACCAGCGGCCGTGCCTGGCTGTTGCTGCCTGATGGAAGCCATCTCATTCCTGATTTTCCCCTTCCATGGTTGTCTGAGGCAATGTGAACTTTTCTGAGGACCACCCATGAGGGCAACAAAGAGAACTGCAGGGCCAGAACAAGCCACCTTGTGTTATTTCTTTTGCAAAATGCTTTGAGGTTTGTTTGTTTGTTTGTTTAAACAACTTTATTTTTACAATCAAGAGGTGCATAAATTTTACAACATAAAAATAAATTATATTTCTAAATAGATGTGTTTCTATTATCCGGTGGTGTCCATCCTTTTTCTTCCAAGACAGATAACACCCACCTAAATTGGTATCTTTATCATTATTATTATTACAGTGAAACCTCAGCTGCCGAATGCCTTGGGATCCGAACTTTCCGGCTCCCGAACGATCAAAAACCGGAAGTGATTATTTCGGTTTTCGAACGTTCTTTGGAAGCCAAACATCCAGCGCAGCTTCTGATTGGCTGCAGGAAGTTCTGTTGAATGGACTCCCAGAACAAATAAAGTTTGGGAACCTGGGTTCCACATTTATTATTATTATTATTATTATTCAATGCATTTTTCCTTGACAGGGAATCAAGGCAGCTTACAGATAAAAATAACTGCTGAAAACAACAATGAAATAACAATGAAACATTGATGATTATAAATATTTACACACACAAATAGTTACAGTGAAGGGTGTGCTGGGTGGGAAATAAATAAGAAATGAGGAAGTGAAACACTGCTGAGGTGCCCCCACAATTGCCAGGATGGGGGTGGGTGCTTCTTTGTTGGCTGTGGACCGTGGTGTCAGTGGTTATACACAGTGCTTTTTTTTCTGGGAGTACGCATACCCCTAAACATTTTGCGAATCTTTGGACCCCTGACCAGTTGCGGACAACTCTGGGGTTGCGGCGCTCATCTCACTTTACTGGCCGAGGGAGCCGGCGTACAGCTTCCGGGTCATGTGGCCAGCATGGACTAAGCCGCTTCTGGAGAACCAGAGCAGCGCACGGAAACGCCATTCACCTTCCCGCTGGAGCAGTACCCATTTATCTATTTGCACTTTGATGTGCTTTCGAACTGCTAGGTTGGCAGGAGAAGGGACCGAGCAACTGGAGCTAACCCCGTCACAGGGATTCGAACCGCCGACCTTCTGATGAACAAGTCCTAGGCTCTGTGGTTTAACCCACAGTGCCACCCCTTCCCAAAGGGTTTCACAATTCCCGCCAGCCCTCCTGCGTCCTCCCCACCACAGGACGGATCCTCACGTGGGAGCATGTGGGGGATGATCAGCAAATCCGGGATGAACTGCTCCATGGGCGCCAGCTAAAATGAGAGTACCCCTAAACATTTTTTAAGGGGAGAAAAAAAAGCACTGGGTACCCGGAAGCCAACTTAAACACCCCAAACCACCCACAACACTATCAAAGGCGAGCTGAAAAAGAAAGATTTCTGCTTTAGTTCCGGGACACTTCTGTTTATACGGGCGGCAGCCTCGATGCCTTCTCTAAAACCCTTTGAAATCCTCCAGCCGGGAAGCACAGAAATTCTGTCCTGAAACAACTTCTCCTGATCTCCTCCAACCATAGCTGTCAAGTTTCGGATTTGAAAATAAGGGATCAGCACCCTCACCTTTCCTGGGGACAGTCTACAGTTCTCAGGGACACAGTCCACGCAGCGGTAATCCCCACCAGGCTACAAATTAATTTACACCAGGAAAGAGCTCCCAGGAAACAGAAATCAGGGCAGAGAAAAGAAAGCACTTATTCACGCAGCACACGGTTAACCTCTGGAACTCCCTGCCACAGGGAGCAGCGATGGCCACCAACTTGGATGGCTTTAGAAAAGGATTAGGCAAATTCATGCAGGAGGAGAGGACCACTGATGGCTTCTGGCCAGGTTGGCTCTGCTCTGCCTCCAGTTAGGGGCAGCAATGCTTAATCTGAGCACCTGTTGCCGAGAAACATTCGTCTATTTTATCTTCTTCTTTATATATCTGTCTGTCTGTTTGTTATTAGGTATTTATATTCCACCTTTTTCTCCAAGGAGCTCCCTGGTCCTAGTCCTCATTTAATCCCCACAACAGCCCTGTGAGGGAGGCAGGCAGGGCTGAGAAATGCAGGGACCCAGGGAGTGGGATTTAAGGGAGATCAACAATAAGGGATGGCAGCGGGAAACGGCTTGGAATAAGGGAGTTTCCCGCAAACAAAGGGGAGATTTGACAGCTATGCCTCCAACCTGTTGTTTGCAGCCAGTCCGTTAAGTGTTGGTTCGGGGAACTTTCCTGTGTCCTTCTTTGCAGGAGGAAGCCCAGAAAACCACCTTACCCAGGCAGACAGTGATGGTGACAATCCTTCTTCTCTAAATAGCAGCCACCCCAAACAGCTTCTTTCCTCTCTGCCTGGGGCCCCCGCCAGCTTCTAAGGCATGCCACACAATTTAAGCTGAGGGATGATTCTAATCTCCGCAGATGACTCAGAACCTGCCAGTTCTGGTTCCACAGGTGTGACAGCTACAATGCCGAGCAGAAAACAGGGAAATCCCCGACAGTCACCAGCTGCAACGGAGACGCAAACCCTCGGCTGAGTATTACGCTTGGGTCAGGAATAAGAGCAGAGACCTCTTTCCACTGCCCCGGACTCGGCCTCCACCACAACACTGCTATAGGAATTCTAAGGTCTCATATGTATAAATCATATGTTCATTAATGTACAAGGCAAACACATACATAAGTATACGAACCATGCGCCTGTAATAGTACAGGAGAGCAATCCTGAAGCCATTTTGAGTCTCCCAATGACCTCAGATATTCCTCTGCAGTTGTTGTTGTTGTTCAGTCGTGTCCGACTCTTCGTGACCCCATGGACCAGAGCACGCCAGGCACCCCTATCCTCCACTGCCTCCCGCAGTTTGGCCAAACTCATGTTAGTAGCTTCGAGAACACTGTCCAACCATCTCATCCTCTGTCGTCCCCTTCTCCTTGTGCCCTCCATCTTTCCCAACATCAGGGTCTTTTCCAGGGAGTCTTCTCTTCTCATGAGGTGGCCAAAGTACTGGAGCCTCAACTTCAGGATCTGCCCTTCCAGTGAGCACTCAGGGCTGATTTCCTCTGCAGTAAGGGAGGCAAATGGGGGAAACCTTCCCATTGTCTTTTTGCTTGCAAATCCTGTCTTAAGGGTGTATTTGCGAATGAATAGGGTGAGCCTGTGACCTGGAGTCAGGAACTAAAATATTTACCATCACAAAAGAATGGCCAGTCTGCCAAGGCAATGCAATCAGTGACCATTATCAGGTATCCTGGCAAACAGGATTTCTGCTGTAGACCTGCCTCCTTTTGTGATGGATGTATATATGATTTTTTTGGGGGGTGGCCTTGGGCTACAGGGTGGGCAATTTCAGAAGTCTATATAAGGGCTTGGCACCATTGTTCGGGGTTCCCTGTTGCAACAGTTCCTAAAATAAAGATCAGGCTTAGTAGCCACTTTGCTTCTCCATATTCTCTGGTTGGCCTCTGTTATTTTCTCCTTCCAATAGGAAACCCACTTAAGGACTCCATACGGGCTCTTGGGTACCCCGTAAGCAAGGGAAAAGGAGTTTTTTTCTTATAAAAACACCTTCCAGCTTTGTTCGCTGGGTTTCCTTTTCCACCTGGGAAAATATTCAGGCAACCAGCCCGGGAGGCTTCGTATATCTTAAGAGGAAGCGGCAACACAGCCTCGGAAACCCACAGAGCTCCTGAGCCAAACCCTGAAAAGTCCACTGTGACGTGTGAACGACAAAGAGGCCACAATCTTGTTGCATGGTCGGAAATCAATCATGCTTTTTCTTTAAAAAAGTGAAAGAGGCTGTGTGCGTAATACACATTTTGTTTTTGTTGTTGTTTAGTCGTGTCCGACTCTTCGTGACCCCATGGACCAGAGCATGCCAGGCACTCCTGTCTTCCACTGCCTCCCGCAGTTTGGTCAGACTCATGTTGGTAGCTTCGAGAACACTGTCCAACCATCTCATCCTCTGTCGTCCCCTTCTCCTTGTGCCCTCCATCTTTCCCAACATCAGGGTCTTTTCCAGGAGTCTTCTCTTCTCATGAGGTGGCCAAAGTATTGGAGCCTCAGCTTCAGGATCTGTCCTTCCAGTGAGCACTCAGGGCTGATTTCCTTCAGAATGGATAGGTTTGATCTTCTTGCAGTCCATGGGACTCTCAAGAGTCTCCTCCAGCACCATAATTCAAAAGCATCAATTCTTCGGCGATCAGCCTTCTTGATGGTCCAGCTCTCACTTCCATACATCACTACTGAGAAAACCACAGCTTTAACTACAAGCACCTTTGTCTAAATACACATTAAGAGCACACCTAACCAACCAAGCATCCTGGGAACTGTAGTTCGCCCCGGATAAGGCTGCAGTTCCCAGCACCCTTAAACAAACCGCTGAGTCTCCTTGCCTTCATTTCAGGACGCAGCCGGCTTCTCTGTGACTGTTTCTTCCGATGATTTTTGGCACAACCACGCAGCTGTCAGCTTCCAAACAGCTTTAAGCCGCAGGGATCAGACAGATCCACAAAGCTGTCCGAGAGGGTGGGTTGTGAGGGAGAAGTTGCTCTCCGTGGAAAAATCCCAGTTCCCTGCGATTAAGAGCAGTATCAGGAGCTAAGGAGACTTAAAAGGCCAAGGCTACGCATTCTTCTCTGCAGATTCCCTGGGGCATTCCTGTGCCTCAGGACGACTCCCGAACACTGTGGTTGCCAAACCAGTCTTTTCACTCCAGCAAAACTTTGCTTTCTCCTTGCGGTGTTGCATTGTTCCTTTGCAGCCCTATCAGAAGAGAGTGCTTGAATCTTGCTGGTTTTACTGCAAAAGGACGGTCACATTTATTTATGTGCTCGTTCCTTTCAAGAGAGCCAGTGTGGTGTAGTGGTTAAGAGCGGTGGACTCGTAATCTGGTGAACCGGGTTCGCGTCTCCGCTCCTCCACATGCAGCTGCTGGGTGACCTTGGGCTAGTCACGCTTCTCTGAAGTCTCTCAGCCCCACTCACCTCACAGAGTGTTTGTTGTGGGGGAGGAAGGGAAAGGAGAATGTGAGCCGCTTTGAGACTCCTTCGGGTAGTGATAAAGCGGGATATCAAATCCAAACTCTTCTCCTTCTTCAAGCACTTGTATCTTGTCCTATCTATCTATCTATGTTAAAAAGTCAATGTGGCAAATGGCAATATCCTGAAGCCATGCAAAATTCAGAGCAATGTTTCCGTCCCTTCCTTGGTTCACAGAATCACAGAATTGTAGAGTTGGACCCTGAGGGTCCTCTAGTCCAGGGGTCAGCAAACTTTTTCAGCAGGGGGCCGGTCCACCATCCCTCAGACCTTGGGCGGAGGCCAGACTATATTTTGAAAAATAAAAATAAAAATGAACCAATTCCTATGCCCCACAAATAACCCAGAGATGCATTTTAAATAAAAGGACACATTCTACTCATGTAAAAACAAGCTGATTCCCGGACTGTCCGCAGGCCGGATTTAGAAGGCAATTGGGCAGGATCCAGGCCCCTCCGCTCCCCGGCGCCAAGTTGAGCAAGTCTGGGCCCGGGCTGTAGCGCAATTTTACCGTGGAGCTCGAACGGAGGAGGCGGCAGTGGCAGGAGCGGGAACTGCAGCGGGAAGGGCTGCCAGAGACCCGCCGCCCTTCCACTTCGCCCGGTTCCTTCTCCTCCGCCCAGTCGGCCCGTCCCGGCTCTTGGTGTGGAGAGCAGGCGGCTCAGGCAGCAGAAGCGCCGCACCAGACCAACGTGAAACCACACGTCAGGACGCACGCTTACAAACACAAGAAACGTGTTTCCCACTTTCACACAATAATCCACAGCAACACGTGGCCGGGTCAGCTAGTTTTAAATAAAAGGACACATTCTACTCATGTAAAAGCACACTGATTCCCAGACCGTCCACGGGCCGGATTTAGAAGGCGACTGGGCTGGATCCGGCCCCTGGGCCTTAGTTTGACTACCCATGACCTCTGGTCTGGATACTAGACTTTTGTCGATGCTGCCTAGAATAGCATTAGCCTTTTTTGCTGCTGTATCACACAGTTGGCTCATGTAGAGCTTGTGGTCTGCCGAGATCGCTAGATCCCTTTCACATGTACTACTGGCAAACCAGGTGCCCCCACCTTATATCTGTGCACCTGGTTCTTCCTGCCTAAGCGCAGAACCTTACGCTTTTCCCTCTTGAGATTCACGTGGTTAGATTTGGCCCAGTTCTCCAATCTGTTACGGTAATCTTGAACCCAGATTCTGTCTTCTGCGGCATTAGCTACCCCTCCCAGTTTGGTTGTGAAACATGATGCCTTGCGCACACGAGGAAAAACAGAAGATGCTTCTCCTCTGCTGGAGATTTTGGGCAGCAGAGAAACCCTAAGGGAAATCCAGGCATTCTGAAAATGGAAACCAATAATCCGGGCAGAATTTTACTAGCGGTGTACAAAACATGCAGGGAAAGAGAAATTGCTGAATTGCAACTTATTACCAAACTTAAAACCACGGAGAGACCTGGTATGAATAGACATTGGATTCTTATCTCATTATACATGACAAAGCTATTTTTAGCAATCTCACCCCTTGCTTTTTCCTGTAAGACCAATTGCAGTCGTTAACAGGTTTTCCACACCCATCACCCATTCCCACCACCCTTCTGAGTAATACCCCTCCCCACCCTCTCACTATATATAAGGGTCTGGTGACTTCTGTTTCAGTGTATCTGAAGAAGTGTGCATGCACACGAAAGCTCATACCAAGAACAAACTTAGTTGGTCTCTAAGGTGCTACTGGAAGGATTTTTTTATTTTTTATTTTGTTTTGACTATGGCAGACCAACACGGCTAAAGGTAAAGGTAAAGGGACCCCTGACCATTAGGTCCAGTTGTGTCTGACTCTGGGGTTGCAGCGCTCATCTCGCTTTACTGGCCGAGGGAGCCGGCGTACAGCTTCTGGGTCATGTGGCCAGCATGACTAAGCCACTTCTGGCAAACCAGAGCAGCGCATGGAAATGCCATTTACCTTCCCGCTGGAGTGGTACCTATTTATCTACTTGCACTTTGATGTGCTTTCAAACTGCTAGGTGGGCAGGAGCAGGGACCGAACAACGGGAGCTCACCCCATTGCGGGGATTCGAACCGCCGACCTTCTGATCAGCAAGCCCTAGGCTCAGTGGTTTAACCCACAGCGCCACATGCGTCCAACATGGCTACCTACCTGTACACCAACACCAACACGGCTACCTACCTATAAATGCAGGGAACAGACAGGCGAACCCAAAACATCCTTCACCAAAGATTTGCCCAGAAATGCCACAATAGTTCTGTGCAGATACACACGCTGATAAACACAACAACAGTCAGGCAAAGCGACACAGCAGAAGACACAATGAGGGCTGCGTTCCCCCATTTTCTACCACCCAAATTACCCAGCAATAACCCTTTGAGGGAGACTTTGGGAGCATCCCAGAAAACCAACATGGGGAACGGGACAGGGATGGGCAAAGGAACAGAGTCTGCTCGGCAGCCCAGAGCAGGCTGCGAACAAGTCTCTCTCCCCTCAGCAAAACCTGCCTCGCAGGGGTGTTGGGAGGAGGGAAGAAGCAGGGCCACCACTTCCAGCTCTTTGGAGGGAAAAGGCGGCATATAAAGGGAATGGATAAAGAAATAAGTGAGGGGGGCTCAGAGACGCCAAAGACGTCTGCGAAGGTCAAGATGGGGCACTCCCCCCATTCCATGTACAGTGGTACCTCTGGTTACGTACTTTATTCGTTCTTGGAGTCCATTGTTAACCTAAAACTGTTCTTAATCTGAGGTACCACTTTAGCTAATGGGGCCTCCCGCTGCCGCCGCCGCGCGATTTCCGTTCTCATCCTGAGGTAAAGTTCTTAACCCGAGGTGCTTGGCAGGGGGTTGGAGTCCTGGATGGCCCTTGTCGCCTCTTCCAACTCTATGATTCTATGATTGTACTATTTCCGGGTTAGCGGAGTCTGTAACCTGAAGCGTTTGTAACCCGAGGTACCACTGTACAAACCCTGACCGGACAGGCAATGGGAAGCTGTCCCGCACCGTACCCAAGAGACGGGTGCCGGAGATGTGGGCCAGGCCATGTGGCGGGCGGCACACCCCTCTGCCCTGCAACATATCCGCCGCCTGAGGCGTCCGCCCAAGTCCGCCTAACGGTTGAGCCGGGACGCCACTCGCTAATCACAATTCCCAGTAACGTTTTGCACAAAGCACCCTCCGCTATTTGCACACATTTGGGCTTCTCTGCACCCCCTCAGGCAACGGCGGAGGCCAGTCCGACAACTCTGGGAGCTCCCGGTTTTTGTCATCGCTGCTGGTACCCGAGAGGCTTTCTCCTCCTCCTGCTCCCGTTTGGAAAAGGTGGAAGTGCCGCGCCTGCCGTTGTGTAATGGCCCACGGAAGAGGCTTATTCACCCGCTGACACCCACAGACGCCTTCTGGGAGGCGGCAGATTCTCTCGCTGCGCAGGCAGGGCTCCAAATCGCAGCTCAAAAGCTGGCTGGGTGTGACCCGTGGCCCAAACAGGGCAATAAACAACAAGGGTTCACCTTCCTCTCCTTTCCAAATCTACTCTCCGAAGGCTCTCCCAAACTTCCAGAGCAAGATTTGGGGGACATGCAAGGAGAGGAGAGGAAGGTGAGGTCCGGGTTCAGATATCCGTTCCGTTTGCACCGAGACACCTTTGGGTGACCTTCTCAATGGTGGCTGCCCCCAGGCAACTTTGGAACTCCCTTCCTGAGGAAGCCAGACTGGCTCCCTCCTTGCTGTCCTTTCGCCGGAAGGCAAAGACTGTCTTATTCCGGCAGACTTTGGGGAACTGACTGTTTCTTTAAGGAAAGGGCTTTTAATTGCTGTGTGCCGATTTTATTAACCGTATTTCAATAGATTTGGCTCCCCCTTCTTTCACATTGCTTTAGTTTGTGTACTGTTTTTATTAACCGTATTTCAATAGATTTGTTTTTCCTTTTATATTTGTTTTACAATTATATTATCGAGTTTACTACCAAACAATTTTTTTATTATTTTATTCATTTTACATTTTTAACAACCACAACAACAGCAAAACAAAGCAAAGCAAAGCAAAACAATATTTTTTGTACAAAATTTTGTACATTATTTTATACAATTGTTGACTTCCCTACACCTGCTCTCCAGTGTATTCACCTTAAAGTATAAAATATCCCAATTTTTACACTGAAACCAATATTAAATATCCACTCAGACAGTACCTTTAAACTTGAAGATAAATTTTCCCTTACTTTTCATAATTTTTCTGCAAGAGCTATTGCAAAGCGAATAACCTGTTCATGTCACAGATCTTCTTTAGACAGCCTAGAAATCTGTCCCACTCTTCTACAACTTTACTTCTAGGATTGTCCTTTATTTTTCCAGAAAAAACTGCCAGCTCAATATATTCTATCGTCTTACTAAACCATTCCTTTTTAACAATATCTTTTATGCTTTTAGCTTTCCTCCCACTTTAAATCCCTCCCCAAATTTTCCCAAAGTTTCCCAAATTGGTTTCACATCAAACAAGTACATTGCTTCCTATGTTAACTTCCCACTTTTACATCCAAAGTGTTTATCATCAAACCCTTTCCTGCTACATTATGCACCAGACTCTTATCAATTACAAAAGAAACCCTCTAGTACAATCAGGGATGCAGTTGGTGCTGTGGTCTAAACTAGTGAGCCTCTTGGGCCTGCCGATTGGAAAGTCGGCGGTTCGAATCCCCACGACGGGGTGAGCTCCCATTGCTCTGCCAACCTAGCAGTTCGAAAGCACACCAGTGCAAGTAGATAAATAGGTACCGCTCTGGCGGGAAGGTAAATGGTGTTTCCGTGCGCTCTGGTTTTTCGTCACGGTGTTCCGTTGCGCCAGAAGCGGTTTAGTCATGCTAGACGCATGACCCGGAAAGCTGTCTGTGGGCAAACGCCAGCTCCCTCGGCTTGAAAGCGAGATGAGTGCCGCTAAACCATAGTCAAATTCATCTGGACTTAACCATCCAGGAGTCCTTTACCTTTTAACATTCAGTACAATCACTTTGTCAATTGTTTGCCGCTGCTACCATCGCGAATCCTGCCCGCGATTTCATTTGACTCACCAACCTAGATATCTTTCAAATAGGATTTGGCAGATTTGGAGAGGAGAGGGCAGTTGATAACCACTATTCTCGGTGGTCGAAGGCATACCCAGCAAGTGTACCCAAAAAACCGGGACACCCCGGGTTTTATCACGAGAACACGGAGGCCATTTTGTTTGACATGATTTCGCAGCACAATTCTCCCCTTGAAAAAAAGTGCTTTTCCCCAGAGCTGCGATCTCGCATGGCACCCCAAGAGCTCCTGCAGCCAACCGGAAGCCGCGTGGGACGTTCGGGTTCCAAAGAACGCCCGCAAACCAGAACACTCACTTCCGGGCTCGCTGCGTCCGGGAGCGAAAACGTTTGACTCACAAGGCGTTTGGGATGTAAGGTACGACTGCAATACTTATTTGAACAGTAGCCTTCTGTCTTATATCTCTTTTCGTAAGTCACCCTTAATCCTGTTTCGGGGGAAAGGCAGGATATAAAAATATAGTCACCCCCCCCCAATCCATTCCTTTGCCTTTCCAAACTTGGGGGGCGGAGTAAGGAGAACCACTGAAAGAAACCACCGAAAAGGGGTCCGAGTGTGACCCACGTGATTTCCTCCCAAACAGGCAGAAGGAACTGAAAGCACAGACTGTTCTATGTACAGTATGGGATTTTCTTTTTTTGGGTGTTTTCTCTCTCTCTTTTTTCTTTTTTTCTGCTTATTCTTCTCCCGCGGGACATGACTCATTTCATGAGGTCTAGCGCTTGAAATGCGGAAAGAGGCAAACTTGTAAAGAAATGAAACCAAGGCGGACAGGCAAACCACGGCCGGATTTAGGTTTGATGAGGCCCTCAGCTACTGAGGGTGATGGGGCCCTTTCTATGTCCAGCTGTCCTTTGTCAACAACAAATGGTCGCTGTTTTTGTGCTGAATATATGCTCTATGGTCATTTATGCACCCCATAGGTATCTAAAGCCATTGGCACATAACAAATAGGAGCCTACACAACACAAAACACTGTTACTGTATGTAGGTTTTATTTTATTTGCTTTTTTATCTTCTATTTTGGAAATGTACATCCATTTTTCCCTCTTTAAATTTTTTTGGGGCCCCCAAGAGAGTGGAGCCCTAAGCTATAGTTTGTTTAGCTTATATGTAAATCCGGGACTGACTGGCAAACACAGCAACAGCCGCTTCCACACATATACTGTAATGTGTTTCATGTGGGGCTGCCCTTGAAGACGTCTCAAAAGGATCTGCTTCTTCGCAGACCACACAGCTGAAGTACAGAATTCGCCTGGATTATAGAATCACAGAGCTGGAAGGGACTGCCGAGAATCATCTAATCCAACCCCCTGCAATGCAGGAATCTTTTGCCCGGCGTGGGACTCGAACCCACAACCCTGAGCTCGAGTGTGCTCCACCGGCAGAGCTATCGACAAGATGTAGGGATGGCTGCCAATTGGGGTGGCTTCTAAAGAAGATTAGACAAATTTATGGAGGAGATACAGCTGTCAATGGATACTAGGCATGATGGCAACACAGTAAGCCTCTAAGCCATAAGGCTTTTTCTTAAAATTCAAGGCAGGTGAAAGAAACCCCTTCTTCGCACGGCACATAGAATCATAGAATCCTAGAGTTGGAAGAGACCCCAAGGGCCATCCAGTCCAACCCCCTGCCAAGCAGGAAACACCATCAAAGCATTCCTGACAGATGGCTGTCAAGCCTCCGCTTAAAGACCTCCAAAGAAGGAGACTCCACCACACTCCTTGGCAGCAAATTCCACTGTCAAACAGCTCTCACTGTCAGGAAGTTCTTCCTAATGTTTAGGTGGAATCTTCTTTCTTGTAGTTTGAATCCATTGCCCCGTGTCCGCTTCTCTGGAGCAGCAGAAAACAACCTTTCTCCCTCCTCTATATGACATCCTTTTATATATTTGAACATGGCTATCATATCACCCCTTAACCTTCTCTTCTCCAGGCTAAACATACCCAGCTCCCTAAGCCGTTCCTCATAAGGCATCGTTTCCAGGCCTTTGACCATTTTGGTTGCCCTCCTCTGGACACGTTCCAGCTTGTCAGTATCCTTCTTGAACTGTGGTGCCCAGAACTGGACACAGTATTCCAGGTGAGGTCTGACCAGAGCAGAATATAGTGGTACTATTACTTCCCTTGATCTAGATGCTATACTCCTATTGATGCAGCCCAGAATTGCATTGGCTTTTTTAGCTGCTGCATCACACTGTTGACTCATGTCAAGTTTATGGTCTACCAAGACTCCTAGATCCTTTTCACATGTACTGCTCTCAAGCCAGGTGTCACCCATCCTGTATTTGTGCCTTTCATTTTTTTAGCCCAAGTGTAGTACTTTACGTTTCTCCCTGTTATTTCTTCCATAGCTCATAGTTGAGCTATGAAACTCCCTCTCACTGGAAGCAGCGACAGTCACTAACCTAGATATCTTTCAAATAGGATTTGGCAGATTCGGAGAGGAGAGGGCAGTCAATGGCCACTATTCTCGGTGGTCGAAGGCACACCCGGCAAGTGTCCCCAAAAAACAGGGACACCCCGGATTTTATCGGGCGAACACGGAGGCCATTTTGTTTGACGTGATTTCGCGGCACGATTCTCCCCTTTTAAAAAAGTGTTTTTCCCCAGGGCAAGAAATTTCTGTTGCAATAAAAATACGAGAAGATGGTGTCCCAGCTTTTTGCTTCACTGTGTTGGAAGGTATGTGAAGTCATCAAGACATCCAAATGCCAGTTGCTGGTGGAGGGCTCTTCCGGTCAAATCCTGCTTGCTGCTTCCTGACAGGCATCTGGTTGGCCTGATCCAGCAAGCAAATCTCATCTTCCTACGTTGCAGTAGCTGGGAATCCCAGGTACGGAGATCTGCTCTTGTGCTCAGTCCCTCTGCAAACAGGACACTTCTCTACCTAGGCTGCCTTTGGTCAGATCCGGCAGCCGGGCGATATGTTAAATGAAGCTCCTCCAGAAAGGAGCCACGTGGCTTTTTGCCCTGCAGTCGCCATATGGGGGAAACACAAAACCACCAAGGCTGTTTCAAAATAATTCGCTCTTCCTAGGGAGCTCGGAGAACTGAAAAGAGGAAGGTCAAGGACTTCTGGTTCATTTCTGGTTTCAGCAACGACTAGTTTTCTGGTATAAAACAATACTAAGATCCCAGTATAGAATGGGGACACATAAACATGTGCCCCTATTTTCCAGGGATTTGCAGAAGCCGTCCCAGTTTCTGATTTGATCCCGGAATGTCCCGCTTTTCCTTAGGGTGTCCCTATTTCCACTGCAGAAATGTTGGAGGGTATGGAGTTATGCGACCCCTGAGCCAAGGAGATAAGTAACTACACAACCTTCAGAAGACACCTGAAGGTAAAGGTAAAGGTAAAGGTACCCCGACCGTTAGGTCCAGTCCCGAACGACTCTGGGGTTGCGCGCTCATCTCGCGCTATAGGCTGAGGGAGCTGGCGTTTGTCCGCAGACAGTTTTTCCGGGTCATGTGGCCAGCATGACTAAGCCGCTTCTGGCAAACCAGAGCAGCGCACGGAAATGCCGTTTACCTTCCCGCCAGAGCAGTACCTATTTATCTACTTGCACTTTGACATGCTTTCGAACTGCCAGGTTGGCAGGAGCAGGGACCGAGCAACAGGAGCTCACCCCGTCGCAGGGATTCGAACCGTCGACCTTCTGATTGGCGAGCCCTAGTTTAGACCACAGCGCCGCCCGCGTCCTACATAGAAGATATCTGAAGGGAGCCCTATATAGCGAAGGTTTTTAAAAAAATGTATGAGGACGGAATATTAACGATACCTTACAACCCTAACAATAAGGTGGGTCCAGAAACATACCCATCAAAGACCAAGGTGACTAGGTGTGTCTTCAGCATTTGCTAGAAGCTGTGCAATGAAGATGCCAGAGGCACCTCTTTGGGGAGGGAGTTCCACGACTTAGGGGCCACCACCGAGAAGGCCCTCTGAAGGGTGGAGCAGCTACCAAGAGGGTCCCCTCTGTAGATCTCAGCCACCGAGAAGGTCTGTAGGAGGAAGCCTTTCACGTTTTTGCGGCCTGGGTTCCTCAAGGCTTTCAGCACCCATGTGAGCACCTCAAACACAGGAGTGTTTTCCTGCCAAGACTAAGCTGAACCGAATTCTTTGCAACGCCATCAAAATGATACCACGTGCTCCGGTGACCTTCTTGAAATCGTCTCCTTGCATTCTTGGTGCTAAGCTCTCGATTTATGGTCCCGTGGACTGCCCTGAAGAGATTCTGAGGCTTAACCTCACAACAAGCCTCAGGCCCCAATCCCCCTAACCAGTTCAGCCAGCGTTACTCGGATTTCTGCAGCACCAAAACACCCTGACCTTGTCGCACTGGGCGCTGGAGACGTCTGTTTGCTTTCGGTCACGGGCCCTCACTTAATATCAACACTTTCAATTTGGCAGCAGTCCTGGACCCGAGATGGAAATAGTTTATTTCTAGCCCGGTGCAGAAAGTGCAATGAAGCCTACTAGAAGGTATAATAATAATAATAATAATAATAATAATAATAATAATAATTTATTTATACCCCACCCATCTGGCTGGGTTTCCCCAGCCACTCTGGGCAGCTTCCAACCGAATATTAAAAACAAAATACAGTATCAAACATTTTAAAACATCCCTAAACAGGGCTGCCTTCAGATGTCCTTTAAAAGTAAGATAGTTGCTTATTACCTTGACATCTGCTGGGAGGGCGTTCCACAGGGCGGGTGCCACCACCGAGAAGGCCCTCTGCCTGGTTCCCTGTAACCTCACTTCTTGCAGGGAGGGAACCGCCAGAAGGCCCTCGGAGCTGGACCTCAGTGTCCGGGCTGGATGATGGGGGTGGAGACGCTCCTTCAGGTATACTGGGCTGAGGCCATTTAGGGCTTTAAAGGTCAGCACCAACACTTTGAATTGTGCTCGGAAACGTACTGGGAGCCAATGTAGATCTCTCAGGACCGGTGTTATGTGGTCTCGGCGGCCGCTCCCAGTCACCAGTCTAGCTGCCGCATTCTGGATTAGTTGTAGTTTCCGGGTCACCTTCAAAGGTAGCCCCACGTAGAGCGCATTGCAGTAGTCCAAGGGGGAGATAACCAGAGCATGCACCACTCTGGCGAGACAGTCTGTGGGCAGGGAGGGTCTCATCCTGCGTGCCAGATGGAGCTAGTAGACAGCTGCCCTGGACACAGAATTAACCTGTGCCTCCATGGACCGCTGTGAGTCCAAAAGGACTCCCAGGCTGCGCACCTGTTCCTTCAGAGGCACAGTTGCCCCATTCAGGACCAGAGAGTCCCCCACACCAGCCCGCCCCCTGTCCCCCCAAATCATACTTCTGTCTTGTCAGGATTCAACCAAAACTGTTAGCTGCCATCCATCCTCCAACCGTCTCCAGGCACTCACACAGGACCTTCACCACCTTCACTGGTTCTGATTTAAAAGAGGTAGAGCTGGGTGTCATCCGCATACTGATGAACACCCAGCCCAAACCCCCTGATGATCTCTCCCAGCGGATTCATGTAGATGTTAAAAAGCAGAGGTAGTCACTGCCTATGCTCTTTCAAGCTGACCTTGGTTTTTAAAAGAGGGGAGGGATGGAGAGAATGGAGAGTTGGGTTTCCCAGCACCAATATTAATTACAGCTCCTGTTTGCCCTTTTTCCTCTTGAAAACCTTCAGCAAAGGAGATGACCTAGCAGATTGTTCTTTCGCCCAAGTTTCCTGGGAGTCAAGGCACGCTCCCTACTATCTGTCTGAAATTTAGGGCTATAGCCAACCAGGGTTCCAAATTCACCAGGTGCATTTTGTGGCCACTTGCAGTCGAGTGAAGATGCCCTCCGGTATAGGTGAAGAGATTCCAAAACTGCAATTGGTTTACCATACCCATTGAGTCAATCACCCATTTCCTACTACACCCTTGTGGGGAAAAACCCACCCCACTCTATGAGGAACGGCTTAGGGAGCTAGGTATGTTTAGCCTGGAGAAGAGAAGGTTAAGGGGTGATATGATAGCCATGTTCAAATATATAAAAGGATGTCATATAGAGGAGGGAGAAAGGTTGTTTTCTGCTGCTCCAGAGAAGCGGACACGGGGCAATGGATTCAAACTACAAGAAAGAAGATTCCACCTAAACATTAGGAAGAACTTCCTGACAGTGAGAGCTGTTGGACAGTGGAATTTGCTGCCAAGGAGTGTGGTGGAGTCTCCTTCTTTGGAGGTCTTTAAGCGGAGGCTTGACAGCCATCTGTCAGGAATGCTTTGATGGTGTTTCCTGCTTGGCAGGGGGTTGGACTGGATGGCCCTTGGGGTCTCTTCCAACTCTATGACTTCTATTTCAGTGTATCTGAAAAAGTGTGCATGCACATGAAAGCTTATACCTACCAAGAACAAACTTATTTGGTCTCTAATGTGCTACTAGGGACATGGGTGGCGCTGTGGGTTAAACCACGGAGCCTAGGGCTTGCCGATCAGAAGGTGGGCGGTTCGAATCCCCGCGATGGGGTGATCTCCCGTTGCTCGGTCCCTGCTCCTACCCACCTAGCAGTTTGAAAGCAAGTCAAAGTGCAAGTAGATAAATAGGTACCACTCCAGCGGGAAGGTAAATGGTGTTCCGTGTGCTGCTCTGGTTCACCAAATGACCTAGCATGCTGGCCACATGACCTGGAAGCTGTACGCCAGCTCCCTCGGCCAGTAAAGCGAGATGAGCACAGCAACCCCAGAGTCGGACACGACTGGACCTAATGGTCAGGGGTCCCTTTACCTTTAAGGTGCTACTGGACATTTTATATATATATATATATATATATATATATATATATATATATATCAACTATGTCAGACCAACACGACTGCTTACCTGAATCTGTTTAGGGAAATTTTTGATGTTTGATGTTTATTGCTTTTTTATTAATAATATTCTTTTGGGAGCTGCCCAGAGTGGTTGGGGAAACTCAGCCAGTTGGGCAGGGTATGTATGCATGCATGTATGTATGAATAAATAAATAAAATTATATCTCTTTCATCTCAAAAGAAAGAAGATGCAAGCAAGAAGAGGTGCACAGCTCCATCGGCCTGAGCTGCCCCCATAAAAATTGACCCCCACCTTATTTAGAGCTCCTCTAAGCAATCCAAAATGAAACACGCAAAGCCCATCGGCATCGTTCCTCAATTCCGTCTTGAGCTAATAGCCTTGAAATCAGTGCAGTTCTCTTCCCTCCAAACTCAGCACGCCTCCCCCCCCCCCACCTTCAGTTTCATTCTAAGCATCATAAAAAGGAGGGAGAGAAAAAGAGAGGGTTAGGGAGATAAAGATCTCAGGGATGGTTTAGAAACCCTTCACCCGTAATCTCTACTGCCTGGGGACAGGAGGCTGCAAGAAAAGGTGACCTTCTCCGAGTCACTTTCCAGCCCCCCAAGTGCGTGGTGCTGGTTCCACGGCAAAGCGGCCAAACCGGCTGCAAGCCTCTCGCCACCGGCAGTGACTCAGGCGGCAGCGCTGCCTTCCAGCTGTGTCAGGGGTCCTTCCCAGGGGGTGGCACTGCCTGGAGTCAGAGTGGGCTGCCTGAAAATCTTTCAGGGGTCAGCAAGCTTTTTCAGCAGGGGGCCGTCCCACCGTCCCTCAGACCTTGTGGGGGCACAGACTATATTTTTTTTGGGGGGGGATGAACAAATTCCTATGCCCCACAAATAACCCAGAGATGCATTTTAAATAAAAGCACACATTCTACTCATGTAAAAACACCAGGCAGGCCCCACAAATAACCCAGAGATGCATTTTAAATAAAAGCACACATTCTACTCATGTAAAAACACCAGGCAGGCCCCACAAATAACCCAGAGATGCATTTTAAATAAAAGGACACATTCTACTCATGTAAAAACACCAGGCAGGCCCCACAAATAACCCAGAGATGCATTTTAAATAAAAGGACACATTCTACTCATGTAAAAACACCAGGCAGGCCCCACAAATAACCCAGAGATGCATTTTAAATAAAAGGACACATTCTACTCATGTAAAAACACCAGGCAGGCCCCACAAATAACCCAGAGATGCATTTTAAATAAAAGACACATTCTACTTCAAGTAAAAACACGCTGATTCCTGGACCGTCTGTGGGCTGGATTGAGAAGGCGATTGGGCCGCATGCGGCCCCCAGGCCTTAGGTTGCCCACCCATGCCATACTTGGCCCTCCAGATGTTTTGGGACTACAATTCCCATCATCCCTGACCGCTGGTCCTGTTAGCTAGGGATGATGGCAGTTGTAGTCCCAAAACACCTGGAGGGCCAAGTTTGGCCATGCCTGCTTTAGGGCTTTGTTTTAGGGCAGGGGTGGGGGATCTCCGGCCTGGGAGTGGGGGTCAGACGCGACCCTCACGACAGATCGTTCAAGATTGTTCAAGTGCTTTTTCTTACGGGGAATTTGTACACATCTGCATCGCAGGTGAGGTGCATTCCCCCCTTCAGCAGAGATTTCACTTAGTTAACGTGCAGAACTGCCTCAGGAGGAGAACTCCCACAGGAGGCAGTGACAGCCATCAACTCTGATAGCCTTAAAAGGGGATTAGGATATGGAGAGAGCTGGGATAGCTGAGTCGGCAGAGCATGAGACTCTCGACCGAAGGGCGGTGGGTTCGAGCCCCATGTTGGGCAAAAGATTCCTGCGCTGCAGGGGGGTTGGGCTAGATGACCCTTGGGGTCCCAACGGACAATTCTATGATTCCGCAACACATTCGTGGAGGAAAAGGCTATTGATGGCTGCCAGGCATGATGGTTATGCTCTGCTTCCACTGTCAGAGGCAGCAATACTCCCAAATGCTCCTGGAAACCACAAGAGGGGAGAGGGTCTCGTGTTCGAATCCTGCTTCTGGGTTTATCATGGGGGCATCTGGTTGTGGGAACAGGATGCTCCCAGCCTGATCCTGCAGGCTCTTCTTATGTTACCGTCTAGACAGGGGAGAGGGGCTATTGCCTTGCTTTCCTCTTGTTATGGGTTTTTATTATGCGTTTTGTGGTTTTTATCTTGTATTTTTATGCTGTGAGCTGTCCTGAGATCTATGGATGGGAGTCAATTTAATAAATTAATAATAATAATAATAATAATAAACCCTGAATATTGACAAAACTTTCAAATCACACTCAGTTCTAATAATGCACCCCCAAAGATAGGGGAGGAACCAGAAAATAGTGCATGTCTAGGTAAAGGGAGAAGGGACATGGGTGGCGCTGTGGGTGAAACCACAGGGCCTAGGGTTTGCTGATCAGAAGGTCGGCAGTTCGAATCCCCGCGACGGGGTGAGCTCCCGTTGCTCGGTCCCTGCTCCTGCCAACCTAGCAGTTCGAAAGCACGTCAAGTGCAAGTAGATAAATAGGTACCTCTGGCAGGGAAGGTAAACGGCGTTTCCATGCGCTGCTCTGGTTCGCCAGAAGCGGCTTAGTCATGCTGGCCACATGACCCGGAAGCTGTACGCCGGCTCCCTTGGCCAGTAAGCAAGATGAGCGCCGCAACCCCAGAGTCGTCCGCAACTGGACCTAACGGTCAGGGGTCCCTTTACCCTTTACCTTTTAGCTAAAGGGAGAGAGAATTCAGGTGCATGTGCCTGCTTGAATCATTTTATTTTATTTTGCTTAAAGAGGTCAGACTCTCAAATGCGTGAAATAGGAAACCTTCAGTGAGTTCATGCCGGAAAGGAGGGTGAGCTCTGTGCCTGTTCTTTGTGTTCTGGGGCCTGCCTCTGGCTAATTAATTCTAGGACTGATCCTAGTTTAAATTAAATCATCCTGGATTACAATAGCCTAGTGATGTAGCCTGTTCACTGAGCTTTTCCAAAATAAAAAGTGTGCTGATTGGGGTTATCTCCTCTTAATCCCAAATCCTGCGGCACCGTCAGATAGCTTGGGATCTTTGGAAAGGAGAAGAAGCCATGCCGGAAAGGTCAAAGATATGTCAACCTATTAAGATTATGCACATACAGGTCTCCTTCTGAGACCAAATTATTCGAAGAGGCTGCTGTTGTATCTCTGCATGAGTTATCGCTCGGATGTTGCCCGCTTCCAAACAAACTCCACCCTACTGCACCTCTGCAATGAGAGCAATGGGGCCTTCAGTCACAGAACTGTAGAGATGGAAGGGACCCGGAGGGTCATCTAGTCCAACCCCCAGCAACGCAGGAATCATCTGCCCAACGTGGGGCTCGAACCCACGACCCTGAGATCAAGCGCCTCGCACTGACTGAGCTATCCTGACATAGATGCAGCCATCTTTCCCATCCTTAAAGGAAGCTGCTAGAGTTGGTGTTCTAGGCTGGCCGGACTTCTTTCAAATTAGGAGGTACGGCCAGAACAGGGACTCATGCAATCATGCAATGGAAGCGAGACTCCTCCGCTGAGGGCACGAAATTTGCCTGCTCTGAAACAAGAACAAGGTTTTGATTTTGGAAAAAGAGAATTCATTTGCAGTGTGAGGCTTGAAAAACACTTCCTCTCCTGTCCTGCTGCTGTGCAACGATTGGCCGATCTCCATCCCTATCCCAAGATCTAAATTGCAGCAAACAAGGCGTTCCTTCAGGCCTCTAGACCTTTTCTGATCATTTCACTGTCTGCCGCCTCTGAGAAAGTTTCTCTTCTGCTATTCCAAACTGCCCCTCCTGTTTGCATCTCATTACCGGCCCGGCTCACTTCCGCTCCTGCAAATCTGAGCTGTTTGAGCAGAAAACATCCCAGTGGAGTTTGCAGCTGCGGTGGGGAGAAATCCAACTTCAGTCTGCATTTAAAGGCAAACCGATCTAATCTGCCCTCTACCCAAACCGTAACGCAGCCCTCCTTCAAAATCCGCACTTGTCCGGGTTTTGCAATGTGGCTCTCCAGTAATGCGCATGAAAGCATAAGGGTTAAACGTACGTTAGTGAAAAAGACATACCAAAAAATAAGAATAATGAAATGCAGTGAGAGGCAGTGTGGCGTAGTGGTTAGAGGGTTTGATTAAGAAGGCCTGGGAAGGATCGGGGCTCACATCCCCACTTAGCAATGCAACTCATGGAGTAACCCTGGGCCACTCACAGCCTCTCAGTGTATCCTACCCCACAGGGTTGTTGTGAGGATAAATGGGGAGTAATTAGAAATCTGGGATATAAATTTAACAAATAAGTTACAGGAAATTGCTTTGCGAGGAAGTATTTGTTGTTGTTTAGTTGTTTAGTCATGTCCGACTCTTTGTGACCCCATGGACCAGAGTGCGGAAGTATACCTGTTTTCCAGGCAAAAAAAGGGCCTACTAGGAGAAATTCACACTTAACATGCTGCTGAAAGTGGAGAACAGAACTTAATATTGGAAAAACGAGAAACCGAGAGAAACCAGAATTTGACAAATTCCCCCCGTTTGCAGCCCAAGTATTTATATGCAAGACGGACGCGGGTGGCACTGTGGGTTAAACCACTGAGCCTAGGGCTTGCCGATCAGAGGGTCGGGGGTTCGAATCCCTGCGACGGGTGAGCTCCCGTTGCTCGGTCCCTGCTCCTGCCCACCTAGCAGTTCGAAAGCACAAGTGCAAGTAGATAAATAGGTACCGCTCCGGTGGGAAGGTAAACGGCATTTCCGTGCGCTGCTCTGGTTCGCCAGAAGCGGCTTAGTCATGCTGGCCACATGACCCGGAAGCTGTACGCCGGCTCCCTTGGCCAATAAAGCGAGATGAGCGCCGCAACCCCAGAGTCGTCCGCGACTGGACCTAATGGCCAGGGGTCCCTTTACCCTTTACCTATTTATATGCAAAGACTGCTGCATCAGACCATCAATCAAGTTCAGCATCCCATCATGCATGTATTCTGTGTTTTTATCTTGTACTTTTGTGCTGTGAACTGCCTTGCGATCTACAGATGAAGGGCAGTTTACGAATGTCATAAAACAACAACAGCAACGGTACACAGTCGGTTGCCTTGAGGATGCCTGCAAGCAACGAAGAAAGGCGAAAGCCCCCATAATTCATTCCTCTGCAATTGATACTCTGAGGTAGACTTAGAATCATAGAATCCTAGTATCCTAGGAAGAGACCCCAAGGGCCATCCAGTCCAACCCCCTGCCAAGCAGGAAACACCATCAAAGCATTCCTGGCAGATGGCTGTCAAGCCTCTGCTTTGAAGACCTCCTGCTTCATTCTTTTATTGGTGGGTTATTTGAAAATGAGACTGCAGTTTTAATATTGAATTTTTAAATTTGTATTTTAATCTGTTATTTTAAATTGATTGTGTTATGTTTTTGCTGGAATTTTAATTAGTGTTAGCCGCCCTGAGCCCGGTTTTTGGCTGGGAAGGGCGGGGTATTAAAAAAAAAAACAAAGAAGGAGACTCCACCACACTCCTTGGCAGCAAATTCCACTGTCCGAACAGCTCTCACTGTCAGGAAGTTCTTCCTAATGTTTAGGTGGAATCTTCTTTCTTGTAGTTTGAATCCATTGCCCCGTGTCCGCTTCTCTGGAGCAGCAGAAAACAACCTTTCTCCCTCCTCTATATGACATCCTTTGATATATTTGAACATGGCTATCATATCACCCCTTAACCTTCTCTTCTCCAGGCTAAACATACCCAGCTCCCTAAGCCGTTCCTCATAAGGCATCGTTTCCAGGCCTTGGACCATTTTGACTTCCCTTGAACATGGAGGCTCTGTGGCTAATAGCCTCTGATAGGCTCTTATCCCCGAATCCAGGGGTGCCCAAACTTTTTTCAAAGAGGGCAAGATTTGATGAAGTGAACATGTGTGAGGGCCGACCAACATTGTTGAGCTTTTTTTTTTAGGATTTCAGTTGTTTAGCTTTTTTGGGATTTTACCCCCAGGACATATACTGCTACGGGGGCCAGCTTAAAATGACCGGCCTGTCCTAATCCTTTTTTTAAAGCCATCCAAACTAGTGGCCGGCACCCAACCCGTGCCCTCCTTAAATTCATTTTGTGCATGAAGATCCGCTTGCACTCGAGGCGCAGTTGCACGAATGCCTACTCCGAAGGGGGGAGACGTGTGGAGAAACTTCTGCTTCCTTCCCCTGCGGTCAAAACTGGCAAAAGAATGGACTGAAACCAAAAGTCATACCATCCTTCCCAAAAGTTTGCCTTTCCAGCATTTGAGAGGTAAATTGCCTTAGCCTCCAGATTAAGCAGGAGGAGGGATTGCATCACAAAATCTACAATTATTAACACATGAAGGCATCAAAGACCATGCCAGCGCTTGGAGGAAGGGCCAGGAGGGTGCGAGGAAGCAGGGGGCGAGATTAGATATAACCCAATTATGTGGACCAGTAGATAAGCGTTGAATTTGCAGCCTCTGGGTTCAAATCCAGTTCCTCTAACCATGGCTCAGACCATTTCCTTTCCCTCGATTTCCCAAATGCAAAACAGAATTTTTATTCTATTTTTATTTGTTAAATGCGTTTAAATCCCTTCATCCATAGATCTCAGGGCAGCTCACAACATAATCTCAGGTGGCTGTTCGAGAGCAAATGTCAAAAATGTTTTCCGAAGCGCTTTGCAATCTTAAAAGGGATCACACACATTTTTTAAAAATGTATTTACAAACCAGCCATGCTCCTGGTGCAAAGCCCTTCAGGACGACCTTGCGTTTGCGCCTGCTGTTTATTTATTTTTATTTTTTAAATATTCGTCTACCAAACAGGTCCCAGGAAAGTTTGTAGCGATTCAAATACGAACCGAGTGAAACCATCACCCAAGCCCACAGAGCCAGATCAAAACCCGCAGTGCAATACTCAAAACGCCTGGGAAAGGGCTCTGGCGTCTAATGATCGCAACGCTGGCGCCCTTTTTAATTCTGCTCATATATCACAAGGATTTCCATTGCAAAGCAAAGCAAAAACAAACCACTTTTCTGCATAGCTGAGGAGAGGAGAGGAACAAGCAAGGTGTTAAGAGCTTTGACTCACAGTGGAGACCTCTGATTTCATCAGGGACCATTAAAAAAGACAGTCTGGGCAGGTAGAACAGACCGACCCGTCTCCTTTTCCCAGACGCCACCAGGGTCCTTTTCTTTCCACCTCGAGGGCACCAGGTTGGCAAAGGAACAGGTATGCACAGCTATAACCATACTGTGCTTTCCTGGGTATTATTGTTGCTGCTATATATTGATTTATGGCTAGCCTTCTACGTTTCATACAATCATCGAATTGTAGAGTTGGAAGGGACCCCCAAGGGTCATCTAGCCCAACCCCCTGTAAAGAGGGGTCTTTTTTTTTTTTGCCGAACATGGGGCTCCAACCCACGACAAGGCCATTTACCCAACACACTGTGAAATAACAAAAAAATACATTTTGAATTTTCTTAAAAACAAAACAAAACGGGATTCAAATACAAGCTCAATACGTCATCCTTCCATCTCACCAATTCTGGGGTCTGTTTGTTTCGCTTAACAAAATATTCTAGGCTGCAGATCTGCCTCAGTTTCCAAGCCCTGTTGAACACAGCTGGGCATTTCCGCTTTGTTTAAGAAGAACTACATTCTTTTCGCTAAGAACTACTTCAAACCTCAAACATTTCTTTCCTGCATTTGGATGGTGAGGGCTTCAAAGGAGACGTCTGGAGCCCAGCAAAACAGGGACAAGCTCACCAAACAGGAGGCAATACTCTGGAAGGGACCCCCGGGGTCATCTAGTCCAACCCCCTGCAATGCACGGGGGACATCCACAAACACAGAGAGACGGAAAGAGGACTCTGGGTGTTGTTGGAAGGAGAGTTAGGAAAATGCAAGGGATGAGTGGGATGGCTCAGTTAGTAGTAGGGAATATGGCTTATCAGGGTTGCGGGTTCGAGACTCACATTGGGCAAAGGATTCCTGCCTTGCAGGGGGGGTGGACTCAATGGCCCCGGGGGTCTCTTCCAACTCTACCGTTCTGTGATTCTGTCCATTCTCCCACCACCCAAACCAAGAATCCCCCAAACACACCGTGGGCGTAGCCAGGATTTATTAAAGGGGGGGGGAGGTAGCCAGGAGTTAGAGTTTATTGGGGGTGGGCAAGACACCCACCCGCCCTAATCCTCTCTATGGCGCTTGCCTAGCAGATTCGGAATGAAATGTCTCAACAGCAGTTGATTCAAATCGCTTTCTCTTGACCCCAAAACAAACTTCGACTTTTAGTTAAGTATTTTATTGGCTTGATTTGGGCGGAGGAGGCAGCTGCCCGATGTCCCCCTGCCTGGCTACGCCCATGCTCCCCCCCCCGACCGACCGATTGGCAAGAGGCGAGGTGCCCACCTGGGAGAAAGGAGGCGCCGTCGAGGGAGGACGCGGCTCTCCTTTCGGGGTGCCAGGCGCCGTCGATCCCCCCGGGAGCCCCACTGCTCTTCCTCTCCGTCCTCCTCCCGGGCTTGGCAAGGGCTGCGATCCGCCAGCCTCCAAGCCAGGCGAGCCGAGTCTCCGCAGCAGCAGCAGCAGCAGCAGCAACAGCTGCCCCTGGCGCACTCCTCGGGCGCGCAGCTTCCGCGGGGAGGAGCCGCGCCGCCCCCGCCCGACAGCGGCGGGGCCAGCGCAGGTGCCTCCCTTCCGGGACCAATGGCAGCAGCGGGAGGAGGAGGAGGAGGAGGAATTGCGCACACCTGGAGGAAGCCAGGCCCCCTCACCTGGCCGGGGCGCACTCACCTGGGCGCATCCTCTCGGACCCTGCCGCTCATGTCCCGCACGCACCAAGGAGACTTCTCCGCAGGGCCAGACCTCCCCTCCCTACGCTGGCATCGTGTTACCTACCCTTCACCTGGCCGGGGAGGTCTCCCGGTGTGTCTCACCTGAGCCGGGCCCTTACCTGTCCCGGACCACGCCCCTCCTCCGCGCTCGGAATCTCTCCCCACCCTCCATCAGCCAGGACGCAGTCCCGGGCTCAGATCCCAGCTCAGGAGTGCCCAAACTTTTTTCAAAGAGGGCCAGATTTGATGAAGTGATCATGCCTGAAAGCCGACCGAAGTTGTCGGCCTTTTTTTTAGGATTGATGTTTCTAGCACAGGGGCCAGATTAAACCGATCGGCGGGCCGGATTACGCCCCCCCCCCGAAACAAACTTTGGACATGCCTGTCCCAGCTCGTTGCCCATCCAGAGTTAGCTGCCCTCATGCCAACCTCAGCGGTGTGTGAGTTCTTTACCTGCTGCAGAATTTAAAAAAAAAATCACGATTATTTATTGAATTTATATGCCGCCGTATACCCGGAAGGTCTCGGGACAAAATCAAAATATAAAACCACAAAATATATAATCGGAATAAAAGCAACAACCCAAGAACCCCCCTCCAAAAAAACCCCCCACATTTTAAAAGGGGCATAGGATGTCAATCAAATCGACCAAAGGCCTGGAGGTGTATAATGAAAGTGCCAGGAGAATTTATTTGGTTTTGTGAAGCCCCTTGCTGGGGCTTTTGGCTGCAACCTTGGCACTGGTTGTGTCTCATAGAATATGCAGCTGTCCCAGACAGGGATTGAACCTGCAACCTTGTCATTATCAGCACCACGCTCCAACCAACTGAGCTGTCTTGTTGTTCACTGTTTTATCTGTTTTTTTAAAAAAATAATTGTGCATGAGTTGTCACCTGCCCTGGAGCCTTCAGGTAAGAAACCCTTCTCACAAAGGTTTTTTCTTTTGGGAATTATAGGGACAGAACGACCCAAACTGTATAGAAATGTAGTTGTGTAAACGACTACAGCGTCCAAAATTTTATTTGCCCCCAAATGGAAAGAAGCAGTAGTCCCGGCGAAAGAAGAATAGATACAAAAACTTATGGAATATGCAGAAATGGTGAAACTTACCGGAAGCTCACACCCTCAATTTCATATTTTTTTTTGTGGGGGAGGGCGTTAACTATCCTTTTGGAGGGACGCGGGTGGCGCTGTGGTCTAAACCACTGAGCCTCTTGGGCTTTCCAATCAGAAGGTTGGTGGGAAAACTGCGGACAAACGCCGGCTCCCTCGGCCTGTAAAGCAAGATGAGCGCTGCCACCCCAGAGTCGTCTGCGACTGGACTTAACTGTCAGGGGTCCTTTACCATTTTAAACTATCCTTTTAGGTTTTTGCACAGCTAAAACTTCGGTGCACAATGGCTTACTTGAGACTAGAGTCCAAACGCCCCATGTTCTTTATAATTATGCCTGGAATGGATAGAAAATAGCTTTTCTCCCTCTCTCCTCTAACACCGGAACTCGTGGACATGCAATGAAGCTGAATGTCGGAAGACTCGGGACGGATAACAGCAAGTCCTCCTTCACGCAGTGCAGAGTTAACCTGTGGAACCCCCTCCCACAGGAGGCAGGGATGGCCACCAATCTAGAGGTGGCTTTAAAAGAGGATTAGACAAATTCTTGGAGCAGGAGAGGGCTATTGATGGCTCTGCCTCCACAATACTTCTGAATACCAGTTGCTGGAAACCTCAAGAGGGGAGAGGGCTCTTGTGTTCCAATGCTGCTTGCTGGTTTCCCATGGGGGGGGCAATCTGGTCGACCAATAATCCATACTGAGTGCCTGTTCTCACAATGATCCATACTGAGTGCCTGTTCTTAAAGGTAAAGGGACCACTGACCATTAGGTCCAGTCGTGGCTGGCTCTGGGGTTGCAGTGCTCATCTCGCATTACTGGCCGAGGGAGCCGGCGTACAGCTTCCGGGTCATGTGGCCAGCATGACTAAGCCGCTTCTGGCAAACCAGAGCAGCGCACGGAAACGCTGTTTACCTTCCCGCCGGAGCGGTACCTAGTTATCTACTTGCACTTGATGTGCCTTCAAACTGCTAGGTGGGCAGGAGCAGGGACCGGAGCAACGGGAGCTCACCCCGTCGCGGGGATTTGAACCACTAACCTTCTGATCAGCAAGCCCTAGGCTCTGTGGTTTACACCACAGCGCCACCCGTGTCCCTTCAGCATGTCTTAGCTGTGGCCAAAATCCTGCCTATGTTGTCTCCTCTCCTGTCCTGTGAACTGTCCTTAGTTTGATATTTTGTGATTGCAAGGGGAAAGTCATTGGGTGTGAATTCTCCAGAAGTCTCGTCCTGAGAAGTTAGGAAGAGCCAGGCCGGGTGAATTTCCTGAACCCCTCGAGGCTCCTGCCCTTTGCACTCGAGGCAAAGGCGATGGCTTGGCTAGTGTGAGAAAGCTACTCCCCTAAACATTCTCCGGAGTCCTCCATCCCCCTTTGCCAGATATGGCAGTTACATCACCAGGGATTCTCTGCGTTGCGGGTGACTAAGAGTTTCTATATAGCACAAGGTGAATTAGCTAAACCGAGGGATTAGCAACACTCCCGATGCCACCTGCAATCAGAGGAAGATCTCTTCCACAGAGTTGGGCCTCCAGCAAGTTCCCCTGACTTGTAGCAAGGAAATTCCCCCACCCGCAACCCACAGAACAATTTCCTTTACGGTGGTATCTCCTGAAACGATTGAGGGCTGAGTTGGAAAAAGGAAACACCCGCCATGTACCGGTATATTCAAACAGCACAAATCCTCTTAACAGGGACAGCCTGTAATTTTTTAGGTCCTGGGTTTGGACGTTCAGCCTAATCATAGAACACAATCATAGAATCGTAGAGTTGGAAGGGACCCCCAAGGGTCATCTAGTCCAACCCCCTGAAATGCAGGAGTCACAACTAAAGAATCCTTGACAGATGGGCCGTCCAACCTCTGCTTAAAAACCTCCAAGGAAGAAGAGTCCAACACCTTCCAAGGGAGACTGTTTATATTATTATTATTATTATTATTATTATTATTATTATTATTATTAACAACTTGCATCCACCCTTCATAGAATTGCAGACTCATAAGGCAACTAAATCATATAGTCCAACTCCCTTCCTTCCCTCTCTGTCCAGCCACACAAAGGGCCTTATCTGTCCAGGCAAAAACCCTCATGGAGGGTGTGGAATGAGGCCGGTTCTGGCCTGTGGGGAGAAGATATGGCCTGGAGATAGTTTAGAAATCCCGTGCTTCATTACTTCCATGGGGTGCCCCTTGGAAGGTGGCTTGGCGATCACAGAGCGCAGAAGGCACCCGTGCGAGTGCTAACTGGTACAGCAGCGTGAGATGTTAGGTTCCTGAAAACTCGGCAAGGTAATTTTTAAAAGAAAAACGTACATACAAGACTGAAAACCCCAAATGCAAAGCAATACATCGGAGAAGCTACCAAGAAAAGATTCAGGGAAGACTTTCCGGCCAAACCATTGCTCACTGAAATCCATACCTTGAAGCAGGGCCTTCTCGGTGGTAGCACCCGGGTTGTGGAAAAACTTTCCCCATGGAGATTAGGCTGGCACCTGACACTGGGGAGCTCTTGGCACTGAGTAGAAACATTTAATTTTTATTTTTTTGCAGAAATTGGTCCGCTGGTTAAGATATTTTAACATACAAAGAAAAAGGGAAATAGAAGTTGCCTTACCTTGAATCAGATTCTGATCTATCTAGCTCAGTAATGTTGGTATTGACTGGGATTTCAGACAGGGAATCTCTCTCAACAGTACCTGGAGATGCTGGGGTTTGAACCCAACACCTTCTACATGCAAAGCAGATGTCCTGCCACTGAGCTACAGCACTTTCCCTAAAGTGGGGGACATGTGTATTAGTTTCTTGTGTTTAGGTGGGTGCGAATGTTTTATTTTTTTTGTAAATGATTTTTATTGGGTGCGAATGTTTTATATTTTAGGCTTGTTGTGACCCACCCTGTGACCACCCCCTAAAATACTGGGTAAATCATTTATTATTTCTTCAATGTTTCTCCCTCCCGCCTTCCCGAAGGAGCCCAGGCTGGCCGTCCAGCATCATAAATAACATGTTACAAGAAAAACCGACTGATGACACATCTTCAGTATGCATGAAACTACCAAGCCAAGTCATCCCGAGACTTGGAGTCAGGAGTCACCAGGATGCTGATGACACCCAGCTCTACGTCTTCAGGTGAGGCAGTGGAAAGGCTGAGCCCATAAGGGACCTGATGAAAACATCCTGCTGGATCAGGCCAGTGGCCCATCTAGTTCAGCATCCTGCTCTCACAGATGCCCATTACGGGAAACCCACAAGCAGGATTCAAACCCAAGACCATTTTCTCCCCTCCTGCGGTTTCCAGCAACTGGGATTCAGAGGCATGATGCCATGGGATGTGGAAGCAGAGCATAGCCATTGTGGCTAGTAACCATCAATATTCTCTTTTTCCTTTTGTTTTTATGCCCTTAAGCCTAAGGTGGTGGTGTTGTTGTAACATTGAATTTATTCTGTGTCCGCCAAATTGTTGATTTTTGTTGCTTCTAATCAGGCATAGGCAAACTCCGGCCCTCCAGATGTTTGGGACTACAATTCCCATCATCCCTGACCGCTGGTCCTGTCAGCTAGGGATGATGGGAATTGTAGTCCCAAATATCTGGAGGCCCGGAGTTTGCCTATGACTGCTTGAATTTACCGACGTGCTGTGTCGGTTGTATACAGTATTTGGCATTCCTACTTTTCTCTGTCTTGGGTGATTTCTGTAAGCCGCTCTGGGCGCAGCTTGTTGTGCGAAAGCGGCATATAAGCAAAATGAATCCAAAGCAATCAAACGTTTCGTGGGCGATGCATTAAAATAGTGGTGACGTTGGCATTCAGACCCTGCTGGGAAAGATGGGATACAAATTTCGCGCATTGATGAATTAATAAAGCTAGGTGTTGTCCTCATTTGTCATCAACATCATTTTGCTTCCATGCTGGGAGAAACATCACCAGTTGGATTTCTGCCTGCTGTGCAGAACAGAAAAGGCAGCACCCCCCCCTGACTTATTCCAGACACCGCATCGCCATCATACAGAGAAAGTGGACCCCTCTCCTTGTTTTTGTTAATGCCTCTTGTAACTTTATTCCGAATCTTCCAAAACCTGAAAGCGAGAATAGACGCCGGGCCCTTTAAGAGCTTGGCCACGCCCTTTGCCTCCTTCTCTTCCACCCTTGGCTCCGCCTCCCCCTTGTTTCCCCGCCCACCTCCTCCTCCGCGATTGGTGGCCGCGGACCCGCGTGTGAGGACTGAGGCGCCAATGGTGGGTGGATTTCAAGGGCGGCGTGGGCGGGCGCAAGGCCTGCCAATCAACGAGACAAAGACAGAAAGGTCCCGATTTCCGGCCTTTCTGTGTGCGCAGCTCGGCGTCGCCCGCAGAGACACGAAAGTATAGAGGTGCCACTTGCTGAGCGGGACTCCTTTTCTGATGCACCTGGAATCGAAGCGCACCTGGCCTGCACACCGGTGAAGAGGTTATTCCTATTGTTATTGCTGCCTTTCCCGTTTCATGCTCTCCATCTCACAAAAAAGGACCTCGGGGCAGAGTGTGCATGGTTCCCTCCTTTGCACTCACAACAACCCTGCGAGGTAGGTTAGACTGAGGAGCGCTGGTGCAAGTGAGCTTTATGGCGAGGGTGTGTGTGTTGGAAATCGGCTGGGGGCGGAAACCCAGCCAGATGGGCGGGGTATAAATAATAATAATAATAATAACAATAATTAATTAGGTGGGGTCTGCAAGCCAATGTGCCCTGGAGATAGATAGTAATCGGATTGACTTTTGCTGCACCCAGACTCACGTTTTGCAGAGAGGGGATCCCCCCCCCTTTTTTAAAGTAGCTGGGATCCTAAAGCAGAGGAACAGGAGGCGGTATTCTCATCACTTTGCATTTCAAAGCTTTGTTTAACAAAAGATCAGCGGCAGGGCATCTGCTTTGCATGCGATCCCTGGCATCTCTAGGTAGGGCTGGGAGAGATCCCTGCTTGGAATAATACTTCAGAGATGCTGCCAGCCCGGTGCTGAGCTAATGGGCCAACGATCTCGCTCAGCATAAGGCAGCTTCCTGTTCTTCTACTTGGGAGGGGCTGCAGTTCGGTGGCAGCAGGACACCTACTTCGCATGCAGAAGGTCCCCGGTTCGGTTTGTGGCGCCTCCAGTCCAGTTCAAAGTTCCTGTGGTGCAATGGGTCAGTGAGGCTGGCTGTGAATCAGAAAGTCGGTGGCTCAAACCCACCCAGGGATGGCTGTGGTAGGATTCCTGCATTGCAGGGGGTTGGACTAGATGAGCCTCGGGGGTCCCTTCTAACTCTACAATTCTATGATTCTGTGATCTTGGGTACCAGAGTGATCAGTTGCTATGGCTTTAACATTAGCCTTGCCCTTTGGGAATTTGTCCTTCGGTGGCTACTAGCCACAATGGCTGTTTTACCTCCAATGCCAGAGGCAGTATAACTCTGAATGCCAGTAATGATGATGATGATAATGACAATTAATAATAATTTATTTATACCCCACCCATCTGGCTGCATTTTTCCAGCCACTCTGGGCAGCTCCCAACAGAATATTAAAAAACACGTCAAAACATAAAAAACTTCCCTAAACAGGGTTGCCTTCAGATGTCTTCTAAAAGTTGTTGTGAATTGCAATTGGGGAGAATACTGTTCTGGTCAGGTTCCACTTTAAGGCTTCCCATTGGGGCATTGGGCCTGATTGAGCATGACTGTTCAGGGAAAATGCTCCTGCCACTTTTATAAAAAAAACACCAAAAAACCATGCAGCAATAATTGTACAGGGACCATGACTTCCCCACAACACTGACTAGGGATAAACCCTTCGGAAAAACCTATTTTTGCACGGCACTGCCCGACCACCGGCAGGGAACGTCGCTCTAGCAGCCGTTGACACCATCTCAAGTCCTGTTGGGTTGTGCAGAGTGCGTTGCATTTCCTTGGACAGCCCTGATGTGCATTGAAACGCACTGCCCGCTCCTTTGGCTGTCAGGATGCGAGAGTTCGGCTTTGCTTACGATTCCTTAACCAAAGCAACATGGTTGCAGGAGCAGGACCCCTGGAGGAGACGGGGACGTGAATGCTAAAACCACAGGGATATGAACAAGTCCTGCGCAATTGTTCAGAATTGCTGTGCGCTCATCCTCACTCCCAGTGCACCACTAGCAACGAGAGGGAGCTGAAACGAATCATAGGAACGTAGGATAATAGGAAACTGCATCATACCCAGCTGGGCTATTGGCTCAGCCTCAGCTATTGCCCACATAGAAGGGCAGAGGCTCCCCAAGGTTTAAAAAGGGGGGGAACAGTCCCAGTTGCTGGGGATTGAATGTGGGATCTTCTGCATTCAAAGCAGATACTCTACCACTGAACTACATAGGCCCTTCCCCGTCTTTGTGCTTTTCAGGGAGCCAAAGCTCTGAGCCATCTCCGAGCTCATTCCTGCTCAGCTTCTGTTTAGCAGTAGGCCTTACGCAGAGGTTTTCTGAGGCTAAACTGTTGGTAAAGTCTGAACATATAAGCAGCCTGTGCGAGTCAAAACAGTGCCTAATGACATCCCTTTGAGAGTTGACATGAGCACCATCTTCAGATGACCCATGGAAGATGGAGCAAGCTTGTTTTTGGCTGTTCCGGAAGGGAGGACCCGAAACAGTGGATTCAAATGACAAGAAAGGATTAGGAAAGCATTAGGGGGGGAAACTGCACTGCAGCGGGTTGGAATAGATGACCCTTGGGGTTCCTTCCCAGCTCTGCAATTCTCTGGTTTGTGTATTTACTTGCTTTATTTAACTCCTTATTTCTGTCATTTGTGTCTTGCTCATGCATAAGCACCAACAGAGGCTGTTGCTGAGCTCAACAGGGGATAGCAGACCTTCCTGGTTTTCCAGCGATGAAGCTACCCGCTTCGGAAAGCCACTTGTTGCTTGCAGGATGCATGGACCATCTTCTCCCCTGTACTGAAGTCTGGGGACTTGCGTCTTTCCTTCTGGTTTCCAGCTGAAAGGCCTGAGCGCGATTGGCTGAACCCTCGGTCAGCCAGGAATCTGCCTCCTCCTTCCCCCTCCCCTTTTCTCCAGACAGTTTTTTCCCCCAATGATAAAAAGGAGGCCTTAAAATAAAGGAGCTGATAGACAAGGCAGCTGCGGAAGAGGAGAGCATGGGGGGAGACGTGAGCAGCAGGAGGAGGCATTCAGAATTCAGTGCGGAGGCTGCGCATGTGTCGGATGAGGAGCAAAGGAGGTGGGGAAGTGGAGTTGATCCCACAGCGGAAAACCCAGCACCTGCTCTTGATCAGAGGTAGGTCTCTATGTGGACTTATGCATCTGATAGTTGTGGGTCTAGATTGGCCTCTTGGCCGACCTGCTGCCCTCGAGATGCACGCATGTGTTAGTGTACAGGAGTTCAAGTGTTTTTTTGCAGCAAGGTGATTTTACAAAATAAATCGTAATGCCTCATCCAGGGCTGTCTTTAGTATATGCTCCGCCGGGGTGCAAAGATCTGCCCAGCGCCCCCAAATTTAGTTTAGCCCCCCCCAATTAACTTTTATTATGCTTATGTCAGACACCACGCTTACGCCTTATCTCTTGTTTACGAAAGAAGGGAGGAAAAAGAAACAAACTTTTTAGTTTGCTTTTTCATTTACGATACACTTAAACTTATAAGTATTGTTTAGGCGCCTACTTAGGGGAAACATCAGTCGTGTCACAGGTGCCGCTGACCCCGCTGCCGCATAGCAGTGCAGCTCAATACAATACGTAACATATTTTGATGTAAATTTCAGGAGTTACCGTATTTTTCGCTCCATAGGGCGCACCAGACCATAGGGCACGCCTCGTTTTTAGAGGAGGAAACAAGAAAAAAACATTTTTCAGGTTTTCCTCCTCTAAAAGTCCTGTTTTTTTGAGGATCAGCTAAAGTTTTGCAGCTTTTTTGCAAAGGGAAAAGCCCTGTTTTTTGAGGATCAGCTAAAAGTTTTGCAGCTTTTTTTGCAAAGGGGGAAAAGCAAAGAGGAAAAGCCCCATTTTTATGGGGTTCAACTCACATTTCTGCAGCTTCTAAAGGAAAGGGAGCCTTTTCTACAGTTTCCAGACAGATAATCTAATCAGCCAGTCACATGTCGCTGGGGAAACAAACAACCTCCCTCTGCAGCACATTCAACAAAGGAGGGCGGGGCTGAAAGGGAGCCGGGACTCTTATCTCTCTCCCGATCTCTTGCTGATCAGCTGCTGAGCGGGGTCCTTTCAACACCCCCTTTTCTCTTTGTAAAATAAAAAGCATGATCCTCTTTTGGCCCCTGGGCAATTCAGCTCCAGGGACCACCATTCGCTCCATAAGACGCACAGATATTTCCCCTTACTTTTTAGGAGGAAAAAAGTACGTCTTATGGAGCGAAAAATACGGTAATGGCAAGCGCTCCTGAGTCTGACAAGCGCTGGTGCGAAGTGTCTTTGGTAAATGAGCGCACAAAGTCGAAAGTCCTTTAGTGAAACAGTAGGTATACATTTCAGTAATACCCAGGTATATATGTATTTTGTTTTTCTAGCTTGATCAAAATTATTTATTATTTCATAACAGGTAGATAGTTAAGAGCTTAGGTGGCTTCAGCAGCTGCCCCCCCCCAAAATTTGGTGCCCGGGTGCCCCGCACCCCTTGCACCCCTGGGTAAAGACGGCCGTGGGCTCATCCATGCTGCATATTTAAGTTAAGCGTTCCATAAGAAAATGCCAGCAGCTTTTTCCTCCTTGTTGTTTACCTAAAGAGTTACGTTGCCAAACTTCTGTCGGCAGCCAGGAAGATGAACACCAGCCACGGTGGAGAGGAACCAGCCTGCGGAATGGAGAAGGCCTCCTGCAGCAGAATGGGTAGGCTCAAGGGCAACGAAGCGCTGCGCTTTGTTCATTTTGGTAAAGGCAAACGCTCCTATGGAACTCCCTCCCACTGGAGGCGGGGTGGCCAATTCATTATGGATCATTTCCCAAGACTCTTTTACCCTTTTAAATGAAAAGAATGTTTAAAAGTACCAGAGTCCTTTCCAGAGGAAAATTCCCAGGTGTCGATGCAGGTTATTTATGTATGTTACTACTGCGGCCCGTGTTTCGTTAGCCCCGAAATGGAAAATGAGTGAGGTCCCAACCAAAGAAGAATGGCAACTTAAGTTGACAGAATATGCACAACTTGCCGCTTAACACATAGAATAAGAGAACAAGAAGAATATAATGTTTATAGATTGGAAAATGTTGATTGAATACATAGGAAATAACTGTGTACAGCTGAAAACACTGGCAGCATTAAGATAAAGTACGAGATTGTTTCTCAGAGATGACATAAGGGGATTGTGAAACTAAATGGGTTAAAAAGAGGTTGGACCACGGTGGAAATGATGCACAGGAGTGTGGAGATTTAGCTCTTTGGTGCTCTTGGAGTGAGCGGTTCTCTTGTGACTATTGGAACCCCTTCAAGTTTGAATTTTAGTGATGGGGAAGTTTAACTTGGGTAAAAAAGGTAAAGGACCCCTGGACAGTTAATTCCAGTCAAAGGTGACTATGGGGTTGCGGCGCTCATATCGCTTTCAGGCCGAGGGAGCCGGCATTTGTCCACAGACAGTTTTCCGGGTCATGTGGCCAGCATGACTAAACCATTTCTGGTGCACGGAGGACCGTGACGAGTGCCAGAGCGCACAGAAATGCCATTTACCTTCCTGCCACAACAGTACCTATTTATGTACTTGCGCTGGCATGCTTTTGAACTTCTAGGTTGGCAAGAGCTGGGACAAAGCAACGGGAGCTCACCCCGTTGCGGGGATTCGAACCGCCAACCTTCCGATCAGCAAGCCGAAGAGGTTCAGTGGTTCAGACCACAGCACTACGCACGTCCCCCTGAAGTTTAACTTGCTGAATGTGGCATGATGCTTTCTGGTTTTCTGTTTCTAATCCTGTCAGCACATGGACAAATCCTGGTCGAGGCAACTCCTCCACGATGAACAACCCTGTTAAAGTCAGTGTGGACGAACCCATACAACAATTAGCCAGGAGAAAGGAGGGCCAAAGGGATCTTCCGTTTGATGGCTTCAATGAAGTTTTGATAGGTAAATCCTAAAAAAGGGGGACAGGCAACAGTCCCAGAGCAGAAACTTTGAAAGGATGTGGTTGAGGCAGGTGAGCAGGAGGAATTAAGGTCACAGAAATTTGATGGCATTCAAAGTAATCTCCACAGGCATGCGGTCTCCTCTACTGTGGTTTCCAGTAACTGGTATTCACAGGGATACCCAGAATTCAGACCCCTTGCTCCCCTTACAGAACTAACAGTTTCCAGGTAGTAAACTCATTTAAGGCGGTAATCGCACATTCCCTGACTAAGCTGTAAGTTCTACTAAGTTCATTGGGACTTCTCTTTGAGTAGATCAGCTTAGTGTTGCACTGCAGGACCACTGGTACTATTTTGCAGGTGGAATTCAGTGGTATATATTGGTGAATTCAGATTGGGGAATTAAAGTGACTTCGTTTTTCTTGCACAGCAAGCTTGGCATCCAAAAGCATTAAAAAAAAAAAGTCAGACTTTTTTGTGGTAAGGACTTTTGAGATGGGGAGATGCAATGGGAAGTGTGGGATAACTGGTGCTTTTCATGACATCAGTTGGAATGAACGCTCGGTAAACAGTGAACATAGCCTCCACAAACTTTGTGTAGGCAAATTAAGATGAAACACTCAATAAACATGCCAACTGGAAGCAACCACAGTCCGTAATGCAGATGTGCCTTGGGAACTAATGCCGAGCCTGGGGATGTGGGTGGTATCTGAGTCATGCTATTTTGCACATGCAAAAGCTGGCAGAATCACATGCAAAGGCACCGCATGGCAGAACACACCTGCAGAGTCTTGTAGTCACTTCTCTTTCCCCGCCCCCCCAAACGCCTCTCTTCCTGGCCCTGAGGCCCTGCTTCCTCTCTGGAAAACGGAAGTTCAGGTTGTAAGAGAGCAGGAGTAGCAATCTCTGCATCTATGTGGCTTGGGGATTTTTCTGGTTGCATTGGGAGAGTGGGTGCAGCACTGAATGAATGAATGAATGAATGGGGAAATGAAGATTATAAGGAACTGATGCTATCAAGCATTTGCTGTCAGAGCCCTCAGCTTCTGAACTCACTTTGAGGATACTGTTTGTCACACAAAGATACAGAGAGGTGTGGGGCACGATTCATGGATAAGCAGTACAATCCTGAATAAATGGATGAGATTAAGAGCCCATCCATACCTCGGCTTATAGTGGATTGTCAACCCCCTGTGTCTCCTTTAGTCCCCCCTCGTCTATGTGGTGTTCTCCTCCAACCACAGCTGCTTGAATCCTGCTTGCAGGTTTCCCAGAAGAGACATTTGGATTAGATGGGCCATTGGCCTGATCCAGCAGGCTGGCCTTATGTTTAACATCACCTGCCCACTGTGACCTCTAACCTTTGTAAGGAGATAATTGAGACTACCACCTCCATGCCTGTGTTCTTAACTTCTGAAAGGCAGCTTATTAACAGCTTATTGCTGTTAATACACTTTGGCCCAATCCAGGAAGGCCGTTCCAGTTTCCTTATTGGGCTGCCAGGTGAGGCATTCCTTTCCTCATGCTATTTCTTACGCCCTCCATGTATGAAATAGCCTGTGTCTGCGGCCTCGAGGTTTTGGTAGCTGAATCGCCTCTTGCGTCGTAGCCTGAATCTGTCCTTGTCCCACAGGAGATCCCCCACCTGTGGCGGCCAAGTCGGTGGCAGCCCAGACGGAAGAGAGATTTGAGTGGAGCAGCCTGGATGGTTGGCTGAGACCCAGAGCTCAAGATGGGATGCAGTCCCTCAGCAAAGGCACCCAGACAGAAGGTAACTCAAGGCGTTGCAACTGATATTAGGCAGGGAATATCCACGCAAGCCAGAGTTAATTCAGGGTGCAAGGGCTTCCTTTGGGCAGCTCACTCTTCCTTTCCAGGGAAGCATGAGAATCATGTTTAGTAAGGGCTTAACCCTCTGATAGGTGCTGTGCAAGAGATGAAACGGGTCCCTGCCAGAATGGTGTAACAGGTTCAGGGCAGGACAAAGCACAGACTTCAGTAAATGAAATATTCACTCGACATTAAGGGAACCAAACTTGTGCGTTCATTGCAGTAGGCCGAAGCCTGGACCCTCCTTCAAGCACATGACAAAGACTTGGGAAGAGGGCTCTTGTGATTTAATCCTGCTTGTGGGTTTCCCAAAGGCATCTGGTTGGCCGATGAGAGAACAGGAGGTTGGAGCAGATGGGCTGTTGGTCTGATCCAGCAAGCTCTTCTGCACTGGAAAGTGTGGGAAGACCGTTGCTTGATGCAACGTTGTCTACCCTCTCTGCAGACACAGCAGAATGAGCGCTGGTTAAATGTTGTAGTCTAATATTCCCTGCTGTTTTTGTCCATGGAGTTTTCTTGGCTTGGCTTGCCAGATCCTGCTCCAGGTGGATCACGTTTAGTCAAAACTCTTCACTATGGCCTGTCCATCTTGGGTGGCCCTGCACGGCATAGCTCACAGTTTCTCTGAGCAGTCACGAAATTAAAAGACGCCTGCTTCTTGGGAGGAAAGCAATGACAAACCTAGACAGCATCTTAAAAAGCAGAGACATCACCTTGCCGACAAAGGTCTGTATAGTTAAAGCTATGGTTTTCCCAGTAGTGATGTATGGAAGTGAGAGCTGGACCATAAAGAAGGCTGATCGCCGAAGAATTGATGCTTTTGAATTATGGTGCTGGAGGAGACTCTTGAGAGTCCCATGGACTGCAAGAAGATCAAACCTATCCATTCTTAAGGAAATCAGCCCTGAGTGCTCACTGGAAGGACAGATCCTGAAGCTTGAGGCTCCAATACTTTGGCCACCTCATGAGAAGAGAAGACTCCCTGGAAAAGACCCTGATGTTGGGAAAGATGGAGGGCACAAGGAGAAGGGGACGACAGAGGACGAGATGGTGGGACAGTGTTCTTGAAGCGAACTGAGTCTCACCAAACTGTGGGAGGCAGTGGAAGACAGGAGTGCCTGGCGTGCTCTGGTCCATGGGGTCACAAAGAGTTGGACACGACTAAACAACAACAACAACATTCCCTGCAAACAAATCATATGCTCAATAAACAAGTTGTCTGGAAGCAACCTTGACCTTCTGAGAAGGATCCTTGGAGATCAAGAGTAATAAATTTTCCTTCATTGCAGTGTTGCAGTGGTGGGAAGGAAGAGAGTTGACTCTTTCCTTTTGATCTCCAAGGGTTGTGCCCAGTCTTACTTGTGACAGTGCCCAGAAGGTAGAATGGGATTTCCTGTTAAACTCTTGACTGTTATGTAGGAGACTGAAGGTGGTTTCTGATTCCTGGTAGTTTAAGAATAGCAAGGAAAATACAGACAAAATGAATTATCTGCCATGTGCTTATTTCTTATCTTTCCGCTTCAATGCTCTCCTCTCATCAGATAACGATTATTAATTGGTTGTCTGTGGCTGTGCCCTTGAGCAGATATGCTGGTTGCTTGTAGGGGTTTTATGTCAGGGTCCCTGATCTATAGTGTAGCCTTCGCCAACCTGGCACCCTCCAGAAACTTTGGGCTACAACTCCCACCAGTTGTAGTCCAAAACATCTGGAGGGCACCAGATTGGGGAAGGCTACACTATAGATCAGGGACCCTGACATAAAACCCCTACAAGCAACCAGCATATCTGGTAGATTTTTACTTGCATATCCCAGTGAATGGCTCACGGGTGAGTGCGGGGGGAGTGGACTAGGCCCTTGGCCCCACCTCTTTGAGCCTGCATTTTGCACATGGGGTTGGGGGATAAACCTCGAGGGTTCTAAGAAGTGATAAAAATGGGTCTCACAACTTGGAAGGCTGCCAGGCTGTGTGAATCAGAATGTGACCTCTTCCTCCCTGAGTGGCAAAGGGAACTGCTTCAACCCCGGGAAGTGGAACTTTCTGGCAGTGAGTGAGAGCGGAAGGAAGTTGGCCCAGGCCTCTGAACTGGAATGTGATGAGGAAGTGAAAGAGTTGGCAACCTTTTTGTGCCCCTCTTCTTCTTTTAGCAGCATGTACACAATGCCTTGGGTTTCTGAGTGTCTTTTTCCTTGAGAGCCCTCTTCTCTGCCAGAGACTTGTGGATCCTTGCAACACCTGGAGCTGGGGAAGGGCTAGGCCAGGGGTCGCCAAACTTACCTGGCCTCGGTCCGGTTCCTCCAGTGCCGATCGCGCGGTGGGCCAGAGGGCGGGGGAGCACGTGCCCACATGCTATTTCTGGCGCTCTTTCGGGTCAATGGAGCGCCAGAAATAGCCAGTAAGAGCGGGCGGTGGCAGCAGGCGTCACTGCAGGCCAGATAACGGAGTCCCTTGGGCTGCATCTGGCCCGCGGGCCTTAGTTTGGGGAAGCCCAGGCTAGGCTTTGTGCCTCCTACTTTAGGGCCTGGAAGATCCAAGGTCTGCAGTCCCTTGTGTAGGTGCTGACTGCATTTTGCATGTTTTTCTGCCTGTGAAACTCCCCCCTACTCTCCATTGGTTGAGAGGAGGAAGATGCAAGCAAGGCCTAGAGGATATGATTAACGAGAGACTTTATTTTTATTACTACATCTATATCCCACTTTTCCTCTAAGGAGGTCAAGGCGGCTTACATATTACTCCCTCTTTCATCTTCACAACAATGCTGTGAGGTAGGCTAGGCTGAGACGCAGTGACTGGCCCAACTTCACCCAGGGAGCTTTGTGGCCGAGTGGGGATTTGAACCCTGGTCTCCTAGGTCCTAGTCTGACACTATAACCACTAAATCACACTGGCTCTCAAGCAGACTTGGAATGCTTCCATGATTCCTGCAACTATTTGGTGTTATGCTAGGCTATCTTATTGCCTGGAGCTCTGCCTGGTCTCCCTCTGCTTTCTTGCACCCACAACTGGCCCAGGAGGTATTTTGCTGCCAGAGGTGAAGGGTCACCATTCCATGTTCAAAAGCCGGCTGGGTTGGCAGTTGATTCTTTCTTTAGCACTAGCTATGGGGCATCTTCATTGTATCTGAAATGAAAGCAGGAGGCTATTTCAGGGTTTCTCCAAGAACTGTGGACCCCCCCAGGTGTAATCTGCAACACATCACTGATGTAAAAAATAGTGTATTTAGAGCGGATTTATACTAGACCGTCCAGACATCATTCTGCTTTGTTAGTCGCTCAGCAATGCTTCTCCAATGTTATGCTATCTGGAGGGTCACCCTTGCAGCATAGCGAGACAAAAGGACAAACATGGCAGAACATTTGCTGTACAATAAGTTGCAGGATTTCAGCTGCAGACCATTGACCGCTTGGAAATGAAGCAGCGTGCCTGCCCCGAAACCTTTGCAGGTGCAAACAGTATTGATGATGGGGTTGCAAATAACCACCCCCGTACCATCATGAGCAGAAATACTCTTGAATGCACAGTACAAGGGATGTCAGGAGAGACCTTGAGCAAGCCATGTAGCACACTTGCTTCAGACTGCCTTGTGTCCCTCACTGTCTGCTGTCTGAAGCGGCTGCTTCACTCTCTCTGATGGTAGGTCCAGCCCTATTCACACCACACCCTTTCCTGTTGTGTTTTCAACTGTGTCAGGTTGAAATGCACAGTTTCACAGGAAGCCAAATGCTGTGCTGGTTTCTGCTCTGGTTTGCAGAGGGACATCCCTCACAGCAAGAGTGGGTTTTTAGGAAGAGGGAAGCAAGGTGTTGTTTGAAATTGCATCACAATCGTGTGGGTTCCCTCGGGGCTTCTTCTGATGTAATGGGAACACTTTGAAATGATTCCTGCTGATAACTGCATGCAGAAAATGTTACATGTGTGTTGGAAATGCTGGAAGCCAGAGAACGAAATGTAAGCTCGTCATGGGAGATCAGAAAATGCTCCATTCTGAACCTGTGTGTGAAGAGTTTGTAGCTCTTCTTCAACTATTTTTCCACCCAAAGAACCCAAAGCCCAAGTGCCTTTTTATTATGATGATTTATTTATTTCTTACTTATACCCTGCCCAGCAAAAACACAGAGGAATAAGCCTGGGACTAAACACTCCTTAAGTTCAAGGCAGCTAACAAAAATAATATAGGTGCCACATAAGACCTGTTCCACATTTGTAAGAACTTGATCTTTGGAACTCGCTGTGTATTGACATCAGGCAGGCGACTTCACTGTGCTCTTTTCAGCGCCTGCTAAAAGCATTTTTGTTTACGACAGGCCTACCCAGATGCCTAGAATGCTGATGTGTTTGTATCTTATTGCTGGTTCTATTGTTTTTAGTTTATTGTTGACTTCATTGTTTTAAATAGTTGTTTTAATTGTTCTATAAAATTGTATATTTTTATTCTTTTTGGAAACTGCTTTGAGATTTTTTTTTTATTATCAAGTGCTATATAAATTTTATGAAATAAATCAATAATAAAAATACAGCAAAAACAATCAAACTGTGAGAGAGAGAGAGAGAGGAAGGGAAGGAAGGGACAAGCAGCAGATGAAAAGCCAGTGGATCAGAAAAATTAAACAAGCAGCACTTGCATTAAAAATCAGAGACAATCCTAAGCCAGAAAAGGTACAACTAGCCTCTAAAGCAGGATGACTAATTCTTTTCAAAGCAAGGGGGCTGCACTGACTTAGGGTCAACTTTCCTTGTGCCACTTGTTAAAGGGGGTATGGTTGAAGTGCAAGAACATGGGAGTGGTCAGTAAAATATGGATTTTGAAAATATAAACATAGATACATAAAAATTGACAAATTTTGGGGGCTCTTGGGGTCTACAGTGGGATATATGGGGGGGGGGAAATAAAGGGACAAATTTGGGCAGACCTTGCCCTCCCCACCTTTTGGCATCATAGTGTTGCAGTGAAGGGGCCCAGAGGCAAAGTACAAAAAAAGTTGCAATTTGAGGAGGGCCTTGAGGGCCCACAAAAAACCTTGGAGGTGGGAACTCACATACATATGTGGGTCATTGGTTAGTTACCCTTGCTCTAAAGACCAAAAGCTTTATTTAAAAGAGTTTTTTATTGTGTGCTGAAATGTCAGCCTTCCTACTGCAAGGCAGTTTTTTGCGCTGCAAGTTTAGCTTGGCTGTTACTTATAGCCTGTCGTAATAATAGAATAAGTCTGATACTAACCTTATGCAAACAGATGCATTCTGTGGATCAGGATATCAAGCAGAGAACAGCAGCTGTCTTTTCCACACCTGCTTTTCAGTGGAGTTGCTGTGATGTACTTGTGATCTGTCTCTTTTGCCACAAGAGGGCAACCCCTGCTCTGTTAATAGCAATTGCTGGGCCTGAGCATGGACCTGAATGCAAGGCACCGTGTGCATTATCCTGTTTGATTTGGGGACCCCATGTCCTCCTTCCAGATGGAATGTTTTTAATGCTCAAGTGCATCCTTTTAACTTTTTGACGTTTCAGCTCCATGTACAGACAATGAAGATCAACATTACTGGTATTTCCAGCCTAGAAGACATCGTGATACAGTCTACATGTTGAAGGTGGCTGAAAGGTAACTAGCATATGTAAAATTGAGGAAGGAAGATGCCCCCAGTGTGAGAACAGGATGCTGGAACTAGATGGGCCTTTGGTCTGTTTCATTAGAGATGTTCTTATGTCCACTGGTCCAGCTATCTCAGTATTGCCTACACTCATGCAGAAACTTTCCAGGGTTTTTTGGCAGTGCTTTTTTCTGGGGGGAAGGCAGGGGTACGCATATTTGTACTTTTTTGTACTTTTGTCCATTTACTGTTTTTATTTCCCCCGATTTTCTTGAGTCGAGAGTACCCCTAAACATTTTTTTTAATACAAAAAGCACTGGTTTCAGGCAAGAGTCCTTCCCAGCTCTACCTGTAGACTGAACCTGAGATTTTTGGCATGCAAAACAGGGTGCTGTGCCACTGAGTTATGCCCATTAAATAACAACCCTGAGCACAGCCATAGCCTATTGCCTCCAGGATGGTGTATAATGGCTCAGAAAGGAAGGAAATCCCAGCAAGGCCTCCTATTCTTTATTGCCAGGCTTTGAAGCTCTCTCTCTCTCTCTCTCTCTCTCTCTCTCTCTCTCTCTCTCCCTCCCTCCCTCCTCCCTCCTCCCCCCTCTCCTCTTCCTTCGCCCCACAATTTTGGACAGTTCTGAGAAGATGATTCAGCAAGGCTTGAGAGAATTATTTGGTGTCCTGAAGATCCTAGTTTATGTACCCATCATTTTCACAGTAGAGTTGTTCCATTTTCTCAACAAATCCATATTCCAGGTGAGAGGACTCTACCTCAACTCTGCATTAGCTCTTAATTCAGAAATGGGCATTTCCTTGCCAAAAAAGGGAGGTTAGACATATGTTTTTGACTGCTTAGAAATGTGCACCTTTCTTCTGCTTTCAAAGGCTGCATTTCCTCAGGGGTGATTTCTTGGCAGCTGCACACTAGGTGAGGTCAGAGCCGTAGGTGGGTGGGACACCCTTTCTGCCCCCCTACTTCCCTCTCCAGTTCTCTCTCCTTCTTGCTGCCACATGAGATTAGGTTGCCCACCTCTGGTTTAAAAAACACCTCTGTTTTAAGCATAGATTGTTATGTAACAGAATACTAAATTTGGATGTATCCAGGAGCCAAGGACATTCTCCTTCCACCACTGCAGCTTCTCATTCTGCTGCACACAAATAGGACAGGGGTTCCCCCCACCCCCAGATCTTTCCCATCATCCCTACTGTCTTCTGGTATTTTTGGTATTTTCATTTTCTTCCCCATCCCAAAATATGACTAAGGTTAGAGCAACCTTTTGGTTGAACAAGTCATTTTGATTTGTTTGAATTACGTTTGCTGGGAGGTTAGATGTCAGCTGCTCATGGATAATTTGTTTCAATTACAATGTGCATCAGGCAGTGATCATCCCATGCTTTCCAGCACATTTCCCCATCACTTTCCATACTGCAAAACTCAGGGTGGGGGAGTTTGGATGCAGGTTTGTTGCCCAAGAATGCCAGATCCATGTTAATGGTGCAGTGTGCCCATGACTGAATCCCATCCACAAAATAGCAAAAGGTGCTTCTAGCATTAAAGTATTTTTATTGCTTCTTTATTTTCTCTGACTGGATTGCAATGCCCAGCAATTTTGTAATTAAACATAATGAAGTGGCCATTATGTAGTCCGAACGTTTTTTCCATTTCTTTTACAACTCATTTTTCTACTATCCAGTTGGTGTTCTTCACTGCCTTGAAATTTAGTCTACTGTGAGAATGAGTTTCAAATGAGTATAGAACCAGAGTAAGATTTAAAAACTCCTAAAGAACAAGGCTCCAAAGTGCCTGAAAGACTAGCTTCACCCCATATTCCACCATGACCAGTGGCGGAGTAAGGCTCCGCGGTACCCGGGGCGGCAAAGGAAACGCCCCGGGGGCGGGACGTCGTGACATCACATTGTGACGTCATGACGCTCCGCCCCCAGGGCGGTTCCGGGGGTGCCGGCGCCGCTTCTGCAGCCTTCTTTTAAGCCGAAGAGCTCGCTTTTAAGCTCTCCGGCTCAAAAGGAGGCTGTAGAAGCGGCGATCCGATGCGCTGCCGCTCCCAGGGTGACGGAGGGAGCGGCAGCGCGTGGGAATGGTGGGAGGGGCTGCCTCTTGCCGCCCCCACCCGCCGCTTCTCGCCCCTGTCGCCCGGGGGCGTACCGCCCCCACCGCACCCCCCTAGCGACGCCCCTGACCATGACCTCAAATGTCTTGAGGTTTGCCATCTCTGTGCCAAGTTGGGACTGCAAGGAGGGCCCTATGAAAAGAGGTGGCTTCTTCTGTAAAATAGTTTTCTCCTGGAGACCCAAGTCTCTCCCATGAACAAGGCAACTTTTAAATTGTTATTTAGTTTAAGGTGGCCAGAAAGGAAAGTTTTGTCCTTTTCATCTGTTACAAATTCTAGGCTTTTAATGATTTTACTCGCCCCTTATGCCTATGCTGTTTTTGAGGTGTTTGATACCATCTGTTGACACTCCTTGTTTTGGGACATCTTTGATGTGATGCACAACTGTCCATTAGCTGATGTAGGACATGTGTGTATCAAGGATCCAGTCTTGAGGTAGTCAGTTGCACAGTTAATGTATTTTGCAAGAACCAGCTGCTTCTGACAGTGCCCTTCTTTTCATTCAGGTGTTGGTGGTTGACCTCTTAACTACAGTGGGAGACCAAATGCTGGAACCCTTCCTAGTTGCCTTGTTCAACAGCATCCTGCAGCCCCTGCTGAAATTCCTCCTGAATGTCCTCTGCAGTATCCGTAACCTCAGCTACCCTTTATTGGACATCCTGAAGGGCATCTGTTTGCAAGTTGCTCTGGTGCTGCGAGCTTTCCGGTTGGTAGAAATCAACCACCATCAAAATAATAAGCAAAATAAGTTGCTTGCTGAAAAGGTCTAGTGGAGAGGAACAACTATCCAAAGTGGTGATTGACACCACTGAGGGCATCTGCAATCAGTTTCCTTGACTAGCCTCTAGTTTGGATGAGAACTGGGGATTCCTTGTGGTTGGTTCCTCTGTTCAGGTCAGTGGTGCTCAACGTGTTACACTCACCTTCTAGGCTGAAAGCAAAGACAAAGAGTAAGGTTACCCTAACTTCTGTCGTAGAGCTTCAATATGCTGATGACAACGTAGTGTGTGCACACTCAGAGGATGACCTCCAAACCGTCCTAAATATCTTTGCAGAAGCTTATGAAAAGCTTTCCCTATTGTTCAACATCCAAAAAACCAAAGTGCTGCCCCAACAAGCACAAAACAACCCCTCTGCAGTGCCACAAATCCAACTCAACGGTGTAACATTGGAAAGTGTTGATCACCTCTCCTACCTGGGCAGTTATCTTTCCACAAGGGCCGACACTGATGCCGAAATCAAGCATCGTCTGAGCTCTGTGAGTGCAGCTTTCTCCCGATTGAAGTGCAGTGTTTGAGGACCAGAACATACATCTTCAAGGAGAACATGTGCAATTTGTGGGTGCTCTTAGATTCAGCTTTGTCATGGCGGGCACAAGTGTCCTTTGTGGTGTGGAACGCCTTTAGCCAGCTTAGGTTGGTATGCCAATGGTGACTCTACACCAGGGGTGCCCTAACTTTTTTCAAAGAGGGCCAGATTTGATGAAGTGAACATGCATGAGGGCTGACCTTTTTTGTTGTTGAGCTTTTTTTAGGATTGAAGTTGTTTTTAGGATTTTTACCCCAGGAGACAGACTGCCACAGGGGCCGGATTAGGCCCCCAAAATGGACTCTGGACATGCCTGCTCTACACAGTCCAAGACAGTTTCAGTTATCCACGCAATGGGTTCCCTTCAGACTGGACTTCTGTAATACATGGGGCAGATAGGGAACAGCATATACTGGTACAGTGGTACCTCGACTTACAAATGTAATCCGTTCCAAATGTACATTCATAGGTCGAAAAATTCGTAAGTTGGAAAAAGCAATTTCCCCATAGGAACGCACTGGAAATGAAAAATTTGTAAGTCGAGTAAACCGCATCTAAAATTCGTAAGTCGAGTAAACCCCATCTAAAACCGCCAACGGATGTCCATTCATAAGTCGAAAAATTCGTATGTCGAGTAATTCGTAAATCGAGGTACCACTGTAATGCAAAATGCTGAAGTGAGAGTGCTAAGTGGGATTATGTATCAGGAACATATGATGCAAGTGCTAAAACCGCCAACGGATGTCCATTCATAAGTCGAAAAATTCGTATGTCGAGTAATTCGTAAATCGAGGTACCACTGTAATGCAAAATGCTGAAGTGAGAGTGCTAAGTGGGATTATGTATCAGGAACATATGATGCAAGTGCTAAAACAAGCTCCCAGTCTGTCTGGGGTGTGTGTTTGCTGTGGTCCATATGCCTTTGTGTGGCCACTGACAAGTATTGCCTTCCCTTTTTCTTTTCATAAGTTTGGAAAGTGGTTAAAAGCTTCAGCTGTAGCAGGCTATGTGGAAATAGGGAGACGCAAGTGTACCTGTAACTTCAGAAGGATAGTCAAGGCTTTCTTTGGGTTTTAATCATTTACAGTATGATAAATATTTTGTGGACCCTTCCATCAAATGGGAGGTCAGCAACCTCTTGAAGAAAGAAAGTGTTGGATTCTTCTGAGATGTTGATCATGAAGTGCATCTAGCATTTTATCCCTTGGTGAAGCCGTATTTGCAAAATAAATTGCTTTTAAATTGCTCGGCCAAGATGGATATTTTCCTGCTCCCTTGGAAGAGATCTTTAAAGTTCTTACCCGTGTTCACAATTTTTCCACACGACCATGTGACCTGCAAATGTATGCAAGAAATAAGGAAATCAGCTCAGTTATATTTAAAATGCAGATATATTTTAAAGGTTGGTGTCCAAATTTCTTAAGGGCTTTTACAAGGACAGGAAGGAACACCATAGACAGAAAAAAATGTCACACACAGGAGGAATAAGTTACAGGAGGAATAAGGATATAGTTTGAATGTTTCACCTATAGATTTATAATGTGTCAATTTTGAATGGATGTCGTTAATATGCAATTGTTGTATAAAGGATTGTTATTTTGAACGGAATGCAATTGAGATGAATAAGATTTTGGAACACAGAAACAATGTAAATCATCAAACTATCAATTCTAGCATGTGGGTGGCCACCTAAATGATATAATTTGGCATCTGAATGATTGGGATTAGCAATTGTATTATAATTTGGCATTTTTATAATGAGGCTACCATCGGATTCTTGTAATAGAAAACTATGTACTAAGATATTTCCCCTGCAACAATAATTTTTAAGGGCCACAGCAGGTTCCCCATCACTTGTTTAAATACGTGAGGCAGCAAGGGCAATCCTATGTATGTCTTCTCAGGAGTAATTCCCCTTCAGTTTAGTGATACTTCCTAGAAGAGAAGCCTAAATTATTGCGATTGCTAAATTATTGCCACTGAGTTATGACATTGTTGTTGTTCACTCAGGAGTACTCCAGATGGGCAGGGTATAAATAAATTCTTCTTCTTCTTCACCACCTTCACCTTTCCATTTTTACTTGAAATCTGCATTTACCATGATGGCAACTGCAGTTCAAAGAGAGCTGGAGACCCACTTTTGGGAAACAACTCTTGAGGAGTCCTTTCCCCTTTCCTGACTGGGAAAAGCAACTCGCCTCAGCGCCTCCCGCTTTTCCCGCCTTTTCCAACGGCCTCCCTCATGCGCCCATTTCCCGCTCAGCGCATGCGTGCGCGGAGGGCCGGCTTCGGAAGAAGGCGGCTCGCGTGTCTCCCTGGGGAGCCGTAGCGCGCGCCGTGAGGACGTGGCGCTTTCCAGCCAATCCGCTCCCAGCCGCTTCTTCGGCTCCTCCCATCCGCTCTATCTCGCCCAGCCTCGGTTCGCTAAGGGAAGGGACTAGGGATGGGGAAGGAGGGGCGTAAGAAGCCGCGAAGGCCAATGGTAAAGCAGCGAGGGAAGGTCGGCGGCTTCTGATTGGGGTGCAGGGCCAGGAGGAGGCGGGGCATAGGGCGGGGAGGTTTGGCCTTTGGCGCGGCCGTTTCCGGTCGTCGTGAGGGGTAGAAGCGGAGGGAGCCGAGGAGGCGGCCACGGCGGCAGGAGGGGGAAGGTAACGGGGCTACCTCGGGAGCTGCTAAAGCGGGGAGGCGCGCTCACACGAGCACGTGCTCCTACAGAGGAGGGGGTGCCGCTGTTCTGACCCGGAGCCGCTTCCGACCCGGGTTCAGATTCACGTGTGAACGCGACCGGGGATGGTCTAGGAAAGCGAGAGAGTTTCTTCCGGGGAAACAAAAGGCTCCCAGTGCCGAGGAGTCTTGGGAGCCAAGAGGGCTGCCAGATCCAGACGTGCCTCCTTCGGTCCCTTATGATCGCCTTCCGACGGCCTGGGGACTTGCGTGTTTAAGCGCAGGGACTCGGAAGTAGGGTCACACCCGGGGGCCACCCAGGTCCACGTCTTGTTTTTCTATCCAATGGTCGTCTCTCTCTGTGTGTGGTGGTCTGCTGCTGTGTCCTGTTTTGTTCTGTATTTTGTGTTTTTATTCTGCAAACGGTGCTGTGATCTTCGGGTGAAGGGCGGCATATACATTTAATAAACAGCAATAACTGGGCAGTCCGCCAGCGGGGCCTCCCTTGCCGTTTTCGCCACCCGATGGAAATCGTAGCCCAGAAGGACAGGAGGGCGCCAGGCTGGGGAAGCGGCTCCACGGCGCCGTTAGGTGTGAATTCTTTTGTCCGTCTGTCAATTTGCCCATCAGTCAGGATTCACCCCACCCTCTAATTTGGTGCTCAGGTTCATCCTGCCTCTGGGCTGAGCAATTGTGATAGACCTGACTCGAGTAGTCTTTACTAACTATATTTAAAAGGCCTTTTATTTTAAGGTAAAACGCAGCAAATTTATTAAGTTGCTTACGGTTTATGAAGTACCTTTTTCTTAGTTCTGAACCTCCTGTTCATTAGTTTGATTGTGACTTAACTGAGTGTTTTTTTCCCGTGTGTTAAAAAAAATCTCTAACGTACATATGTATTCAAACAGGAAGAAAGAGAGATACATGTAATAAATAAACAAATTAATATAAATAAATGAACCATATAGGAACCTTATCCTCCATGAGGTTATATCAACTCTTACTAGCCACAGTGGCTATGTTTTGCCTGCACTATTGCAGGCAGTATGCCTCTGAATGCCAGTTGCTGCGATTAAAAAGCGAGGAGCGTTGGGGCTTCTGCACACTTACTGTATTTTTTATTTGTTCATTCCAGGAAGATCAAGGCTTTAAAATTTTAGTTACAGGTAGGTAGCCGTGTTGGTCTGCCATAGTCGAAATAAAAAAATTCCTCCCAGTAGCACCTTAGAGACCAACTAAGTTTGTTATTGGTATGAGCTTTCGTGTGCATGCACACTTCAGAAGTGTGCATGCACATGAAAGCTCATACCAATAACAAACTTAGTTGGTCTCTAAGGTGCTACTGGAAGGAGTTTTTTAATTTTGTTTTGGCTTTAAAGTTCTTTTGCCACAGAGTTTTCCCTAAGGAAACCCACTCTTTAAAGCTCAATTGGAGCAAACAGCAATCCACAGAAAACCCAAATTGAGGTTAGCTCTGATGGAGCACTAAAAAGGGTGTGTTTTTTTGTGGGAAAATGTCCTGTACCTGGAAAGAATGGGGCAAAAGCTAAGTGTGGATAAGCCCTAACTGTTGTACAGTACTTAGGATCTCCATTGAACTGGCTTTTCTTAGTTTAACCTTCATTGTAGAATTACAGACCATTGGCTCATGTAGTCCTGTGTATTGTTCACTATGAATGGCAGGGCCTTTCCTGGCCCTCCATCCCTGAGACATCTCCTAATTGGGCATTGAATCTTGGACCCTGGCATTCAGTGTACTCTGTCATTGAGGTACAAGCTCTTCCCTGATGGTTTGGGGTATTTTGAAAGATACAGAACAGTTGACTAATTAGACAAGGAACAACCCAGTGATAACTTGGAATGCAAGGACAGTTTGTTGTGAAGCAAGTATATAGGAACTTCTCTTACTGGGTTTTTGCTAATTGTCCATCTAGTTCACATTTGGAACGCCCTCCCATCAGAAGTCAAGGGAATAAACAACTACCTGACATTCAGAAAATACCTAAAGGCAGCCCTGTTTAGGGAAGTTTTTAAACTGTGACTTTGTATTGTATTTTGGTATTTGTTGGAGGCCGCCCAGAGTGGCTGGGGAGACCCGGCCAGATGGGCGGGGTATAAATAATAAATTATTATTATTATTATTATTATTATTATTATTATTATTTTGTTTGGGCAGGATGTGAAAGTTACAGCTACCAAATGTTGGTTGGTTTTTTTTATTGGACTGAGGTCAAGATCCGAGGGCCTTCTGGCAGTTCCCTCCCTGTGAGAAGTGAGGTTGCAGGGAACCAGGCAGAGGGCCTTCTCAGTGGTGGCGCCCGCCCTGTGGAACCCTCCCATCAGATGTCAAGGAAATAAGCAACTATCTTACTTTTAAAAGACATCTGAAGGCAGCCCTGTTTAGGGAAGTTTTTAATGTTTAATGCTGTATTGTGTTTTTAATATTCGGTTGGGAGCTGCCCAGAGTGGCTGGGGAAACCCAGCCAGAGTACATAGCTGTCAACTTTCCCTTTTTTGCGGGAAATTCCCTTATTCCAGCGCCGTTAATGGAATATTAATTGATCAGAAACGGTTTTGTGATTTTCAGAGTCTGTGTTGTTGGTATTTTGTCCCATTTTATTTTATTTTATTGTACAACACTTCAATTGCCTCTGGCTGTGGAGCAACTAAAAATATGAATGGTAACAGTATACAGGATTTTTGTGTGAAGCTAAAGTATTTGATGCTGGTTCTTTAAAATTATATATGAATCATCCTGGTGCCTAGATATCTGAGATGGTTTTCCAGCCCCAGGCAGGAGGCCAGCTTCTCTCGGGCAGAGCCCTTTTTAAGTGTCTGGAGTGTCATGCTACACATAGATAGCTCAGCTGATGAAGTTGGCCCTTCCCAGTTACTTCCAGTGTTAGAAACTCAGATATATATCTAAGCTAGGAACCAAATGGTTCCTTAAACCAGGGTTACAGTCACCAAAACTGAATGCCTAGTTGCCATTTTTTGGCCCAGATGGCTCAAAAGTTGTATTTTTCAGTACGACTTTTTGGTTCCTGAAATTCATTCTGATTGTGCAGAAAAAATATGACAGTTCTACAGATGTGTCCCCTGTTATGCACCTTGTGGGCTCTTTCAGTACACCAGAAGAGCCCTTCTAGATCAGATAGACCAAAGACCCCTTCAGTTCTCACAGTTCTAATTAGATGCTTCAGGGAAGGCTACAAGAAATCAATATCTATATGGCTGCTGGATAAGGCACCATTAGCTGAACTCTGAAAGTGTGACCTCCGGCAATGCATACCAATTTTAGTTGAGAGGGCCAATGGCCCATCCTTAAATTGCACCAGTTTTTATATGCTGTTGTGTGTGCTCACTGAGAGGATTTGTTGTTGTTGTTGTCGTTTAGTCGTGTCCGACTCTTCGTGACCCCATGGACCAGAGCACACCAGGCACTCCTGTCTTCCACTGCCTCCCACAGTTTGGTCAGACTCATGTTGGTAGCTTCGAGAACACTGTCCAACCATCTCATCCTCTGTCGTCCCCTTCTCCTTGTGCCCTCCATCTTTCCCAACATCAGGGTCTTTTCCAGGGAGTCTTCTCTTCTCATGAGGTGGCCAAAGTATTGGAGCCTCAGCTTCAGGATCTGTCCTTCCAGTGAGCACTCAGGGCTGATTTCCTTCAGAATGGATAGGTTTGATCTTCTTGCAGTCCATGGGACTCTCAAGAGTCTCCTCCAGCACCATAATTCAAAAGCATCAATTCTTCGGCGATCAGCCTTCTTTATGGTCCAGCTCTCACTTCCATACATCACTACTGGGAAAACCATAGCTTTAACTATACAGACCTTTGTCGGCAAGGTGATGTCTCTGCTTTTTAAGATGCTGTCTAGGTTTGTCATTGCTTTCCTCCCAAGAAGCAGGCGTCTTTAATTTCGTGACTGCTGTCACCATCTGCAGTGATCATGGAGCCCAAGAAAGTAAAATCTCTCACTGCCTCCATTTCTTCCCCTTCTATTTGCCAGGAGGTGATGGGACCAGTGGCCATGATCTTAGTTTTTTTGATGTTGAGCTTCAGACCATATTTTGCGCTCTCCTCTTTCACCCTCATTAAAAGGTTCTTTAATTCCTCCTCACTTTCTGCCATCAAGGTTGTGTCATCAGCATATCTGAGGTTGTTGATATTTCTTCCGGCAATTTAATTCCGGCTTGGGATTCATCCAGTCCAGCCTTTCGCATGATGAATTCTGCATATAAGTTAAATAAGCAGAGAGACAATATACAGCCTTGTCGTACTCCATGCTGCAACTCCCCCGCTAGCCAGGTTTATGTGTGCTGCCTGTCTGAACTGTTCCGTTAAATACATACGTCCAATCACAACAAGTCTGGAGCTATGGACAAAGCATGTAACATGACAATTGCCACAGCGTGTCTGCCCATTTCTGAGATAAGAGATGCAAACAGCTTCTGCATCTTTCTTTGTATAGTGATTCCCCTCCAATCACTCTGCTCCCCCCCAAAAAAACCCTCCTATTATCATCCACCTGCTGACCATGTCCCTTAGTATCCCCTCCTTTTTCTGTCATAGCTCAGAATGATGGGTTTGGGGGGACAGAGAAAATTCGAGGTGCAGGCACAGTGCGATTGAAATTGCTGGCTCCTGTTCTTGACTGTGCATCATAGCTCATGGATATAAACAGCTCATTGTGTGAGATACTTGGAGAAACAGGTGATTTGCTTAAGGTGTGTGTTTGTGTGCTGGTCTAATATGTTGTGGTTTTAACAGCCAGAATAGTCCTAATACCTTGGAATTTTTTTTTTTAAAAAAATTCCTTCCAGGAGCACCTTAGAGACCAACTAGGTTTGTTATTGGTATGAAGACTTAGTTGGTCTCTAAGGTGCTACTGGAGGGATTTTTTAAATTTTTGTTTGACTGGCAGACCAACACGGCTACCTACCTGTAACTAGAACCTGGGGGGGGGGGGAATTGGAAGTGGGAGTAAGCTAGTTGGAGTCCTCAGCCGGTTTTATGTAGCATAGATTTTCAGAATAAATAAATCTAAAATTGGATTTACAGATCCGTGCCAGTTTTCAATAATACGTTTTAAAAATGAAATCTGACCTTAATATGAGCATAATGGGTTGTATCCAATTCCCCGTGCACATAGTTCTGCATGAACTTCCATTCCCTCTCCTCCCTCTGCACACCCGAAAATCTGCTCCCTCCACCCTTTGTAGCTGATGTTGAGGGTGGGTGGGAAAGGGGAGTTGAGAGGAAGCTTTGTTGTGTGCAGGGAAGTCTGTTGTGCAGCAGAGCGGATACCGCTTGTAAACCTTTTGAACTCAACTCCTGACCGTCTTACGAAGTCATTTGCTTCATAAAAATAGATTGGGGGGGGGGCTGTATGCATGATGCAAATGAGTGTAACTCTGATGCAGCTTGACAAGCTCGTGAGCATTATCTAATGCTCTAACCAAGTCAATAAAAGGATATCATGTTGTATAGAAGTTGTGAGTCTTTCTCTTCCCGGATCGATATTTCTTTGGTGAAATGCTCAATTTGTCCATAAGCACAGTGTCCCATACTTTCAAAATAAAGGCTTCAAAAAGATATGCCTTTAAAGCTTTCCAAAAGAATTTTGCATTCACTAATCTAGCTGCAGTTAATAAATGGGAGAATGGGTATTTATTGTTACAGGTAGGTGGCCGTGTTGGTCTGCCATAGTCGAAACAAAATAAAAAAATTCCTTCCAGTAGCACCTTAGAGACCAACTAAGTTTGTTCTTGGTATGAGCTTTCGTGTGCATGCACACTTCTTCAGATACACTGAAACAGAAGTCACCAGACCCTTATATATAGTGAGAGGGTGGGGAGGGGTATTACTCAGAAGGGTGGTGGGAATGGGTGATTGGCTGATAGGTGTGGTAAACCTGTTGATGACTGCAATTGGTCTTACAGGAAAAAGCAAGGGGTGAGATGGCTAAAAATAGCTTTATCATGTATAATGAGATAATAATCCAATGTCTCTATTCAGACCAGGTCTCTCCATGGTTTTAAGTTTGGTTGTTGCAGTTTAGTCATTTAGTCGTGTCCGACTCTTTGTGACCCCATGGACCAGAGTTTGGTAATAAGTTGCAATTCAGCAACTTCTCTTTCCAGTCTATTTCTGAAATTCCTTTGTAATAAGACAGCTACTTTGAGATCTTGTATAGAATGTCCTGGGAGATTGAAGTGTTCTCCTACTGGTTTCTCTGTCTTGTGATTCCTGATGTCAGATTTATGTCCATTTATCCTTTGGTGTAGGGTTTGGCCTGTTTGTCCAATATAGAGAGCTGAAGGGCACTGTTGGCATTTGATGGCATACACAATGTTAGAAGATGAGCAATTAAATATGTTCTTAATATGAGGAGAAAAATAAGATAGCAGAGCTACTTTTGAGTCTGGTGGTAGCAATTGTCCCATCATTTGATTAATTGTTTGAAAAATAGGTACTGCTCCGGCGGGAAGGTAAATGGCGTTTCTGTGTGTTGCTCTGGTTTGCCAGAAGCGGCTTAGTCATGCTGGCCACATGACCCGGAAGCTGTACGCCGGCTCCCTCGGCCAGTAAAGCGAGATGAGCGCCGCAACCCCAGAGTCGTCCGTGACTGGACCTAACGGTCAGGGGTCCCTTTACCCTTTACCTTTAAGTTGCAGGGAAAGGCACCTTTGCCTGAGATTTTGGAGAGCCACTGCTAAGCCCAATGTTGGCAGTACTGAACAGGAGCGGCAAACTGACTCTGTACATGAGGCCGAAGAGACATCTTACATAATGTTGTGTCGCTGGAATGCTTAGCTCACAGGGCCAGATAAAACTGAAATTGGACTTTCAGACTTCTCTGGAAAATGTTTTACATTACTAGGGAGCCAGCCCCCTGAGACCTTCCGGCCCTGTTTCTTTCAGATGAAAAGACTGCTTGGGATGCAGTGAGGTTTCTCACGTCACGTCAATTCCATACAGGCCTTCATTAGGTATTGTGGTGGATCCTTTTGGAACAGGGGAGCTATGCAGAGCTAGCTCTACAGCTATCCGAAGGGTGGTGGTGGTGGAAGAAGAAGAAGTGCTATAAATAGTTAAAAGTCTTGCTGCTGGAATGCAAGTTGCACAGAAACCCTTCGGAGTGCATCGCATACATAGAATATATACAATGCCTTTGACGGCAGGGAGGGGCTTGAATCTCTCCCCCAGGATCTTAAGCATTTGCCAAAACAACTTGGTGGCTCTGGTCCCCTGCTCCCTGTGATGTGATTTTTCTCCCTGGGCTGGGTGTGACTATAAATTGTGTATCTCTCTACGCATGGAGCTGTTGAAATTCCATAACGGTGAGCAAATTCTGTACTGCCACAGTGTTTTGTAGTTGGCAGGAAAACACTCCCCTTCAGTTCTCAGAGGGCTCTTGCCTGATGACATTTTTGTTATCATTTTAGGTTAGGTGAGCATTTCCTAGCTGCTGTAGGTATGTCACAAAAAGGAGAGATTGTTATTGTACCTCGGGTTACATACGCTTCAGGTTACATACTCTTCAGGTTACAACAGAAATAACGCTTCAGGTTAAGAACTTTGCTTCTGGATAAGAACAGAAATTGTGCTCTGGTGGCGCAGCAGGAGGCCCCATTAGCTAAAATGGTGCTTCAGGTTAAGAACGGACCTCCGGAACGAATTAAGTACTTAACCCGAGGTACCACTGTATTAGTGTTCTTCATTGTGGAATCCTCCTTCAAACTGGAATTTCACAACATTGCAGAGGGAGTTATGCTTAAGCCTAAAAAAGGACGTAACACAACACCAGCACTGAATTCCAAAAGAGCTTACTCAGTTGTGCTGAATACTTTCCTTTTCCTTTTTATTTATTTATTTTCTTTTTTGCATTCTTTTATTTTATTTACATTCTTTATAGTCACACTTTCATCCAGGGACATCGAATAGGTTACAAAAAGTCATTCAATAGGAAGTCTAGCAATAACATGCATCAAAATCACCATACTATTGGCTGTATACAACAGTATATACTTCTGTCTCTACTCATTTATCCTAAGGTTTCTTTTCTTTTATTTCTTCTCCCTTCTCCCTCCCCTTTATCCCCTCCCCCCAAAACTTGTTCTCTCTTCAGATGTTTAGGCATGTGCACAGATTATTCATTCTAATTTGGATGCTTGGGTTGGCTCCCCCCCCCCGTGCAATCCAATTCCTATAACTTGTCCATTTATTCAAAATCTTTTGACATTTGTTTTCCCATGTATCTTCTGTCACTACCTGTTCGAATATCTCAGATTGTACATATTCAAAAAAACATAATCATTCCATTTTTCCATTGTCCATTTATCCTCTTCTTTCCATCCTGATGCAATAACAAGCACAACCAGCTAAAATCATGATTTTATACAAATCTGGCAGCTGAGACTGGCAGCTCATTTCTTTATATTTTACTATTCCCCAATATTCCAGAAATAAGCATTTCTCTATTAACTTCTATCTTAACATGAAATAAATCAGAAATAAACTTTACAATCTTTTGCCAATATCCCTTTGCAAAAATACACTCCCACCACATATGTGCGTAAACACCTATCTCTTGACCACAGTGCCAACACTTAGGGCTCAATCCTTTAACTATATATGCCAGTTGCACCAGAGTTCTATACCATTTCAATAGAAATTTCCTACTTAATTCTTTATATTTGTCCATTTTAATTTTATCTATACTCTTCATCATCTCTTGGACCGTATTCGTGCTGAATACTTTTCTGAAGCTTATGAATCTGCAAGCAAACCCTCCGTGGGCTGTACACCTATGGTGTTATGGTAGATTAAAGAAATGAGCATTGAACAGCAGCATGCCATGTGCGGAGAAGTCACAGGCTAGTCTAGATGGTGAAAACATTCTTACTACCGTAGGTGTGGGCCAAGGATACGGGGAGTCCACTCAAACACGTGCTGAAAGTGTAAAGAAAAGAAAGGCACATTCTATCATATGTGGTGGCCCTATAAAAGAACATGTCTTCTGGGAAATGATTTATAATGAATTGAAGAAAATGTTTAAGATAACCTTTAGTAAAAAAAAGGGGGGGGAGCTTTTCTTTTAGGGATTGTGAATATAGAGATTCTGAAGGACCTTAAAAATTTGCTCTTGTATGCCACAACCACAGCCAGAATGGTGTTTGCCCAGAGGTGAAAAGAAGATGCTATACCAACTAAGGAAGAGTGACTGATTAAATTGATGGACTATGCCAAAATGGCAAAACTGATGGGTGTAGTAAGAAATCAAGAAGGGGGGGGGGAATTATTAAAGAATGGGGAAAATTTGTAGAATATCTGAAATGTTTGGGCATGCAAATAAGTTCATTAGTAGGATTAACTTAAATCAAGCAGTTAAAAACACTACTAAAAGGAAGAAAGAAATGGAGTAAAGTGGAATATGCAGTGTTAAAAATCTAAAGTAGAAAAGGAACCACAAAAGGGGGCGGGGAGGGAAGTCAAATATGTAATTAAATTCGAAATATGTGTTTGTAAGTTGTAGTGTGTGTGTGTGGATACAGGGAGTCCAGATGCAGGTTTAGCAGAAGGATGGCAGAACTGGCTGGAAAAGAAACTGTGGAAATGAATGGATGGTGGAGGAGGCAGAGTTGAGGGAAGGAGGGGCCAATAAAAAAGCACCAGTGTCTTTACTCTGTGTCCCTCCTTCCTTTTGCCCTCTGCCTCCCGTAGTTTCCATCTGTCAGCCTTAGAATCAGAGAACTGTAGAGCTGGAAGAGGCCACAGGGTCATCTAGTCCAACCCCCTGCAATGCAGGAATCTTTTGCCCAACATGGGGCTCGAACCCACAACACTGAGATTAAGGAGTCACATGCTCTGCCAATGGAGCTACCTTCCTTCCCTCCACTCAGCCTTTGCCAATCTAGTGACCGCCAGATGTTTTGGACTACAGTACAACATCTATCAACTCCAGCCAGCTGATGGCAATGGCTGCTTTTGCAAGCCTGTATCTTCCTCCTTCTTGTTCCCTTGTCCTAATGGAGGGTCGCTTGGGACCCTGGGACAGAGGAGCTGTGTGCAGTTCGCAGCAGAGGGGTGGGTGAGCAAGGGAGCTTCTCGAGGCAGCAAGCTTTGGGGACAGCACTGTCAAAGGAGGTGTGGCATGCGGGGAGTGAAATTCACATTGATCAGAATGAACTAGCCAAGTCTTTGGCCCGCAGTTCTCTAGTTCTAAACACCTACACAATAAGTCACGACTTACATTCTTTGTAGTTTCAAAATAGCCTGTTTGCAGGAGGGCAGTGTGGTCTGTTACATTGAGCTTAACCCAACGTATTAGTGTGTGCCCAGCTAGTTGTTGGTGCCTCTGTGCCATGAGAAAATAATAGCCTTGTCATCTGGGCACATTCAGCATGATGATCACAAATGCCATCACTTCTTGCTAATAAAGATGAGTGGTATCAGGCCATAGCTGTCAACTTTCCCCCTTTTTAAAGGGAAATTCCCTTATTCCGAATAGGATTCCTTGCAAGAAAAGGGAAAAGTTGACAGCCAGCCAGCTAATGATAATGTCCTTTTTCTGCAGTTGGAAGCAACTAGCAGAAGGGCATTTGTGTGGTGTGACTGATGGTCCCCCCGGGAAGCCTGAAGACCTGCAAGACCTAAAACAAGCTAACTGTTGCTCCTGTGTTTAGTTTCCCAAGGATATCACCATGGTTGTGGCTGTTCGGCAGGTCGTTTTGTACCTGTCCCTGTGGACCGTCTGTGTTCTGAGCAAACCCACCGAGAAGAAGGATCGCATCCACCATGAGCCTCAGCTCAGCGACAAGGTCCATGATGATGCACAGAACTTCGACTATGACCACGATGCCTTCCTGGGTGCAGATGAGGCCAAGACCTTTGACCAGCTGACGCCAGAAGAGAGCAAGGAGAGGCTGGGGTAAGGAAACCTTGATGGTTTTCACATAGGAAGTCTGCTTGGGGGTGACTCAAGCCCACTGCAGCCTGTTTTGTGTCCTCCCCACAAGCCATCTCCCACGGGGCTCTTAGTCCAGCTAAGCAACTGTCCTCGCCTTTAGGCCATGGGTGGGGAACCTGTAACCTTCCAGGTGTTGTGGGATTCCCACCATTTACCATGCTACCTGCAACTGGTAGATGTTGGAGCCCAGCCACATCTGAAAATCCTCAAGTTACCTATTCACCAAAGCCTCATACCAAGAACAAACTTAGTTGGTCTCTAAGGTGCTACTGGAAGGAATTTTTTATTTTATTTTGTTTTGACTATTCCCCTTTAGGCAGACTTGCAGCCCAAAGTTAGCGACTTTTCCTTAGAAGTAAATTAAACAGAAATTATTCCCAGGTCAGTATCTATAGCAGGGGTGGCCAACTCCCAAGAGACTGCAATCTACTCACAGAGTTAAAAACTTGAAGTGATCTACCCCCTTTTTGGGGGTTCAGGTCAAAGTTGTTGAGTTTTTTCAGGGGGGAGGTAAAATGTTGAGCTTTTTTAGGGGAGCCACAGTTGTTCAGCTTCTTTGGGGGGAGCCAATGATCTACCAGTGATCTACCAGTAGATCACGATCTACCTGTTGGACATGCCTGATCTATAGAGTTCCGGCAGATGTGGGGAACCTTTGACCTAGATGCTGCTGAACTACAACTCCCATCATCCCCGGCCACGCTTGCTGGTACTGATGGGAGTTGTAGTTCAGCAACACCTGGAAGGCCAAAGGTTCCCCAAAGATTTCATTAAAATCGGTGCAGGTGCATCTTATTATTAAGTGCCCCTTAAGTTGCTGATTAACAGTACAGTTGTACCTTGGTTCGCGAACGCCTTGCGAGTCGAACATTTTGGCTCCCGAACGCCGCAAGCCTGGAAGTGAGTGTTCCAGTTTGCGGACGTTCTTTGGAACCCGAATGTCTGACGCGGCTTCCTGCAGCCAATCGGAAGCTGTGCTTTGGTTTCCAAACGTTTTGGAAGTCGAACAGACTTCTGGAACGGATTCCGTTTGACTTCCAAGGTAGCACTGTTAATAAAATTTGTGCCCATGGCGAGAGTCTTGATTAGGGCCCTGGAGTTCATACTGAGGAGAATAGCGGTGCTAATACATTAACCTGCTTCATTGCATTTGTTCAAATTAGCTCCACAAGAAGGCTGTGACCTTGATGGGGCTAATGGCTCTCCCTCGGCAGTGCAGTGGGAAATGCCTCTCCCCCACCTTGCAGCCCCCCCACCCTGTGGCCCAAGTGTCAAGTAACGGGAGTGACAGCTGTGGTTATATTTGGCTGAGCATTCTTATGCTTCTGCTGCTCCAGACTTGGGAAAAACTCTCCATGGGAAATAAATCATGCAAGTTAGCCCCTCACTGTTGAGACTTTCTGAACATGCTGCACTGCTGTGAGGCCAAAGAGACTGGAGCTCAAGAGCCTGGTTGTTTGTCCAGCCCAGCAAAGTAGCACAGGCTTGCATCACTTCCGTGACGTTCACGTTTGCGCCAGAGAATTGATTCAAGAATTTTTTTCCCTTCTCTGGCAGCTGTGAGTAGGGTGCTGCTGTGTTGTTCCAACGGGCAGGTGCCCATTAGGGTCGGGGCACGAAGAAGGGTATCCAGCACAGGCTTCCAGACCGTCACCCACTAGTACAAGAGACACGCTACACACACACACACACACACACACAGGATTTGAGCAAAGCCAGTAGGTCTAGCAGAAATTTGGGCCGAGCACTCCAGTTCACGTTGCATCACAGGAACACTCTCCAGAGCAGCTGTCTGCGCTTGCAAGGGCTGGTGGGAATTGTAGTCAGGCTGGGGAAGGCTGCTCTAGAGTAGCAGGATGTGTGTCCTGCTGTTCAGGGGAGTCGTCGTCTAGTTAGGGCAGGCAGGTTGCAGGCTACTTTTCTAGGACTCGTGCCTCTTGCCCAGAATTGCCACCTCGTCCGACCTTTCCTTGTAGGTCGGGTTTCAGTTAAATCCCTCACCAGCATGCTGTGATGTAAGTGGAGGGCAGCGAAGGGGTGGAGAACAGCCCAGCTGTAACGCCTGGCCCTCGAGAGCTTGCCTGTTAGTGGGTCAGGTGTCAAGGAAAAGAATCTGGAACTCCGCAAAGAAAATGTGTTTTTAACACAGTACAAAGGTAGCATGCGTTTACATTGGAAGCTCAAAAACAGCCGCCGCCACCACCCTTGCCTCCAACTTGGCTGCTTTTTGAGCTTCTCAGCGTAGGTGTCAGCTGCAGCCCCTTTCCTCCTTTTCCCTGGCTCTGCCTTCTCCGAGTTCTTCCCCGGACTCAGCTTGCTTTATTGATTCCCAGCAGCTGCTGCTGTGCCCCTCCTCTGTGACTGGAGATCCCTGGGGCAGCTGCCTGGAGCAAGGAGGAAGCCTTTGTGTGTGTGTCTGAGTGGCTTTCCTTGCCTCAGGGACCAGGGCTGTTAAATGCAAGTTAATGTTTAAAGTCGATTTAATTGTGCCAAATAATGGATGGCATCTGGTAGGATCTGGTTCTGTGCTTGCATGGTGTTACAAGCAGGTCCTTGGTTACTACTGGATGCACGGGGAGATGGGCTGAGAGGTCCATATAAACTGCTGAGGGTTTCAGAGGCCACTGTGCCACAAAGATGACCAGCTGCCACCCTGATGTTGAACAAAGGTCCAGTCTGTTCCTTCCTAATACAGTGGTACCTTGGTTCTCAAACTTAATCTGTTCCGGAAGTCCGTTCCAAAACCAAGGTGCACTTTCCCACAGAAAGCAAAATGGATTAATCTGTTCCAGACTTTTAAAAACAACCCCTAAAACAGCAATTTAACATGAATTTTACTATCTAACGAGACCATTGATCCATAAAATGAAAGCAATAATCAATGTACTGTACTATAAAATAAATAAGACAGTATTGTAGATGATAAAAATTAAAATTATTATTTTTTTCTTACCTGCACTGATGATAGTCATTGTTTGGATGGGGGGGGCTTTTATCCATTTCTGCAGTCACACAATCAATCAATCAATCAATCAATCATAAAATGAAAAACAAGCCACACAAACCAAAATGCAAAAACTAGCAAAAACAAAAGCACCAAATATCACCTCAGAAAACTGCAATCAGAAACGGAAGGCTTTAATTACGATGGGGGGGGGGACGACTTAAATTTGCTGCTTAAGGGTAAAAACGGGAGAAAAAACCCTTATTTACGATGGGGGGGAACTTAAATTTGCTGCTTAAGGGTAAAAATGGGAGAAAAAAAGCCTTATTTATGATGGGGGGGACTTAAATTTGCTGCTTAAGGGTAAAAACGGGAGAGAAAAACCCTTATTTATGATGGGGGGGGACTTAAATTTGCTGCTTAAGGGTAAAAATGGGAGGGGGAAAAAGCCTTAATTACTATGCGGGAGACTCAAATAAGCTGCGCAGCAGTAAAAACGGAAGCTCAGGAGCACGTTCGGCTTCCGAGGCAAAGTTTGAAAACCGGAATACCTACTTCCGGGTTTGCAGCGTTCGGGTTCTGTTCAAAAACCGAGGCACCACTGTACAGAAGAGGATAGGGAGAGGGTGTTGGTTGCTGCCCACCTGCTGTCAGGCTGCAGCCCCCCCATCCTCCCTGACTGTTCACCATACTGGCTGTGGTTGAAGGGAGTCCCAGCAACAGAAGATGGCTACAGGTGCCCTCTTCCTGGTGGCATAAGGCCTCTTGCTCCTCCCACTGTTGGCTTGCCCCTAAGCCGTTGCCCAACAGGGCACGTGACCCCCCCCCCCCGGCTAGGCCCAGGTATTTATTTACTTTTGTTTCTTTTAACTCTTGCCGGCTTTTTCTGCATTTCCTACAGAAAGATTGTAAGTAAAATAGATGAAGACAAGGACGGGTTTGTAACTCCCGAAGAGCTAAAAGACTGGATTAAGTTTGCCCAAAAGCGCTGGATTTACGAGGATGTAGAGCGTCAGTGGAAGGGGCACGACCTCAATGAGGACGGGCTCATTTCCTGGGAAGAGTATAAAAATGCCACCTACGGCTACATCTTAGGTAGGTCCCCCGCTCTTGGGGTAACCGCTTTCTGGAGCCCGGCGTCTTGAAACTTGCTGTTTTGTCTTGTAGAATGATTGTAAGTAAAATAGACACGGATAAGGATGGGTTTGTGACCGAGGGGGAGCTGAAGGCCTGGATTAAGAAGGCGCAGAAGAAGTACGTGTATGACAATGTAGAGCACCAGTGGCAGGAGTATGACTTGAACCAAGATGGCTTAATCTCCTGGGATGAGTACAGAAACGTGACGTATGGCACTTACCTGGGTAAGGGGCAAGTTGCCAGAGCCGCAGGCATCCTGATCTCCTGCCGATGAAGCAGGAGGGGGCGGGGCGAGGCGGGGGTGGTCTTGCAGGCCGTGGGAAGTCTGAAACGCCTAATGATTTAGAGCTGGGGTCTGATGCACCTCTGCTGATAGAATCAGCGTTCGAAACACACCAGGCACATTTTGCACCTGGCTATCGGCCACTTGCAACCAAGTGAAGATGCCCAGATGGCACCTGACGTCTCCACCATCTGGAGGTGCATGCCCGGAGATCTTGGGATCTTGACAGTTTTCACACACAAGCAACGCACCCTGCAGAATTCTGTCCCTTATATTTTATCTGCACAATCGGAATGAATTTCAGGAACCGAAAAGTCACATTGAGAAATATGACTTTTGAGCCGTCTGGCCCCAAAATGGCAACCAGGCATTCGGTTTGGGCGACCGTAACCCTGGTTTAAGGAGCCATTTGGCACCTAGGTTATACAGTGGTGCCCCGCTAGACGAATGCCTCGCTAGACGAAAAACTCGCTAGACGAAGGCATTCGTCTAGCGGGAGGCTGCCCCGCTAGACGAAAAAGTCTATGGGGCTGCCTCGCAAGACGAAAATTTTTCGTCTAGCGAAAGCGCGGCTGTCATTGCCGCTTCGCTAGACGAAAAACCCGCTAGACGAAAATTTTCACAGAACGAATTATTTTCGTCTAGCGGGGCACCACTGTATATATGAGTTTCTAACACAGAATAGAATCGCATGTTATGGCAGAGGTAGCAGTTCTCTCCTTTGAAAATCGTCCCTTGCAAACTTACTTAGATAAAGCACAAAAAGCCCTAAAAGTCTTGGACTTTGACTGGAGATGCAGCTTCAGACCTCTGCTTCATTCATAAATACAGCGTAGTGACATGGTCTTAATGGTAACTCTCTTGAGTGCTACCACAGGCTGCATGTTAACTTTAAATCTCCTGTTGCGTTTGAGCTCTTCAAGACTGAGCTTTTCAAGACCTTTGCCTAAGAAAGGAGGGGAGAATCCTGGGAGATGCCCCCCCCCCGAGGCTGCGTTGGACTCGCAGCTTCCCTAAGCCCCAGCCGCCACAGCCAGTGCTCACATAGCCCAGGAGCATCTTGAGGGCCACGGTTTCCCCACCCCTGGCCCAGGAGCCCACCGTTCCCGTCTGCAGAGGAGGAAATGTCACCCAGTGCAAGGAAGGCTAACTTCTGGGTTCAGCTGCAGTGCCCAGGAACTCACCACTCTGCGTTGTGGGAAGGGGGTGTTTCCAAAAATCTCTTCACTAACGTTGACTCCAACCAGCCGTCTCCAGCCTGGTACCCTCCAGAACTTTGGGACTACAACTCCCATCAGCCCTTGCTAGCACATCAGTGCTGCCTATGGCTGATGGAAGTTGTAGTCCATACAGTCAGGATGGTGCCAGTTTGGGGGGAAAGGCTAGTGTGTAAAGCTCTGAGCCTATTGCAAACACACCTTCCTCCTTATTGTGCACTCCCTGCCTTCACTTGGGAAAAGAGCCATCTCTGTTGCAATATAGCATATTGCTCTTGGCTTTTACTTTAACTTTGATACCCAGATAATAAATTTTCTTTCATGTATCTCTAGCAGTTGGTTCGAAATGAAGTAATGTGCTGTGGTTAAAATATACCTTAAAGCAGGAGGGTGACCAAAGAGCCAGCCATTTTTTGCTGGGCTGCAGTTAAATTCTTCCGTTGTTTTTCCTGAACAGTGTGCCCTGTGACATGTTCAGTAAACGTGTGCACGCGGCACTTCCGGCAGTAGTAATGATAACACGGGTGAAGTTTGTTACCCCTCCTGTTGCTGAAGCAGACGCAACCTTTCTCTTGCCACCCAGACGACCCCGACCCCGACGATGGCTTTAACTACAAGCAGATGATGGTGAGAGATGAGCGGAGGTTCAAGATGGCCGACAAGGACGGCGACCTGATTGCTACCAAGGAAGAGTTCACTGCTTTTCTGCATCCTGAAGAATACGAATACATGAAGGATATAGTTGTGCAGGTGGGCTAACTTAAGCCAGGGAGCAAGTATAATCGTATTTAAGTGACACGCTGCCACCCATATCTCACCTGTAAAAGGCTTATGAAACCATTTTTTAAATAGATTTAAAAATAGATATATATGTTTTATTGAATTTTATATACATTCTTTTAAACATTCGTTAATATTCATATCTTAAACATATTTTTGACTTCCATCAACCACTTCTCAGAATTTTCTAATTTCTTACTGTATTTCCAACTTCACTATTACTTTTTATCTCAACAATTAATTATTACCATCCAAAATTATTTCCATAATATTTCCTAACATTAACCTTACAAAACTTCTTGTAAACCTACTAGCGTGATTTGTTGATCACAATTGTCTTTCAAATATTTCTCAAACTTAGTCCAATCCTTCAGGAATTCCTGGTCCCGCCGGTTTCGAATTCTTCCTGTCATCTTGTCTAATTCTGCATAGTCCATTAATTTTGTCTGCCATTCTTCCTTCGTCGGTAATTCTTCTTGCTTCCATTTCTGTGCCAGTAACATTCTCGCTGCCGTTGTTGCATATAGGAACAGTTTTTTTATCTTGTCTATTAATCTCTTTTCCTACAATTCCAAGCAGAAATGCTTCTGGTTTCTTTATAAATGTATATTTCAACATTTTTTTCATCTCATTATATATCATTTCCCAGAAGCCTTTCACCTTCTTACATTCCCACCACATATGATAAAACGTTCCCTCTTTCTCTTTACATTTCCAACATTTATTACTTGTTTTATACATTTTAGCTAATTTCTATGAAACCATTTTAATGCTCCTTCTGAAATGTGTTCTGGTCAGGGTGGATAGTATTAATGATTTTTGAAAAAATAATTTATTTAAATCAGATTTTATTTATTTAAATCAGATTTTTTTAAAAAAATTAAATTGGATTTTTAAAATAAAATGCTTTTGGAGGAAAAATCTTTCTAAAGATAGTTTTCTGTTTAAGTTACATTATAGTCCAAAGGCTATTCATCAGGAAATAAGGATTTGTTTTAAGTTTTTCATGTGTGCTAAAACTCAGTCTAAATTGTTGTTGTTGTTTTTTAAAAAATAACTGCTCTGAAAATTTATTATTCCAAAAATGAAACCTTCATCTGGTTGCAAATATTAAGATTATACCAGCAAGAATGAGTCTATCTGCAAAAAAGAAAAGAAAAAGATTTAAATCAAGTCTTACTGACTAGTAATTTAAATCGTGATTTAAATTGATTTGATTTAAATCAAATCCAGCCTGGTTCTGGTCAGCTTATCATTGCCACCTCTGGGTCATATGTGGAAGGAGAGGTTTCTGAAATGGTTCTGTGGGTGGGTGGTTTGGGATGTTGACCCCCTGTGCTCCCTTCTAGGGGTCTCTGAATGTTCTGTATTGATCCTAAGTTTCTCTTCTTGCCCGCTGGAAAGCAATTCTTATCCTCGCTTCTCTTTGCTCTCTGGCAAAGAAGGGGCACCATAGGTCCCACCTGAGCTGAAGCTGCAATGCTGATGTTGGTTTTTCTCAACAGGAAACGATGGAGGACATTGACAAGAACGGAGATGGCTTCATTGACTTGGAAGAATACATAGGTGAGCCAGACATCTCTTCTCTCTCCCCTCCTCCTCCCTTAGTTCAGATTCTTGTTGACATTCCTCAGACTTACTATTAAAATGCTGCATTTAAAATGGCCGCAACCCACTTTTGGAACGAATGGTGGGTAATAAATTGAATTAAGAAATCCTCCCCATTATCATGGCAGCTGTGGGAGGGTGGGGTGGGCAGTCACACCCCCAGAGGCACAGGGCTGGCTGCGGGTTGGCTGCCCGTTCCCTCTCAGTTTCATTGATTAAAACCGATGTATCTTTCAAGTTTGTGTTCCTCAGCATCTTGGCAAAAGGGAAAAGATTCCTGGCTGGACCATTTAAAACAAAAAGGTCCTCCCTCCTTGATACTCGCCTCCTTGCATCTTCTCATTCCCAGGCTAGCTACTGATGCAGGTGATTTATGAGTCATTACTGTTATCACTCCCACATAGCCCTGTGGTGCATTCCACGATAGATTTCTGTTCTTTTTTCTGTGATCGCTACACTATTATTTGTTTTTATTATTTGTTGAATTTATAGATGCTTGGGGCCTCAGGTTAAAATTTGCAACTGAGTCAAATGGACGCGTGGTTCTCATGCCCTGACACCTTGCCTGCCTGCCTGTCTCTTTGCCTCTCTCCCCCTTTGCCACAGGCGACATGTACAGCCACGACGGCGACGCCGAGGAGCCCGAGTGGGTGAAGACGGAGAGAGAGCAATTTGTAGAGTTCCGGGACAAGAACCGCGACGGGAAGATGGACAAGGAGGAGACCAAGGACTGGATCCTCCCCTCGGACTACGATCACGCCGAGGCAGAAGCACGGCACCTCGTTTACGAGTCAGATCAGAACAAGGTCAGGATTCGGGGAATCGGCTTCCTTCCCCCGTGGCCATAAATGAGCAGATCAAACGAAAGGAATTCTTACCAGTTAGTTCAGGGGGTCGGCAAGTTTTACCTCGCCTGGGCCGGTTCGCACCTGCGGATTTCCGGCATCTGCGCAGACGCGATTTCCGGCGCTGCGGAAGTGAGTCCCTGCTCCGTGCTGCGACAGTTTAGCACAGCGCATGGGGACCTACCGAGCTGCAGCTTGGGGGCCGTTTAAATGACCCCTGTGGGCCGCTGGTTGCCGATCCCTGAGTTTCTTTAATAAACACAGCTAAGGACAAAAGAAAGCGTCCACCCAGAATGGCAGTGCTCCCAGTTAAGCTTACAACCCCCTCTGTCCCTGTAAATCTATGTCACTCCTACGTCTTGTAATCTGAGCTTGTAGTACCCTCTGTGCTTTCTGTTCTGAAAATTTCCGAGTTCTTCTTGACCTTGGGCTGAGCGGAGGAAGGCTGTCCAGAGACTGTGAGTCTGTTAACCCTCTCCCTTCCAGTGTTTCTTCTCCTAGCTGTTCCCCACCCAGTATTTCCCAGCTCCTGCCTTCTGAACTATGCCCCTCTGCAAACCACTGTTCCAAATCTATACTGCCCTCCTGCTCCTACCATTCCTTCTCAGTGCAGCCTGCGACGAGCTCGGCGCCTCAGTCACCGCTCACGCCGATGTGCCCACTCTCACTTAAATATATTGCCCCCACCTCACTGAACAGCCTTTTACCCGAAGGCTTAAAAACAAAACCTAACGATCCCCGAGTATCTTGGGGAGGATCTTTGTGAGCGGGATAACCAATAAGTTGGAGTCTCAAGCAGGTGTTCTTTAAATAAACAAAGTTTTGTTTTATTAAAAGCTAGTATATATACAATATATAGTAGTATACTACAAGTGGAGAAACTTAGGTTACTTCAATAATAATATGCTAGTTAACTTCAGTTCATTTTCAGAGGTTTCGGCTTTATAGTTGGTTCCTTTTTAAAAAAAATCATATTTATTGAACTTTTTATACACAAATGATAAACATCTACAAACTAACAAACACCAACTAACAAATACAAATTACACAAAATACACACATATATCTACTTTTATCAAATATTCTTTCCTCACATTTTAATGGGACTTCCTCCTATCTCCTCTTCCTGCGTCCCTTGTCCAATATCCTTTAGTAACTTACAGGCTTCCTAAAATTCTAAACATTCTTAACAATTACTACAATATTATATATCTAAACATATTAGTCACATTAATAAGCATAATTGCCTAAATATTGAATCTTATCTATTTATCTTAAACTTATACATCCTCTAACTTAACTTCATCACCTACCTTTTGGCTGCATCCTATCTTTCCTTCTAGTTATATCAAACTTTCGATCATACAATGCTTTTTTAAAATACAATTTAAAATAGTTTGGTTCCTTTCTAAGGCGGTACTTTCCTTTCCTTCCCTACCCACCCCTTTAACAAATCCAGCTCCTGAGGTACTTTCAATAATAGTCTTAAGGGTTCACCACACACCCCTTCCTTCACTGGGTTTTGGGAGTCTCTTCTTTCCTCTTTACCCATTTGCTGGCAGGAGAAAAAAAAAGGTAAAAAGAAACACTTGTGGAATCAACTTTTCCATCACACAGCCCTCCTCAGCACAGTCCCTGACAGGCTCCCTTTTGCAGAGCGACTGGCTTTGGAAGTCCACGTCCCTGGGTGTTGTTGAGGCCCAGGTGCCGAGCGGCCTGTCTCAGTGGAAGCCCGGGGACCAGGCCGCAGTTCCTAGGACGCTGCCTTGTACTGACTCAGACCATTGGTCCATCCAGCTCAGTACTGTCTGCACGGACTGGCAGACATTCTGCAGGATTTTAGCCAGGGGCCCCTCCCAGCCCTACCTGGAGCTGCCAGGGATGGAAGCTCATATCTCCTCATAGAATCCTAGAGTTGGAAGAGACCCCAAGGGCCATCCAGTCCAACCCCCTGCCAAGCAGGAAACACCATCAAAGCATTCCTGACAGATTCCTCCTCGGAGAAAATCCCGGCCCTCTGTTGTACACTTTGTACTGTACCCCTGTTGGGGCAGGGACCTGTTCCTTCCCTGCTCTGTATGTCAGCTATCAGGCTGCTGCAGCTAAATAGAAGCCCAGTGCTCTGAGACGTTCCCCTGATCAGCTCCGGTTGAAAAGAGTGGAGCCACACAAGAGCTTCCATTTATTTCTGTAGAGCTTGCTTGTGGGAATGTCTCGGGCGATTGCCCCTCTTAAACATTCAGCGGCAGCACAGCCAAAACCTGGGCGACCCACAAGTTCCTCATTAGGCCCCACAACTGTAGGCCAGCGTAAATGGTTGCCAAAGCGCCTGAGTTCTCCTTTTGTTCTTTAGGATGGCAAACTCAGCAAAGAAGAAATTGTGGACAAGTACGACTTGTTTGTGGGCAGCCAGGCTACGGACTTTGGGGAAGCCTTAGTACGACACGACGAGTTCTAAGCCAGAGAAGAGGAAAAGAGGAAGAAAGTAATTTATTTTTTACGGTTTCCGGAATAACGCGAGGAACTCTCTCACTACTGAGACTGGCAGTTTCAGGCAACAACGTGGAAAAACGAGAAGAATCTTCTCCCGTCCTTCCTTTGCTACTTGTTCCCGTAGGGATGGGAGCTCAGTGTTTTGACAAGCAACTTTTAACTTGCAACAAATGGGTTGTTTTGTTTTATAGATTTGCATTTTGGATTTAATTTTTTTTTTTTTTTGGTCTAACAAGCTCTGTTTTATTTTTGTATTTTATTTTTGTCCCGTGTGAGATGAAGAATGCATATCCTGAAACGTTAGCCCTAGAGCAGCACTAGCTCCCCCTAACTGACCTCCCCCTGTGAGTGTGTGTGTGTGTGTGTGTGCTTAGCTACAAAATCCAATCGCAGAATGCCAGAGAACAAGGAGGGCCATGGAAAAACACGCGAGAAAGCTTCAGTGTTCTAGTTTTTTTCCTATTACTGTTTTGAACTGATTGCCTCCAGCCCATCTCAAAGGGCCTAGCGGAGAATTTCGACAGCAGATGCTTCCAGTTCAACCTTACTACTGTTACCCTCTTCAGTGAAAGAGATTTTCCCACAATGCACCTCCCACACCTGAGTTAGGAAGGTTTGCCGAAGGCTGTACGTTACGGCACCCTTCAACAAGAGGAGTTGTGGCCTCTCTGCTTCACCCCAAGTATTAATTCCTGTTGCTTCTGCTGCCCCCAGGAGCTGGGATCATCCAGCCCCCTTGCAGATGGGGTAGAACACTTTGGCCAGTGCTGCTACAACCCTCCGTTCAGGGCATCCCACCCCCCCAAGGACTTGGTTATGAAAGCCAAATCATCTCCACCTTTTATCCTCCTGGTTCATTTTGCTGCTCGCCTGGGCCTGCCTTTGCTTAGAGCAGCGAGCAGCTGGTGCCTCAAGGCAAGGCACAGTGGGCGAATGCCGTACGGGCATCAAGCAGGCCAGGAGAATAATGTGGCAGTTGGATGCACGTGGAAGTCCTTCATTTTTGAAGTGCCTTTACCGTATCTTTTTTTTAAAATCAGGCTTCCCTGCCAAAAAGGAACCCCGGTGCAAAAACGTGCGTCTAAAAGTAGAGAGGGAATCTCTGTCCTTTATGCAAAATGCATGGCAAATTCAGCAGCAGCGTGCAGTATTAAAGACCTTCCCCCAAGCAGTGTTCTGATCTCCCGGTGGGCTTCTGAGCCCCCAGCTGCCTAGTCTGCCTGGGCGAGGGCCTTCTCCTTACCTCAAAGAAGGCAAACCACACGCCCTCTCTTCTTCCTCTCGGGTCCCAAGGTGCAACGTGGGATCTCGGCCTTTTGAAGCTGACGCTTGGAAGAGGGTTGTTGCCACACCTCTCTCAAGCTGAGAACAGTTCCCATTCTAGGACCAGTTTCCTGGGTTTGCTCATGCAGGTTTTCTGGGTCCAGCCTGCCAGGAATGGCTCCCTCCTCATGCCCATTAAATGAAAACGTGATCAGTGCTCAGCACGACTGCTGGGACCTGGTCACAGGGTTTCAGGCCTGTCTTCCTCAGCCTGCTGCTCTCCAAAGGTTTTGCGTGACAGTCCCAGAGCTTTTCATCCAAAATGTCTGGAGGGCAGCAGGCTAAGATAGGCTGCTTTGATGCGCTAAGGACACCTCTCTCTGCAAGCCTCTCGAACACTAAAGGCCACCCTCTCCCTCTGGCCTGCACTAATAACTCTCATAATCACGAGTGGTTTGGTAAAGTTCCCCCGCCCCCAAATTTCCTTTGAGCCAGGGCAGATACAAGGGTAAAAATATTCAAAACACTACCTACACCCGTCAATTCCAACTAACCTCTTCCTTTTTAGTTAATAAACTAAGTGAACAGGAAAGCAATGTTCGTGAAACCAGGCGTTGAAAGAAACCAGGGTTTCGTAAGATCAGTGTGTTGTGTGGCTGGGCTTCCGCTCCTAACGAAACAGTAGGGTATTCCTCATTTCCCAGTTTCAGGAAAGGGGATGCATCCTGTTCCGAGCAAGGTGCCAGACGGTGGGTGAACGAAACACCTGTAGAGGACCTCAGCCCCATTTGCTTGGCCACAGAGAATGGAGAGAGGGGCGGCGAGTTTATGAAATATTGAAAGGGAGCTCTTGCCAATGTTGGCTTCCCAGCTTCTTTGTCGAACACTAAAGAATGTGCATCTCTGCACCACAATTGCATTTGTCTTCCCACGCTTGCATTTTTTCACTCTGAAGCAAAAGCCCCCTCCTCTCCCCTGTAGCCTATGTCCCACGCACACCCCCGGAAATTCTGACCTACAGATTTGGCAGGGAGGAGAGGGGGTGTTTGCTTGTGTGCGCATGCAACCTAGCTGGCTCTGTTGGTGTGACCGATACCAGGAGCAGGTTCCTTTGGGGGACGTATGCCTGCGATCCTGCATTTTAGCACTGATGAGCCAGAGTTTCAGGGGTGCTGCTGTGCAGGTGTGTGCTGTTAAAAAAACCCACAACTTTATCCCCACTGCAGGAAAAAAATGGTCGAAACAGTATTCTGTCCAAGTCGGGGCTTTCTGCCATGTGTATCCTGATTTTTATACCCCTCCGTGTTACCTCCTTGCACAATCTTTATTATCAAAGCAGATATGAACCTGGTGGCCACAGAAACTCATTACTCGCATGCCCCAAAGCTCTTCATGGTCCACCTTTTTAGGAGACGACTTTTGTTTTTTTTTTGGTAGAGTGTAAATGGAGTTTTATATAATGTACAACATAAAGATGGTGTCTTAATAAAAAACTGTTTACATCCCTCGTGGCTCTGTATCTTCGCTCGTGCCGCTGTGTGGGCTTTGGGAGTCTTCCCTCCTTTGCTTACGAACTCTGGCCTGCGCTTCAGCCCCAAGGCCGCCTCTCGCTCGCAATCCTTCTCCCAGCGTGGCGTTGAGTGGCACCTCCAGGAAGGGGTTGAAGAAGCACACCTACGTTCATCTCCCAACTACGAGAGGTTCTCTTTAACTAGCATGGTTCCTGGTGTTTGACAGACCCCCTCTGCTTTAAACACAACTAGTCCTCTTTTTAAGTCAGAATCATATGAGTTGGGAGGCACCCTGGGCATCATCTAGTCTAGCTTATTGTTAACACCTGTAATTAACACATTAGAAGTTTGTATAAATCCCTGGCCGCAATACAGTGATCCATGCAACCATCTGGAATACTGTTATTCTATATGATTTCAACTCTACATTTGGTATGTATAATTTATATGAAAATAGCGTATCCTTATCACTTGAAGACTGTCATTTAACATGCAATAGGATCATGACTCTACGTTTGTATATTAATTAGGTTCCATTATGTGGAGGAGAGGAGATAGAAGAGAGAGAATAATCCTCATTATATTGTAGAGAGAGTTTGGAACCTTTGAAATATTTGCAGTATTCCCTACTGGTATATAGTTGTTGGTATGTATAATATAATTTAGTTGTATAATTTGTTTGAGTCCATCATGCTTTCAAGAATAGAACTTTATACTGCATCATTTTATATTATTTAGACTTATAGCTGCTGAAGAAGCCGTAAGGCAAAACAAGTAGAATTAATTCCGGAAAGCCTTGTTCTGCTTACATCGATTTATGGACTTTTTTTGGGGGGGTGACCCTAAGTTGCTGAGCTTTTTTGGGGGGAGGCTAATCCAACCCCAAAATATGCAACTGCCCCATACAGGGATCAAACCCACAACCTTGGCGTTGTCAGCACCACACTCTAACCAGTTGAGCTATCCATTAACTCATCTGCTCCTCGGGTAAAATCTAGCTTGGGGACAAAAGCTGGATAGCAGGGAGGAGAGATCCTCTTATTCCGAATGGGATGCTCAGTGAGTGGGACGCAGAGGTGTCTCCCAAGCGGCACAACACTCCTTCGATAGTTGACTTTTGGTGATGCCTCTCCTAGATACACTGGCTCTCCTATGGAGAAATGTTGCTGTGTTTGCAGCTTTCTCGTTCGGAGAAAAGGTGAGCGAGAGTTTGCAATGATAGACCTGTATAAAATTACGCCTGGCATGTCTTGTGACACCAGAACTCGTGGGCGTCCAACGAAGCTGAACTTTGGGAGATTCAGGACAGATGGAAGAAAGTTCCTCTTTTCGTTAAACTGGGGAACTCTTTGCCACAGGAGGGCCACCATACCTATGTGGTTTTAAAAGAGGATTGGACAATTCATGGAGGGGTGTGTGTGTGACCGCTAACCCTGATATCTGTGCTCTGCCCCCGGGTAGGAGGCAGTAAATGCTTCTGAATACCAGTCGTTGGAAACGGCGCGAGGGGAGAGGGCTCCTGCGTTCGAATCCTGCCCGCGGGGTTTCCCATTGGGGCATCTGGTTGGCCAATGTGAGAACAGGGTCCTGGACTAGGTGGGCCATTGGCCTGATCCAGCACCCTGCTGTGTCCTTTTGATTTCATAGCCACACAGATCTACCTGCTAGGCGATTTAAGTAGGTGGTGTGTGAAATTTGGAGCCTGAAAATGTAACCGCAGCCCCCTGGTTATTGGAAAGCATAATCCCGGCCATTCCCCCCCCCCTCTCGTGTGTGTGTGTGTGTGTGTGTGTGTGTCACTTTCAGCCACCTTGTGAAGGACACAACAACCCCTTTCCAAAGTTGCATTGTGTTGAAACGTTTGCGTTCGATTTATTGTCTCAGGTCCTTGGTTCTATTTCAAAGCAAAGTCACAGAAGTGGGAAGGCAGATAACACAAGCCATAGTAGGTTCTGTTGTGAATTTATACATGCTTTGTAAATTTATATATATATATATATATTTAAAAAAATACCTTCTGCGTTGGGAGGAAAGAACAGATTCTGTCCATTATCGGGAGATTAACCGAGGCCTCGGATTCGTCAGTCTTTTGTAAATCACTCGTCTACTTTGCATCCTGGGTACCAGGATAATAACACGTAGGACGTTGTGCTGGGTTAGAATCATAGAATTTTAGTGTAAGAAGGGACCTCCAAGGGTCTTCTAGTCCAACCCCTTGCAATGCAGGATAAGTGACGGGGTTACTGACAGTAATAAAAGCATTGTCACCAAATCTTACATCACCCTTTAGATATTAGCACCCCACAAGCTGCAAGATAATTTAAAGAGTTGAATGTTTTCTGGAAACTAGGTGTATTGATCTTGTTAGGAGCTTCTGGATTCAACTCTCTCAACACAGAACTGCTAGTCCTGACACCCCTGCGAAGTAGACCAGGGTGGTGCCCTCTTTACAAAGGGGAAAATGATGTGCCCAGGGTTATGCCAGAGCTGGGATTTGAACTCAAGTCTGTGTCCAACTCCTTCCCTGCCCTGGACCCTTCTGAGATTTTTCTCTGCGCACCACCTTCCCACCCCAGCCATGTGTATTGCCAGTATTCCTTGCGGGTAGGGGTGTAGCACAGCGGGGGAGAGCGTTGGCTCTGCGTGCAGAAGGTCGCAGGTTTGATCCCTGAAGGCAACTCTCAGGCAGGTCTGGGAGAGAAACTTCCCCCGAAATCTTGGGAGAGCTGCTGCCGGTCAGTGCAGACAACGCTGGGTCTAGATGGACCACTCGGTCTGACTCGGCAGAGGCAAGCTTTTCTGGGTTTCTACTTGGGGGCGGGGTCACAGCTCAGTGGCAGTGCAGCTGCACTGCATTGCAGAAGGGCCCAGCCTGAATCCCCAACACTTCGCTTGCCTCAAAAGATTCTGCCAGTCGGTGCAAAGCAGCTTCCGGTGTTCTGATCCTTTTGCAAAGCTCACACGGAGCGCCGGGCACCCAACAGCTGCCAACCGTTGCTCCGGAAAAGCCACAGCGGTATTTGGAGGAGGTGAAGCCGTGGGGCTTGCACAACCAGCTCGCTTTCTAGTGGAGAGCGTGCAATTTTAGGAGGGCTCTGCCTGTGTGGAAATGGGACCTGTTTGCTCAGCACCCTGGCAGGGAATGAGCTCCAAGCTTAACGGAAGAGAGTCTGGACACAGAGTCGGGTTTGCCACCGTGGTGCCATTGTTTTCTTGAGAGCTTCCTGCCGCTGAGCCTCCCTGTGGATCATAAGCTTGCACAAGAGAGCCCTAAACCGCTGTCAAACCACAGCTCACATCTATTAAAAAAAGAATGCGGTTCCAAGTGGATCTGCTCGAATTCCATTGGCTCTTCCTACAGATCCTTTGCAAAAGTAATGAGTGCGCTTGCCTGCATGTGTGTGATAGAGAGACCTGGAGAGATCTCAAGCAGTGAGAGTTTCTTCCCAGCCCTTCCGCTTTTAATTAGAAAGCTTTAATCGGATGGGCCAGGGTTTCGAGCTGGGATGCTCAACATACACAGCCTCTCTGCAAATACTCTTCAAACAACAGTTTCAAGCTTCTGGTCCTCACCTGCTCCTCCCTTGCTTCTACTAGGCTATCCTTGTCACCCCATCAGTCATTTTGCCTCCCCCATCAGATAAGACTGGTCCCATTTCCCTTCTGATCCTGGAACAGGGAGCATAGATGCTCCTAAGGATGTTTGGATCCCTGAAGCAGGGGATCCGAAAGCTCTCGCCGCCTGTGCACAATATCGCAATAAACTAGAGGATGGCCAGTTTGCACAGCCCCAATGACAGGGCCAGCTCCTCGGGGCGACAATACCATTGTACCCCATGATTATGGCTTAAGGAGGACACTTGCTCCCAAATTGCTTCAGCCTGTCCTGAAAACAGCCGTCAAGCAGCTCTTGCCCCCTTCCGTATCCAGCTCCAGTTCTTAAAGTCTTCCCAGCTACTTCGCTGCTATCTGCCCTTATCACAGAACCATAGAATTGTAGAGGGACCCAGCGGGTTATCTAGTCCAACCCCTTGCGATGCCTGTCCTCACCGCCGCTCATTCCCAAACTTCTTTCTGTCTGTCCTCCCAGTTGTCATTTGTGGGGCCCTGGGTACGGCGTCTAAACATTCTGGCCCTAGATACGTATTAAAATAGCAGCAGACAGGAGTTGCGGTCATCACGTGCAGGGCAGTTGGTGAGCTGACTGTACACTTTAGGGCTCTCTGCTTCTGTGTGGTGGCTTGCTTTGCAAAATCAAGTTTCTAGGCCTCATGCTCGTTGCTTTGAAAAGTGCTGCCAGTGTCTGCAAAAAAAAAAACTCTGAAGGGGAGCCCTGGGCAATTCCATGAGGGTTTCAGCAGGCTGGCTCCACAGCCCCTGCTGCTTCCTAGTTTTAATTCCTTGGGATTAATTCCCACGGCCGGCCCCTCTAATTTTTAATGCCTGCCATCTTCCTGCTCTCTCTCCCCGCCCCCCAAGTTGGTTCATTGAATGTGTCATTTCCCACAACTTAACCTGAGTGCAACAGCAATTTTTAAGATTTAAAATCGTCTTAAATAAATCTGATGGTTCGGCTTTTTGAACAACTCCAAATTCAGAAGGAAATTCAGAAGTGAGCATGGTTATGCCCGGCCGGATTCTGTGTCGGTAGCCCTCGGAGACTCGATCTGACCGCAGCTGCCCTTTTTTTTGCTCGATTGAGCCAGTCCGTTTTGCCCGTGTGAAACTATGAGAGACCAAATTATCTGGGTGTTGAAGTCCCGGGCCTTTGCCCTACGTCTGAGCCGCGGAGGAACCCTTTTGGCCCTCTCTCCCCCCTGGGCATCCTGGGCCCGGCTGTGGGTTGCTGGGGAGGGTCTCTCTCCTTCTCGGGACCCCACGGCACGCTCTCCTTAGCTGGGGCTGACCTGGCTGGAAGAAACCGAGGACACCTCTGTCTTCTGGGCTGAGCTGGACACGTCGGATTCATCGGTCATCGGTTTGCCACAAACGGTCTCCATGATGCAAGCCCGGAACTGGCAAAGAAAGAGAGGTAGAGGCTTGAGATCTGCTCAGAGCCAGGGGGGTCTCCAGCCACCACACCTGCAAGGTGTCAGTCCTCCCAACCCCTTCAAGATGCAGGGCGTAGAAATGAAAGTCTTCCTTCACATTATTATTATTATTATTATTATTATTATTATTATTATTATTTATACCCTGCCCATCTGGCTGGGTTTCCCCAGCCACTCTGGGCGGCTTCCAACAAAATATTAAAATACAATAATTCATCAAACATTAAAAGCTTCCCTAAACAGGGCTGCCTTCAGATGTCTTCTAAAAGTCAGATAGTTGTTTATTTCCTTGACATCTGATGGGAGGGTGTTCCACAGGGCGGGCGCACCACCGAGAAGGCCCTCTGCCTGGTTCCCTGTAACCTCACTTCTCGCAGGGAGGGAACCACCAGAAGGCCCTCGGAGCTGGACCTCAGTGTCCGGGCTGAACGATGGGGGTGGAGATGCTCCTTCAGGTATACTGGGCTGAGGCCGTTCAGGGGTTTCAAGTTCAGCACCAACACTTTGAATTGTGCTCGGAAACGTACTGAGACATATTTGAGGGTATTGAATTGTGCGATTCCCAGGTCAAAGAGACAACCTAGAAGACATCTGAAAGCAGTCCTAGAGCGGGAGGTTTTTTGGGTTTTTAAAAATATTTAATATTTTATTGTGTTTCTATATATGTTGGAGGCCGCCCAGAGTGGCTGGGGCAAGCCAGTCAGATGGATGGGGTGTAAACAGAGCTGCGATTCCCCAGCGGTTTGACTTCACCCCCGAAAGCACACTCCATTGTCTCTCGAGACACATGGGATGCCAGCAGGGAGTAGCAACCTTGCAGCCCTGCCGCAGGGCGACCGTTTCGCACCCCTTTCCCCTGCCCGCAGAGCGTCCCGCTGGCGACTCACCTGCTTGTTCATGAAGCAGTAAATGATGGGGTTGTAGACGCATGCGGACTTGGAGAAGAAGGCGGGGATGGTGACCAACCGCAGGTCCAGGCCGTGGTCCCGGTTGTTCACCATGTACATGGCAAGCGCGGCGTACGGGACGTAGCAGAGGCAGAACGAGCCCACCATCACCACCACCATCCGAGAGACCTCCCGCTCGGCCTTCTGGGTCGTGGCCGACTCCTGCTGCTGAGCGGCTACCTGGGGAAAGGAGGGCCGGAACCAGGAACATCACCTCTCGCAAGGTGTAGGGGGCAGGAACGTGTCGCTTTCCCAGAGCCGTAGCATTGGACGGGGGCTACCCAAAGGCCATCTAGCCTGACCCGCTGCAACGCTTGCTCGGCAGTGGGCGGGTGGCCGATGCCCCCAGGACTACGCAAAGGCGTTTCGCTCGGCGGCTATCAGCGGCCAGGCGGGAGCACCGTAGGGTGGGTTGCAACCTAGCACCGAGGGGGTGGTTATATCAGCACGGCTGGCTGCGGAACTCCTTGCCACAAGAGGCAAGGGCGGCCGCCAACCTATCTGGCTTTGAAAGAGGATTAGACAAATTTGGGAAGAGGAGAGGGCTTTTGAATATCGGTTGCAAAAAAAAAAGCTATCCTGGCAGTTATTGGCGTGTTGTCAAAATGGGATTAGTTTGATTTCCTAATCAGCTGAAAGCATGATGCCAATAAAGGCTGAGTGAATTGGAGACTCAAGGAAAGGTATCATCTCGAAAAATATCTGTTCACCATGCATTTATACAATTTCATCATTTGCTTACAGGCTTCCCATTTAGACAGCAAGAACAAGATGCTGGGCTTGATCCAGACACAGGGCCACAGCCCCCCCCCAAGCCCCTGTCTTTTTAGCATCTCCTAAGAAATGGCCTACCTGGAATGCCAACTTCAACAGGGCTTTCCTGATGTACCTGGCAACTCTTGGGAAGCACACCTGAGAGGCGGTGTAGTGGTTAGAGTGCCGGACTAGGACCTGGGAGAGACCAGGGTTCGAATCCCCACACGGACAGCTCCCTGGGCGACCTTGGGTGCCCCCCGCTCCCTGTCAGCCTAACCCTACCTCGCATGGTTGTTGTGAAAGGGGTCGGAGGAGCTGGGCAGGAGGTACTTACGGCACGGAGGGCGCCCAGGAGCTGCGAGTAGGAGAAGACGATGAGGGTAAGGGGCACGATGAAGCAGAAGATGAAGAGGAACCAGGTGTAGTATTCGCTCTTGTACTTGGTGCCAACCGTGTACCAGTCGGGGCCGCAGGAGCACTGTAGGCCCTCAGGGATGAACCTGAAAGGCAGAGGAGGACATTGGCTTTGTATGAGCACCTTTCCCCCCCAAAAAAACCCCAAAGATGCTAACAGCAGTGGATTAAGGCATACAGGTGAAACTCGAAAAATTAGAATATCGTGGAAAGGTTCATTTCTTTCAGTAATTCAACTTAAAAGGTGAAACTAATATATGAGATAGACTCATGACATGCAAAGCGAGATATGTCAAGCCTTTATTTGTTATAATTGTGATGATTATGGCGTACAGCTGATGAGAACCCCAAATTAACAATCTCAACTTTGGGGTTTTCATCAGCTGTACGCCATAATCATCACAATTATAACAAGCAAAGGCTTGACATATCTCGCTTTGCATGTCATGAGTCTATCTCATATATTAAACTCCAGTAGCTAACGAAAACAATTGCTTACATAAATGGACATTTCCTCGATATTCTAATTTTTTGAGTTTCACCTGTATCACTGCAATAAGACATAGAATTATAGAACTGTAGAGTTGTATGGAAGTGAGAGCTGGACCATAAAGAAGGCTGGTCGCCGAAGAATTGATGCTTTTGAATTATGGTGCTGGAGGAGACTCTTGAGAGTCCCATGGACTGCAAGAAGATCAAACTTATCCATCCTTAAAGAAATCAGCCCTGAGTGCTCACTGGAAGGACAGATCCTGAAGCTGAGGCTCCAAGACTTTGGCCACCTCATGAGAAGAGAAGACTCCCTGGAAAAGACCCTGATGTTGGGAAAGATGGAGGGCACAAGGAGAAGGGGACGACAGAGGACGAGATGGTTGGACAGTGTTCTCGAAGCTACCAACATGAGTCTGACCAAACTGCGGGAGGCAGTGGAAGACAGGAGTGCCTGGCGTGCTCTGGTCCATGGGGTCACAAAGAGTCGGACACGACTAAACGCCTGAACAACAGCAACAGAGTTGGAAGGGACCCCCAAGAGTCATCTAGTCCACCCCTGTAACGCAGGAATCACAGCTGAAGAATCCCTGAAATGTGGCCATCTCTTCTACAAACCTCCAAGGAAGATCCACCACCTTCTCTGAGACTCCACTGCAGAGGTCCCTTTACCTTTAAGGTGCTACTGGACACATTTTTAAATATTTTAATTTATTTTGAATGTGATTATATTTAAAAGCAATAAAAATTGTGTGTGTGTGTGTGTGTAAAGTTACTGCACAGGCTTCCGGTCTTTGGACCTTCTCCCCATTCTGAGCCTCGGAAGATTCCCTCCCTTCCCGTCTCACCTGCTCCACCCAAAAAAGGGTGGTATGGAGACCCCGATGCCGATGAACCAAGTCGCTGCCACCACCAGAAGGGCGTGCTTGGAGTTGAAGCGGAAGTTCCCGAAGGGCTTGCAGATGACGATGTAGCGTTCGAAGGCAAGGAAGGCCAAGGACCAGCCGGTGACCAGCCCTGGGCGGGTGGGAAGACAGAAATGGACAAGGGTTGATGAAGATCGGCAGTCGGCCGAAGGGCACGACACGCAAGGAAAAGGGGACGGGGAAGGAGAAGGAAAAACGCAAAGGGGAGGAATTACAGACCTCCTGCATGCTAAGGTAGCTCAGTTGGTTGCAACGTGTTGCTGTTGGGTGTTCTTTGGCGATTCTCTGTATTGCAGGGGGCTGGACTAGATGAGCCTTGGGGGTCCCTCACAAGTCTACAATTCTATTATTCTGATATGCCTGAAGGAGCGTCTCCACCCCCATTGTCCAGCCCAGACACTGAGGTCCAGATCCGAGGGCCTTCTGGCGGTTCCCTCCCTGCGAGAAGTGAGGTTGCAGGGAACCAGGCAGAGGGCCTTCTCGGTGGTGGCGCCCGCCCTGTGGAACGCCCTCCCGTCAGATGTCAAGGAAATAAACAGCTATCCGACTTTTAGAAGACATCTGAAGGCAGCCCTGTTTAAATAGTTAATTATTATTATTATTATTATTATTATTATTATTATTATTATTATATACCCGCCCATCTGGCTGGGTTTCCCCAGCCACTCTGGGCGGCTTCCAACAGAATATTAAAATGCAATAGTCTATTAAACATTAAAAGCTTCCCTAAACAGGGCTGCCTTCAGATGTCTTCTAAAAGTCTGGTAGTTGTTTTTCTCTTTGACATCTGGTGGGAGGGTGTTCCACAGGGTGGGTGCCACCACCGAGAAGGCCCTCTGCCTGGTTCTCTTATTTTAATGACTGATGTTTTAATGTATTTTAAATCGTTTTTGGGGGAGCTGCCCAGAATGGCTGAGCAAACACAGCCAGATGGGCAGGATATAAATAGCAATTATTATTATTATTATTATTATTATTATTATTATTATTATTAATTAGATTGGGAGTCCTTTAAGTGTACTGAAAAGGCAAGGAAGAGGAGACATGAACGAGAATCCCCGACAAAGGCCAGGGGTTCTTCCGCTGCCATTCTCTGCGGGTTGGTCCGGATGACCTTTGGGGGACCCCTCCAGGCTCCGCAGCTCTATTCTACTCCACTTTTTTACCTGCCACCGAGCCCAGGAAGGCCTCCAGGGCGCAGATGTGCCTCCCGAAGAAGAAGTAGCCCTGCGAGCTGGCCAGGAAGACGGTGAAGACGGAGAAGATGCAGAAGAGGAACCCGGCGAAGGAGATGTTGACTAGGATGTAGTTGAGAGGCTGGCGCAGCTTCTTGTACTTGACGGTGACCACCAGGATGATGGCGTTGAGGGGCGTCCCGGCGAAGAAGACGAAGCCCATGAAGGCCGTCTGGAAGTAGAAGGCCCACATTGGGGCGATGTGGTACTGGGGGCCATCCCAGGGACCCACCTTGGAGATGTTCTCGAAGAGGTAGAAGTCTTCCTCGCCGGACATCGTCCCTGGTGCCGCCGCGGGGACCGAGATCTGCCCGAGGGGCCCCTGCCCTCCTGTTATAGGAGGACGGAGCGGGCAATCCACTTAGAGGCTCGGCCCGGGATCAGGAACTAATCCCGATCATCCCAGAGGCAAACTTGAGGATTGAGGGCACTTAAGTCCCTTACCTGCTGTCCCCTAAGCCCCTCTCAGAGGATAATCTCGTTTGCTGTCCAGATCGGAGCCGATTGCGAGGGACTCTTCGGGATGGCAGAGGGCAAGGCGACGCAGAGCCGTCCGTCCGTCCGTCCGTCCCGTCCCCCGCCGCCGTTCGCTTCCCAGGAAGCCTCTCTCAGCGGAGCCTACAAAGGCACTTTGTAGAACCGTAGGGTCAGGACCCCCAGCAGTCATCTAGTCCAACCCCCTCGCGATGCGGAGAATCGCAGCTGTAGCGAAAATGACCGGGAAGATCAGAAACCGAGATGGTGATACATTTAATAAAGAATGGTTCTTACTAAAAAAAAAAAAAGAGCACTGTGAAAAATTAGAAATATTGGCAGGATTTTTTTTAAAAAAAGAAACCGCTTGCAGTGTAACAAGAACTATGGTAAGAACTGAGTGTTAAGGAATGTTATACGATGTAGTTGGAAAATAATAACTATTGAACCCATGGAGGGAAGTCGAGGGATTATTATGATTTACATGTGATTTTAATTGTTAAATGTAAAACTGAATTAGAAAGAGAGAGAGAGAGAGAGAGAAAATCCCAGCTATAGCATAGGAACCCAAATGGGACATCTAGGAATGGGATCAGTAGCTGGGGTGGCTTCTGTAAATTTGGGGCGTCCCGCTCTAAACGGGACAGTTGTGCTTTTTTCTATCCTATCCCCTTCTCTTCTCCAGGCTAAATAAACCCAACTCCCTCAACGGTCCTCTCTCTCCCCCCATTCGCTCTCCGCCCCACGACTGGAAACCGAATTCCCTCAACTTTATCAATGCACACCTCGTCCATCTGAAGCACACATCATTTCCCCCTGAGTAATCCCGGGAAGTGTAGTTGCCTAAAGGTGCTGGGAACCATAGCTCAGCAAGAGGCGGACTACGGTTCCCAGGATTCTTTGCGGGGAACGGTGTGCTTCATGACGATTTGTGCCCAGGATGCAACTGGCCTGGTTATACGTGACCCCACAGTTCGTACCTGCGAAAGTTTCAGGGCCGACGGACTGCTTTAGACCCAAGCAGTCCATGCCCTGTAGTTTCCTGTCGAGATCCTGTAGCTATTTCTACCACAAAGGTTTTACGCTGCGTTCTCTCCCCTGTTCCCTTTTAGATGCTCTGTAGCTCACGAGAGACCCTCTAGACGACAAGAACGAGTTAACATTGTTCACTACGAATGAAGTGGGATAACTTTATAAAGTGTTTAGGGAAATTCTTAATGTTCAATATTTTATCCCTTTTTTATTCTGTTGGGAGCCGCCCAGAGTGTCTGGGGAAACCCAGTTAGATGGGTGGTGTATAAATAAATTATTGTTATTATTATTATTTATTATTATATGCTGGTGGCGCTGTGGGTTAAACCACGGAGCCTAGGGCTTGCCGATCAGAAGGTCGGCAGTTCGAATCCCTGCGATGGGTGAGCTCCCGTTGCTCAGTCCCTGCTCCTGCCAACCTAGCAGTTTGAAAGCACGTCAAAGTGCAAGTAGATAAATAGGTACCGCTCCGGCGGGAAGGTAAACAGCGTTTCTGTGCTGCTCTGGTTCGCAGAAGCGGCTTAGTCATGCTGGCCACATGACCCGGAAGCTGTACGCCGGTTCCCTCGGCCAATAAAGCAAGATGAGTGCCGCAACCCCAGAGTCATCCACGACTGGACCTAACGGTCAGGGGTCTCTTTACCTTTACCTTTTACCCTGGTTTTCAAATGCCTTGGTACTCAAACAACTTGGAACCCAAACACTGTAAACCCGGAAGCAAGTGTTCTGATTTGCAAACTTTTTTCGGAAGCTGAACGTGCTCCATTTTGAGTGCCAAACGTCTGTTTGAGTGTTACGCTGATCTCTGTCTGTTTTTGGTATTTATTTTGTGTTTTTGTTTTTGCGGCTCTTTCTTGTTTTGTTTTTTGTTCCTGTGTGGAACCCAGTTCAGCTCCTGATTGACTGATTGATTGTGTCACTGCGGCACATTGTTTATCGCTTTCATTTTATGGATCAATGGTCTTGTTGGACAGTGAAATCCATGTTCAATTGCTGTTTTAGGGGTTGTTTTTAGAAGTCTGGAACGGATTAATCCGTTTTGCATTACTTTTTATGGGAAAGCGTGCCTCGGTTTTGGAACGCTTTGGTTTTGGAGCAGACTTCTGGAACAGATTAAGTTTGAGAACCAAGGTACCACTGTATTATAACTTGTGGACCGAATGGATGTTGGCACACCAAGCTGCATCATTAAAAGCACAGCAACACAGGCTGGTTGAAAAGTTGGCAACCCAAATGGTAGCAAGCCTGCTTCGGATTTCGGCCTCATCCTCTGCCTATTCCCCCACCCCTCTTTTTTTCCTGAATAAATAGGACTTTCTCCCCTTTAAGGGCAGAGGGAGAAATACCGTCCTCTGTATGTTAAATCCCCATTTCTACGGGGCTCGGGTGGAATCCGGTCTGCCCAATTCTCCCCAGCGTCAGAGGGGTTAAGCGCTTTGCTCCCGAGCAACATGGACGTGAGCATGTGAGTGCCATATGGGACGTGGCACATCTCCCCGTTCTTTGCCTGCCACATGCAGAGAGAACGTAATTTGAGCCTGCAAATTACCAGCCGGCCTGAAGAGAACATCTGGAAGGGATATAAGCAACTGGCTCGTTGGTCTAGGGGTATGATTCTCGCTTAGGGTGCGAGAGGTCCCGGGTTCAAATCCCGGACGAGCCCAACTTTTTGAACTCCGGCAGCGAGCGACTAGGCAAAGGAGGAGACAACTTGAAATCACACATGCATTTACCATTTCTGAAAATCCGGATTTACCAGTGCGGATCACCCAGGGGCACTGATTTCTGGGCGGCCTCTGCTTTTGGCCACGATCCAATCGCTTGCTGGCAAATTCAGATTGTGCAATTAAAGTTGATTAGGGAGGCTTGTGCAACAAACCCACTTCTCTAAAAGATTAGAGGTTTTTTTTTGCATCAAGGAAAGTGAAAAGAAGATGTGCTGAGACGTGTGGAATCACAGGTGATTGATGCAGCATGATCTAACTTCCCTGCAACAAATAAGAATTTGTAGCAAACAAGCAGGCGATAATAACGCAATATTTCTAACCTGGGGGAAATTATCCAGATTTTTGCTAACCAATTCACATAAAATATCCACTGCGGCTGCCGTCTTGCCGTGGGCGTGTTTTCATGGCCATCTTTCCTATCCAGATCAGTGGGAATTATTTACTCTCGTGTAAGGATGGGGCTCTCTTTAGAGGAGACCGAGCTACAGATCAAGAAGTCCCCAGTTCGAATCTTGCCAATTCAAGAATTGGATTTATTATTGGCCCTTCGACACCAGGTCCCAGGGCGGATTGCTACAATTTAAAACAGCCATGGCCAAACTTGGCCCTCCAGATCTTTTGGGACTACAACTCCCATCATCCCTAGCTATAACAGGACCAGTGGTCAGGGATGATGGGAATTGCAGTCTCAAAACATCTGGAGATACATCCAGTATCTTAAATATTGGATTAGACAAATAAAAGAGGGTCAGTCTATGCATCTGCCTTCACAGTCGGGAGGCAGAAATGCTTCTGAAATTACCAGTTGCTGGAAACCACAGGGTGATCTTGTGTTCGAATCCTGCTTGCGGGTTTCCCACAGGCATCTGGCTTACAGGGGCTGCACTTCCTGCTTTTGCTTCCACGAGCATGTGGCCCCCAAAAAGTTGCCCAGGAGGGAATGCGGCCCCTCCTGCTACCACCCCTGAGGGAAAGGATATCAGGCAGTGGTGAAGCTGCATGCTCCGGTACCGGGGGGACGGAGAGCAGGCAGGGGCGTGGCATGCCGCCTGCGGGGGCCTGACACCCGGTGCGGTGGGGGGCGTGGCGTGTGTCCGGGGGTGGCGGCCACGATGGCGCCCCCCTCCCCGATGTTGCCAGGGGCGGTGCGCTCCCCCTGCCCCTCCCTTCCTCTGCCAGGGATCTCAGGTCACAGAGAAGAGATCTATCTGAATTTTCGTCGCAGCAAAAGACCTTTCTGGAAACTGCCAGTCAGAGTGGGTCAGACTTACCCAACCTGGCGCCCTCCGGTTTTTGTCATACTACAACTCCCATAATTTCTGGCTATTGGTCATGCTGGCTGTTGGGAGTTGGGGTGTGTGTGTCCAAGAACATCTGGGTGTCACCATGGCTGGGTAAGACTGGAGTGGGCAATTCTGGTCTGGATGCTACACCAGTCCAAGGATGCTTCCTTCTGGAACCATTATTAGCTGTGATTCCTGCACTGCTGGGGGTTGGACTAGATGACCCTTGGGTCCCTTCCAACTCTATAGTTCTATGAGTCGATGAATCACAAGCCTTTCATTAAAGTGCATTAAAATGAAAGGAGCAGGCTGGCATTTTGCTGTGTGGATGTTGGCTGGGAAAACCTGGACATATTGCAAGTAGAGTGATTCATTTTGGGGGGGGGAAGGCTTAAAAAATCCAAGAAAAATGTAATTTGGGGGGGAGATGTTCCTTTTAAAAAAAATCACAGATACTCTCCTCCTCCATGAAATTGTCCTATCCTCTTTTGAAGGTTGGTGGCCCTCACTGCCTCCTGCCACATGAATTTGTGTTTAGCAAATTTTGACTTTTAGAAAATATTGGCTTCCAGGTTGTCTCTGTTTTGGGGTGGTCTTTAGCAAACTGGAGCAGATGCTCGTTAAATAGCCCAGGGTGATCTAAATAGCCTCCAGAAGAAGACTCAAGGAAACAGGCCATCAGGTCTTAGTCCTCTCACTATCCCTATTTGCAGGGATAGAGTTTCCAAACCTCGCACACATAAATATAGGAGCATGGTGTTTTGTGGTTTCTTGGCTTGCCAGCGCTTCTTCTTTATAAATGGCAACATCTGGCAGGCCACAGCGACAGCTGGCTCGTTGGTCTAGGGGTATGATTCTCGCTTAGGGTGCGAGAGGTCCCGGGTTCAAATCCCGGACGAGCCCCAGGTATCTTTTTAGCTTATGCGGGCTGAAGTAAGATGTTCGGAAAGGGGTTGAGATACAATTTTAGAGCAGGAGGAGAACTGTCCACATTGGGCAGTTAGGGATATGGAAGTCCCAGAGGGCCAATGTCCCTGCTAAAAATGCACCAACTTATCAAGTTTGCCGTTTCCGTGGACAGAAAGGGGAGAAATGATCGGTTTCGCAGAATTGTAGACTTGGAAGGGGATCCCCAAAGGTCATCTAGCAAAAACCCCTTTCATCACCACCACCGCATTTCCCCCAACCTTCAAAGAACTTTTTAGAGTTCTTTTTATGTATCTCATTATACATAACAAAGCTATCTTTAGCCATCTCACCCCTTGCCTTTCCCTGCAAGACTAATTACAGCCGTTAAGAGTCCTCAACACTGCAGATGGTGACAGCAGTCACAAAATTAGAAGACGCCTGCTTCTTGGGAGAAAAGCAATGACAAACCTAGACAGCATCTTAAAAAGCAAAGACATCACCTTGCCGACAAAGGTCTGTATAGTTAAAGCTATGGTTTTCCCAGTAGTAATGTACGGAAGTGAGAGCTGGACCATAAAGAAGGCTGATCGCCGAAGAATGATGCTTTTGAATTATGGTGCTGGAGGAGACTCTTGAGAGTCCCATGGACTGCAAGAAGATCAAACCTATCCATTCTCAAAGAAATCAGCCCTGAGTGCTCACTAGAAGGACAGATCCTGAAGCTGAGGCTCCAGTACTTTGGCCACCTCATGAGAAGAGAAGACTCCCTAGAAAAGACCCTGATGTTGGGAAAGATGGAGGGCACAAGGAGAAGGGGACGACAGAGAGATGAGATGGTTGGACAGTGTTCTCGAAGCGACTGGCATGAGTTTGGCCAAACTGCGGGAGGCAGTGAAGGATAGGCGTGCCTGGCGTGCTCTGGTCCATGGGGTCATGAAGAGTCGGACACGACTGAACGACTGAACAACAACAACAACAAGAGTCGTCAACAGGTTTTCCACACCTATCAGCTGATCACCCATTCCCACCACCCTTCTGAGTAATACCCCTCCCCACTCCCTCACTATATTTAAGGATCTGGTGACTTCTGTTTCAGTGTATCTGAAGAAGTGTGCATGCACACGAAAGCTCATACCAAGAACAAACTCAGTTGGTCTCTAAGGTGCTACTGGAAAGAATTTTTGATTTTGTTTTGACTATGGCAGACCAACACGGCTACCCACCTGTAACTTCAAAGAACTGGCCTAGTTCCTGTGCTTTCAACTAGGGCTGACATACGTCCTGATTTTCCAAGACATGTCCTGGAATTCGCCTCCGAAAATGATGACCTAGTCCTGCTGGCCACATGACTCGGAAAGCTGTAGGCTGGCTCCCTCAGCCAGTAAGGCGAGATGACCTCAAGTTATCCACGACTGGACCTAACGGTCAGGGGTCCCTTTACCTTTACAAAGGTTATGTAAAACCGCTTCTGGCGCAACAGGACTCCACTGCAGCAGGAAGCTAAATGGTGTTTCCGTGTGCTCTGGCTTCCGTCACGGAGTCCCGTTGCGCCAGAAGCGGTTTAGTGCTGCTGGCCACATGACCCGGAAAGCTGTCTGTGGACAAACGCCGGCTCCCTCAGCCTGAAAGCGAGATGAGCACCGCAACTACAAGAAAGAAGATTCCACCTAAACATTAGGAAGAACTTCCTGACAGTAAGAGCTGTTGGACAGTGGATTTGCTGCCAAGGAGTGTGGTGGAGTCTCCTTCTTTGGAGGTCTTTAAGCGGAGGCTTGACAGCCATCTGTCAGGAATGCTTTGATGGTGTTTCCTGCTTGGCAGGGGGTTGGACTGGATGGCCCTTGGGGTCTCTTCCAACTCTAGGATTCTATGAACCCCATAGTCACCTTTGACTGGACTTAACTGTCCAGGGGTCCTTTACTTTTACCTCCTCATGTTATTATGAATGCCAAAGGGCATATAAGCGGGCATCAGGCTGGCAGGGGGAAGCAGGTGACAAGCAAGGGCAGGTAGCTCTCCAGGGTCTACCTGCCTCTCTCGCTCCCCCGGGGAGCCATAATACGCAGCGCAAAAACCTGTAAGCACAGGATCCTGCAGGGAATTTCTACTGTGTGCCAGACGCCGTTGTTGCCTTTCTGCCCCAAACTCCCCCCAATGATTTGTTCCCATAGGTGGGGACTGAATGTAGGTCGTGGACAAGGAACATGCAGAGATAGAGAAAAATGTTTAATGTTTTATTATGGTTTTATTAATGTTAGAAGCCACCCAGAGTGGCCGGGGCAACCCAGTCAGATGGGCAGGGTAATACTAATAATACTAATAATAATACTAATACTAATACTAATAATAAATAATAATAATAATAATAATAATAATAATAATACAGTGGAACCTCGGTTTTCGAACGTAATCCATTCGGGAAGACCGTTCAACTTCTGAAACGTTCGAAAACTGAAAATCAAAGGGCTGTTGTCAATTTCAAGGGTGGGGGGGGAGAGAGAGAAACGTACCTCGGACGCCGTCCAAGTTCCAAAAAACGTTCGAAAACCAGAACACGTACTTTCAGGTTTTCAGTGTTCAGGAGTCAAAAGGTTTGGCTGTAATATAAAAAGGTCCAGTTGTGTCCGACTCTGGGGTTGCGGCGCTCATCTCGCTTTACTGGCCGAGGGAGCCGGCGTACAGCTTCCGGGTCATGTGGCCAGCATGACTAAGCCGCTTCTGGCGAACCAGAGCAGCGCACGGAAACGCCGTTTACCTTCCCGCCAGAGCGGTACCTATTTATCTACTTGCACTTTGACGTGCTTTTGAACTGCTAGGTGGGCAGGAGCTGGGACCGAGCAATGGGAGCTCACCCCGTCGTGGGGATTCGAACCACCGACCTTCTGATCGGCAAGCCCTAAACTCTGTGGTTTAACCCACAGCGCCACCCGCATCCCTTGGCTGTAATATAAGACGTCCCTATTTTCGTCAGAGTGTTCTCGAAGCGACTGGCATGAGTTTGGCCAAACTGCGGGAGGCAGGCTCTGGTCCATGGGGTCACGAAGAGTCGGACACGACTGAACGACTGAACAACAAGAACAACAATGTTATTTCTTGGCCACTCTAGGAAGCCTATTTACAGAGCATTCATTCCAATTTGCTCCCACGGTGTTTACACACCTTCCTCTAAATCGTTTGTTCCCGCACACCCTTCATGGCGTTTCTTCATCCCTTTCCGAATTGCAAAAAGTCTTCCTTCCTTCCTTCCTTCCTTCCTTCCTTCCTTCCTTCCTTCCTTCCTTCCTTCCTTCCAAATGGATTTGCTGCACCAGGGTGTGAGACAGAGCCTGTTTTATCCCTTCTAAGTGGGCAAACCTACAATCTCCATCGCCCACAAGTGTCGGGGGGGGCATGCTCTGCTAATGACCTTGGGGGGGACAAAGGCAGGTTGAGGGATCCTGCTCCCAGCCGGAGAAGGTGCCCCATTTCTGTGTGCCAGAATGGACCACACGGTAGCAAAGAAGTCCCAGAGAAGCTGCATGAGGTAGGATGTCCAGGGAGGGAACATTGGCCCCGTAATCCAATTGGGTCAATCCCATTTCTGATTCTTGGGCAGCTTCCCACCAGTGGGTAAGGAGGTCAGGGGCATTGCAAATGGTGCCAGCTTCCTCTTTCACAACCACCATTATGTGTGCTTCTGTGTGTTAAGCAAGGTGTGTTTGGGGTGTGTGGCATGTCCTTCTGGCCCTCTTCGAGAGCCCGAGAAAAGACGGAGTGGATTATTTGAGGGGTGTCATTTTTTAAAGGAGACATCAACCTGACGGGGAACCCAGGCCCAGGGGCGTAGCAAGGGGGGCGGGGCGGGGGCCGCCCGGGTTCCATAATGGAGGGGGTGACAAATTATCAAGGAACATTTTTTTTTTAAATGCCTGCTCCGAAGGTCTTATCTTACTATACTAGGGATTATATAGCTATATATGAAATTTCATGCATATCGGTTAATATCTTGACCCTCCTCCACCAAAATAGCTGTTTACTTGGCTGTTTTCCTATGTCGTGAAGGCTGAAATTTCAGTTCAGTGGAGCACTTACTGTTCCCAACCCTAACCCTGTGGAAAGCCATCTAATTAGACTTTAATTTGATTTTGAGATGTTTTTAGGAGGTAATTTAATTATTGTTTGATTTTATACCAATGTTATGTATCTGATGTTAGCCACCCTGAGCCCGACTTCGGCCGGGGAGGGTGGGATATAAATAAAAGTTTTATTATTATTATTACTTGTTATTATTCCTTTGTAAGAAAATATGAAATAACGTAAAACCATTTTTGCGGGGGGGGAATCAATGGGGGGGTTGACAAGAAATTTTCCGCACCGGGTACCACCTGACCTTCCCATGCCTGGGGGGGGGGACAATAATTTTTTGCCCCCGGGTACCAATTTACCTTGCTATGCCCCAATTTTCCTTTTGCCAGAATCCCAGGCAGTTCTTAAGAACATAGGAATAGCCCAGCAGACAACGGACCATCCAGTCACAGAATCATAGAAAGGGAATCCCAAAGGCCATCTAGTCCAACCCTCTGCAATGCAGGAATCTCAACTTTCTGCACGCAGGCATGATTTGATAAGCCCCCATCCTGTTGCCTTTTTACTCTCCTCTCCTCAGTCGTGTCCAAACTTTTTCCAAGGAGGGCCAGATTTGATGAAGTGAAGGGCCGTGAGGGCTGACCAAAGGGCCGACCAAAGTTGTTGATCCTTTTTTTAGGATTTTACCACGGGAAATAAACTGCCACAGGGGCTGGATTAAACCGACCAGCGGGCTGGATTAAGCCCCCAGAACGGACTTTGGACATACCTGGTGTACACCATGGGTAGGCACCGCATCTGGCCCAACCGCCAGTGTGGTGTAGTGGTTAAGAGCGGTAGACTCGTAATCTGGGGAACCGGGTTTGTGTCTCCTCTCCTCCACATGCAGCTGCTGGGTGACCTTGGGCTAGTCACACTTCTCTGAAGTCTCTCAGCCCCACTCACCTCACAGAGTGTTTGTTGTGGGGAGGAAGGGAAAGGAGAATGTGAGCCGCTTTGAGACTCCTTCGGGTAGTGAAAAGCGGGATATCAAATCCAAACTCTTCTTCTTCTTCTTCTTCTTCTTCTTTCTTCTTCTTCTTCTTCTTCTTCTTCTTCTAAATCCGGCCTGTGGACGGTCCGGGAATCAGCATGTTTTTAATGTGTCCTTTTATTTAAAAATGCATCTCTGGGTTATTTGTGGGGCATAGGAATTTGTTCACCCCCCCCCCCAAAAAAATATAATTCGGCCCCCCACAAGGTCTGAGGGACAGTGGACCGGCCCCCTGCCGAAAAAGTTTGCTGACCTCTGCATCTACAGTAAAAAGTCCCAGGCATTTCCAGACTTCTGGATATTGTCCCCATAGATAGAGGAGGGGGCAGTCTTGATCAGGCCCCTCCTTGCCCGTCAAGAGGGAGGCATGGCCAGCCCCCTCCCCAGGAAGGATGAGCAGGTGGAAAGCAGCTTAAGGAACGGAGATCGGTCCAGCCCCCTGACCCAGGGGTGGGGGATAGAGAAGGGATTAAGGACAAAGTGATTACCCCAAACTCTCCTCCACTGGTTGGATAATGAGATGCCTTCCACACTTGGCAAGGACTGATCCTGCTGGAGGATGTGATGCTGGCTGGTTTTCTCCCTCGCCAGCCCACCCCAATCTCCGAGAGAAAAAGGGATTCTCAACAGATACCTCAGGCTTTCTCCGGAGGAGAAATCGGAAGTATACATGAGCAGAAAAACGCAAACCTATAATGGGTTGTCTAAAGACCCGTCACAGTTGGGTGTCTGCCTGCCCCACGGGTGTCATGGTCCAGAGTCCTGGTAGGGTCCCTGTTTCCAGCATGGTAGAGCCGCTCCATCAGTCTGAAAGGGTAGATTTCCAGCCATCGTGTGCCCCAAAGCTAAGCATTTAATAACAGAAGAAACCGCAGGTGCTTCAGTTTCAAGAGAACGGTGAACAAGTTCTCTCTCTCTCTTTGTATATATAAATTTGATTGTATTTTATAAACAAAATAATAATAATAATAATAAAATAATAAAATAAAAATTCCTTCCAGTAGCACCTTAGAGACCAACTAAGTTTGTTCTTGGTATGAGCTTTCGTGTGCATGCACACTTCTTCAGATACACTGAAACAGAAGTCACCAGACCCTTATATATAGTGAGAGAGTGGGGAGGGGTATTACTCAGAAGGGTGGTGGGAATGGGTGATTGGCTGATAGGTGTGGACTGTTAACGACTGCAATTGGTCTTACAGGAAAAAGCAAGGGGTGAGATGGCTAAAGATAGCTTTGTCATGTATAATGAGATAAGAATCCAATGTCTCTATTCAGACCAGGTCTCTCCATGGTTTTAAGTTTGGTAATGAGTTGCAATTCAGCAACTTCTCTTTCCAGTCTATTTCTGAAATTCCTTTGTATTAAGACAGCTACTTTGAGATCTTGTATAGAATGTCCTGGGAGATTGAAGTGTTCTCCTACTGGTTTCTCTGTCTTGTGATTCCTGATATCAGATTTATGTCCATTTATCCTTTGGCGTTTGGCCTGTTTGTCCAATATAGAGAGCTGAAGGGCACTGTTGGCATTTGATGGCATACACAATGTTAGAAGATGAGCAATTAAATAGTCCTGAGATGGTATGTTTGATGTTGTTGGGGCCAGTAATGGTGTTGTCCGGGTTTATGTGGCAGCAAAGTTGGCATCTGGGTTTATTGCAGGCTCTGGTACCAGTGTCCATGTTGAGTCCTGTTGTTGTATTATTGTGGGTGAGGAGTTGTTTAAGACTGGGTGGCTGTCTGTAAGCGATGAATTGTACTTTTCTGTTTTACAATTTAAATACTCTTTTTTATTAGACAAACCGATTCTTAAAATACATGCAACGTGAACAAAATAACATTCACTGTGTTATAAAGATTATAAAGAATACGAATATACAAAGAAAAGAATGGAAAAGAACAGAAGAAAGAAAAAACAAAAAGAAAGAAGAAGAATGGAAGTGTGAATAAAGGCCAAGACATAATGTTATCCACTGTTTGAATCAGCAAAGAAAAGAAATTTCTGACTATACCCATTGTCCTAATTTACAATTAAACTATTATTTAAACAGTTGCATGGAGTTTTTTTGGTTAACTTAATTTAACTTTATCTAACAAATACTTTATATTGCATGGCTCATTCGATATCTGTCAGAAAGCATTCATTATCACAGTACCCTTTGAGATATTCCTTAATTATTGACCATTCCTTGTTTACTTCTTGTGCTGAATTTCCTCTCACTGCCCCCGTTCTCCTTGCTAATTGTAAGTAGTCTATTAGCTTGGCTTTTTACATCCTTAAGATATCTATCTATAACTTCCCTTCTTCTCTTTCCATGGTTCATTTTACATATCATAAATCCCTGCATTAGGGGCGTACCCAGGATCAAAACTAGGGGGGGGGCAAGCCATGGTCGTTCAGGTTCAAAAACAAAAACAGCTTCAAAAAACAAAAACAGCTTCAAAAAACAGAAAAACTCCCCCCCAAACAGAAAGCCCCAAATGGCTGAAAAACTCAGTTTCCCAGGATCCTCAGTCCTCGCAAAGGAACTACTCACCATGCAAGGGAACTCAGTTTCCCAAGCTCCCTTGCAACGATGAATCCCGGCAAATTTATACCCCGCCCATCTGGCTGGGTTTCCCCAGCCACTCTGGGCGGCTTCCAACAGAATGTTAAAATACAATAATCTATTAAACATTAAAAGCTTCCCTAAACAGGGCTGCCTTCAGATGTCTTCTAAAAGTCTGGTAGTTGTTTTTCTCTTTGACGTCTGACAGGAGGGCTTTCCTCAGGGCAGGCGCCACCACCGAGAAGGCCCTCTGCCTGGTCCCCTGTAACCTCACTTCTCACAGTGCGGGAACTGCCAGAAGGCCCTATCCGCTGGGGGGTGGGCTGGGCTGGGGAGGCCCCCTAGATTTAGAGACTGATTTATTTAAGGGCTTTAAAGGTTAAGGGCTGCCAACCAGCCAGGAGAAAACACTCCCATCCTGGCTCGAGCCGGAAGAGGACTGAATAACTGTGCAGTCCGTTACAAATATCACATTGCACAGAGACACAGTTCCCGGAAGTTGTGCAACGTCTTCTGTGATTGCAGGACGCACAGCAAAGCTTTTAACCCTAAAAGCACTCACTCTTACAGAGACATTAAGCCGTGGCACTGGCTCTTGTGTTCGAATCCTGCTTGCTGGTTTCCTACAGGCATCTGGTTGGCCACTGTGAGAAGAACAGGATGCTGGACCAAATTGGCCACTGGCCTGATCCGGCAAGCTCTTCCTACACCCACGCAGAGCAAATAGTAGATCTAGCTGAAATGCAACATGTGGAGACGTGTATTGATCATCGCAAGGCACGAGGTGATTGTTATCGGGAGACAATGGAGGAGTTCGCCTTTGGGGGTCAAACCGTTGGAGAGTCACAGCGCCTGCTGTGGCTGCAGAGACCGATATGGGAGAGACATGTTTTGTTGCAGCCAGGGCAGATGAAAGCTACCAGTCACTACACGCCACAATGGCTACGTTTTGTCTCCAGCGTCGGGGAGCAGGATGCTTTGGAATTCCACTTTCTGGGAATCGCTGGGTCCGACCCAGGTGCCAGGCTCTGCTTATGCCCTCCTTTTCTCCCAGCAGGTAGCACTGTGCGCTGTCGCAGGCCTCTCCATAGTCGCTGAGGCAGCGAGGCGTGCAGAAACCCCTCTGCCCCTCAGGGATGCTGTGTGGTCCGTTGCCAGGGAGACGCAGAATCTAGAACTGTGGCGGCATCTCAGGTGAAGAGGATGCTCTGGGCAAGCGTGCCTCCAGCGTGTCTACGAAGCTGGCTGTGCTGGGGTGCAGGAGAAGAGGGGAGGGTGTTCAGCATGTGACCTTTGGGACTGGGGTGCCAGCGCTTCTGAATCATAACACAGATTTGGCCCAGGAACCGTAAATCCACTGATGGAGCAACCTCCTGACAGTAAGGAAGTGGGGTGTGTTTTGAAGGTCAGAGAGAGGGAGGGAGGGAGGGAGGGAGGGAGGGAGAGAGAGAGAGAGAGAGAGAGAGATGGGATTGTGTTTGGAGAGAGGTGTGATAGTCATTGACCAGGGGTCAGCAACCTTTTTCAGCAGGGGGCCGGTCCACCATCCCTCAGACCATGTGTGGGGCCGGACTATATTTTGAAGATGAACAAATTCCTATGCCCCACAAATAACCCAGAGATGCATTTTAAATAAAAGCACACATTCTACTCATATAAAAACACCAGGCAGGCCCCACAAATATCCCAGAGATACATTTTTTTTAAAAGGACACATTCTACTCACACGCTGATTCCCGGACCGTCCGCGTGCCGGATTTAGAAAGTCCGTGGGCCGAATCCGGCCCACGGGCCTTAGGTTGCCTACCCCTGACATTGATGATGGCGATGGTGATGAATTCAATTTGTATACTGCAGGTGGCACTACAGATGCGGGTGGCGCTGTGGGTTAAACCACAGAGCCTAGGGCTTGCCGATCAAAAGGTCAGAGGTTCGAATCCCCGCAGACGGGGTGAGCTCCTGTTGCTTGGTCCCTGCTCCTGCCAACCTAGCAGTTCGAAAAGCATGTCAAAGTGCAAGTAGATAAATAGGTACCGCTCCGGCGGGAAGGTAAACGGCGTTTCCGTGCGCTGCTCTGGTTCGCCAGAAGCGGCTTAGTCATGCTGGCCACATGACCCGGAAGCTGTACGCCGGCTCCCTCGGCCAGTAACGCGAGATGAGCGCCGCAACCCCAGAGTGGGACATGACTGGACCTAATGGTCAGGGGTGCCTTTACCTTACTGCCTTATATACCTGTAGATCTCAGGGCGGTTCATCATGTAAAATTGCAACACCAAAAACCAGAAAATAAATAATAAAAATAAGCACAAAGACAACCCGGGAACACCCCCTCCCATAACACGTTTAAAAGGGCATCGGTTAGGGCCAGCAGGTTGTCTCTCTCCTGCAGACTCAGAGCTGAAATGCTAGTTTTGCACCTCTGAAAAGGTGTGTCTGCAGCCTCCAGCAGCCGTCGCATGATCTTTGCTGCCCCCTGCTGGACACAGTGGCGAATGCAGACATAGTCCCGGACTGCAGTTGGACGGTCATCCCTGTAGGATGCAGAGGTAGGGCCGGCCCACTGCCTCAGGCGGCAGGATCAGTAGGGGCAGCAGATCCCCATGTAGATCTTTTAACTCCCGCCATACACTTTGTTCCTGGTGTAGATCTTAACTCACCTTTCTTCCTTGGTGGCAGGGGCAGGGGCAGAGGGGGAGATGCCAAAATTCCAGGCGACCATTTAAGAGGTTCCCCTCACTCTGCACCCCCACGCCTGAGAGTTGCACCCAGCACCCTCTTTGACAGGCCAAGGAATCGCGAATTGGGTGGCGCGCAAAGGAAGATAGGAAGCTGCTATTGTTCTGCGTTACTCAGTGTTGTCTGCTTTGGCATGCAGCTGCTTTCCAGGGTATCAGGGCAGAAGGCCACCTGCAGATGCTCCTCCACTGAGCTACAGCCCTTACCCAAACAGGCACACCTGAAGCTGCCTAATACTCAGCCGCCCATCTAGCTCAGTACTGTCTACACTGACTGGCAGCAGCTGTCCAGGGTTTCTGGTGGGGAACGTGCCCAGCCCTACCAGGGGACTGAACCTCAGCTATGGCCCTTCCCAGATAGGAACGCGGGAATCAATACTGAGTCCATCTAGCTCAGTATGGACTGCTCTGACTGGCAGCAGCTCTCCACGGAGAGAAAAATACATCGAGCCTTCTGTAGTTCGAGGCTGCCATCCTAGTTTAGGCTGAGAGGCAGAGACAGCCTCCCCCCAAGGTCACCCAGGGAGCTTCATGGTCCAGCCAGGTGGATCTGTACCCTGGTCTCTCCCAGGAGGTCCGCGCGGGTGCTTCAAGTTTGTGTGCTGGGTGTTTGTGTGTGCCCAGTTGGGGACAAATGGGGGGGGGGGATAGGCTGTGGGTCTCTGCTGGTGCTGAGCTTGCGTGCCAAGCGGAGGACCCCGCCTGCGCCTCCTTGGTGTGCGTCGATGCGAGCGCTTGTGCTTGGGACAGAAGAGCTCGCCATATGGAAATGCGCATTTCGAGCATTGTGCGCGTGTCTGGGGGCTTGTCTGAGTGCCGGGGGAAGAGCCACGCGCTGATGCTCCCCGGCTCGGGACATCTGCCCAGGATGTGCGAGTGTGTATGCGCTGGCCCCCTGCAAATGCACAGGCGTGTCGGTGGCTCTGAGGTTGTGAGGTTTTTAACCTTTGGCTAAAGAGCAGGCCGCACCAGAAATGCCACGGCTGGGTTTCTATTTAATGTTTGCGTCTCTTCCTGTGCGTTTTGATGCGGTCGTGCTCCTTTGCGCTTGGTGGCGAACCCTCCACAGCGGTTACGCGCGCGGAGTGGCAAGCCGGAGACGCCACCGATGTTTCCCGCTGGGCACCCGGGCGGCAAAAAGGCTTGGCTGTGCGCGCTCCTGGGTACTCCTTTCCAGCGCGCAGGGGAAAGCATCCTTGGGTACCGGCCGGCACCAGCGCGTCAAAGAGGTGTCGCGTTTGGGTTGCGCCAGCCCAGGTTGTGTGAGGATGGGCTCCGGGTAGTGCCAGCCCTCTGTCTCTCTGTGCGTGCCTTCCGCCAGCCTGGGGGTGGGCTCTGCCTCCTCCTCCTCCCACCTCCTCCTCCCCCGCCTCCTGCTTCCCCCTCCTCCCCTCCGTCTGCTTTTTCGCTCCAGAAACGGCCATGGAGGCAGCTGAGATGCAGCTGCTTGGGAGGCGGAAGGAGAGAGCAGGTCAGTGATGGGGGTGGGTGGGTGATGGAGAGGAGGGGGGAGGCGCAACCACGACTCCCGCAAGGACCCCCGCAACCCCCTGCTCCCCTCTCCTACACCTCCCTTGCATCATTCACAGCAGCCTTTCCGTTGCGTCCCCTCCATCCGTCCCCCTTCCAAGCGCCTTCACCTCTCCGGGGTCCCCTCCTTCCCCATTTCTCTCTGTCTCCCCCCTCTCCACTTCCCACCTGTGACTGCCTCCTCCCCCCCCCCGCCCTGTGCCCATCGTCAGGGGCACGCGCAGCCCTCCCCCCTCCTGCGACCCTTCCCCACCCATCTCTCTCTTTGCAATTTTTTTTTAAAAAGAGTCACACCTTGCGCTGATGACATCACGGACGGTGATTATGTCATCCGGCGGGCGAGGAGGGTACGTGGTGAAAAGTCCAATCTCTTTGCTACCCGAGCCCCTTCCCAAATACACACCTCTCAGGAGTCCCTGGGGCCAGTTTGGAGAACAGGATTTGGGGGCAAAACTGGTGGTGAAAAAGGAACGCAAACGGGAGTTTCCTGGAGAGTGTGCGTCTGGGGTAGGGGGGAAGTGTGGGTTCTCTGGAAATGCGGCTGAATTGTACGTCTCTAACACACACACACACACACACACAGAGACAGACAGACAGAGAGAGAGAGAGAGAGAGAGAGACAGGAGAGAGAGAGAGAGAGAGAGAGGTTCTGGATGCTCCATCCTTGCCATGATTGAGGAGTTAGTCCGTTTTCCTGCCCCGCTCCCCCGGTTCCGTCTGGACCCCACCCCCTTGAAATTGTGTTTAAAAGTGCTGCAGTGATAAGAGGGCTTCTCATTGACAAGAGGAATTGCATCCCTCTCTCCCCCACCCTCCAGCTGCCCACCCGATTTCTCTCTCTCTCCCCCCCCCCAATTGACCCAGTTACATAACCCTCCTTTCCAGGCTCCAAGAAAGAGCGAGGATGCAATCTCCAGAGACTTGTTGGGTTGGGGGCCTTAGGAAGAATATATCCCATTAGGGATAAATGCTCTTGGTGGTCTGTGCCCCATAACAGAGCCCTGGTGGGGCTAGGGGCTGCCCAGCCCTCCCCACCCTCACCCCAGATTGCCCCACTCTGCAGACCCTGCAGCAGGCAGAAGTTCAAGGGACAGATGCACGAAAGCCGCTCTTCACGCAGTTCAGTTAACCTGTGGGACTCTCTGCCGCAGGAGACAATGATGGCCACCAATCTGGAAGGATTTCAAGGAAGGTTAGACAGATTCATGGAGGAGGAGGGGGGGTTATAGAGGCAGCAATGCTTCTGAATATCAGCTGCGGGAGGGAAGAGGGCTCTTGTGGTCGGATCCTGTTTGCGGGTTTCCCACAGGGCAACTGGCTGGCCACTGTGAGAAGAGAGTTCTTGACTCGATGGGCTGTTGGCCTGATCCAGCAGGCTTGTCTTGGAATCATAGAATTGTAGAGTTGGAAGGGACCCCAAGGGCATCTAGTCCAACCCCCTGCAATGCAGGAATCTCAGCTAAAGCATCCATGACAGATGGCCATCCAACCTCTGCTTAAAAACCTCCAAGGAAGGAGAGTCCACAACCTCCCAACGGAGTCCGTTCCACTGTCAAACAGCTCTTCCCATCGGAAAGTTCTTCCTGATCTTTAGCCTGAATCGACTTTTCTGTAACTGGAAGCCATGGGTTCGGGTCCTACATCCCAGAGCAGGAGAAAAACGTTCTTATGTTCTCACAAGGTGCTCATGTTAATTTTTAAAGCCCTAAATGACTCAGGCCCCAGAGGGGGGCCTCTTGAGAGTTCCTCCACTCTCAGAGGCTCAGGATAGTAGCCTGGGAGGCAGGGCCTTTTCTGTGGTGGCCCCTAAGCCATGAGATTCCCTCCCCACGGAGGCATGTATGGCACCTTCATTGCACAGCTTCTGGAGGACGCTGAAGACACTTGTCCCTGGCCGTTGACCCTTCAGGTGCATGTTTTTAGGACCCATCTTACTTCTCTAACTGCAAAACAAAATAAAATAAAAAATTCCTTCCAGTAGCACCTTAGAGACCAACTAAGTTTGTTCTTGGTATGAGCTTTCCTGTGCATGCTCATACCAAGAACAAACTTAGTTGGTCTCTAAGGTGCTACTGGAAGGAATTTTTTATTTTTATTTTGTTTTGACTATGGCAGACCAACACGGCTACCTACCTGTAACTCTTAACTGCTAGCTATTTTAAATTGGTCTTAATATTTTAACGTTCAAAATCTTGTGAGCCGGCCTGGGGCCTTAGGGTGGGGTATTAATAAGAGTAAGGATAATGTGTTTGCCAGGTCTCACTCGACTTGCGGGATCTGTATTAAGGGGCAGATCTTTATTTAGCAAGAATTCCCCGCTGTTAAGAAATATTGCCTGCCGCAAGCTGTTGTGGAGACAGCAGGCTGCAAAAAGAATTGTGAGGATTTCTGCAAGGGGTCATCGTAGCCACACCTGGCTAGGTAGCATGCAACTCTGATTCTATCCCCGCTTGCAAAGAGAATCAGGGAGTCTGAAGAACCTTCTTTCTGCCCGCCTCATTCCCCAGAGGGCTGCTGTTGGTTAGAATAAAACAGGCGATGTGACCAAATGGCAGCTTCTTTGCCGCTGTTGAGAACGATAGCAAAAAACTTCTCGCACCACGTTGCGTATTTTATTTCTCTCTTATATTTCTTGGCCTCTTAGAAGAGGGTGGCTGTTTATTATTTGTTTAATTAACAAAATACAGGTGCATCTTACTAGACAAAAGACCTTTAGAAGTTCTAAACTATTTGCTAAAAAGAGCAGGAAAAGAAAACGAGTTAGCATAATTATAATTTTTAAGAAATTACAGGCTGACCTGGGACTCTTCTCCTCTTCATCCTGGAGGTGGTTGGGGTTCTGTCTTGGGCCCACTACAGCTTGGATGATGGGCCCATCACTCCCTGGCTATTGGCCATGCTGGCTGCCCCCTCCCAGGGCCGGGCAAGAGGAGCCGCAGCCCGGGCTGCCCGGCGTGTCCGTTTATGGGAGTCAGGAGAGGAGCGGAGAAGGGGAGGCAGTGGAGAAGGAGGCGGTCCCCGCCGCCCGATTCCCCCTTTGCCCCCCCCCAGCTCTACCTATTCCCATAGCCTCGGAAGGGGCCCGCCCCCGCGGTCCCACCCCAGCCGAGGAGTCCTGGCCTCCAGTGCCCCCTTCCTGCCCCCATCCCCTGTCCCGCCTCCCGGAGGTCCGCGGGGTCCCATAGCCGCCAACCCCAGAGCTTGTCCGCCCCGAGTCCAACCCCCTGCAGGGTTGGTCAACACAGGGCGCCTGCTTTGAAGGCGGAGGCGGGGTCTTGTTCCCCCTCCCGCTGAGCTCCATCTCTTCCCGAAGGAGCGCGCGCGTCTCAGGCGCGCTCCCCGCCAGAGCCGTGATGGACGGGCCTCCGAGCCCCGCTCCAGACCAGGCGACTAACGGGCCGCCCCCAGCCGGCCTTCCTTCACCCCGCCCCCAGCTCCGCCCCCATCCCCGCCCCCCGGGCACAACCTCGACACCCCCCCCCTAGTTTTGATCTCGTGAAGGAGGCTTCATCACGGTCAAGAAGTGCACCCTAACGTTTAGCCAAAATCCCCTTCCTTTTATTTCGAACCTTAAAATTGGGCCTGTGACGCAGCTACTGCTCGGAGGTTTGAAGAATGCAATTCTGTGTCAATAGGAGTATAGCAAATCAAGGGAAGTAATAGTACACAAGAAATTGTTGCTGACCACAGTTCAAGAAGGATACGACAAGCTGGAACGTGTCCAAGGAGGGCAACCAAAATTCCAAGGCCTAAACGATGCCTTATAAAGCGGGAGCTATGTTTATGGAGAAGAGAAGGTTAAGGGGTGATATGATAGCCAGTTCAAATATATAAAAGAAAGAGGAGGGAGAAAGGTTGTTTTCTTTGAGAAGCGAAGCATAAAAACAAGAAAGAAGATTCCACCTAAACATTAGGAAGAACTTGCAGTAAGAGCTGTTCGAAGTGGATTTGCTGCCAAGGAGTTGGTGGAGTCTCCTTCTTTGGAGGTCTTTAAGCAGAGGCTGACAGCCATCTGTCAAACACCCATAATTTGTGGTCTCTTCCAAAATGCACGATAAAGCAATTCCATTAGAATATTACTGGCTGGGGCTGAGTACAGGCACCCATAATTAAAACAGGCAAGGAAGTAATTGCGTTACCCTAACATTTAGAACCCCTTCCTTTTAACACGGTAATTAAAGCAGAAGTCTGGGTTGGAGAACTCGAGGGAAAGCCTGCGTAAATGGAGAGGGGGTGTCTTTAAAAGCCCGCAGAATGACAATGTAGATGGGGAGGAGCAGTAGCTCAGAGGTAGAGCATCTGCAGAAGGTTCCGAGTTCGATTCCCTTTTTTTATAAGAATTTATTAGTTTTTAAAAAGTGAAAAAATACAAAATACAAATCACAAATCACAAAGTAAACAAAACAATACAATAAAACAGAACTACAAAAACTACAAGAAAGAAAACAAAACATAACAAAGAAACACTTAATCACCTATTCTTATCTTATTCATAATCTTATTTTGGGACCTCCTCACGTCCTCCCTTCTGCGTTCATTTCAAATTTACTATAGTAACTTTATAACATTTTTAAATTCTACTTTCTCAACTAATCTTAATCCTGATCTATCATCATATATCTATAGTCTTATTCCTAAGAAAAATAAACATAACACAATTCTAACTTCTTATGTCCTATTTTAACCTAACTTCTTATTACTGTCGCCTTAAATATCCTCTGATTTCAATTTCAAATCTCTAACTTTTCACGTCGTTTCAGATATTCTTTGAATTTCTTCCAATCCTCTTGCACCTTCTCCTCCCTCTGGTCTCGGAGTTTCGCGGTCAGTTCTGCGAGTTCCATGTACTCAATCAACTTCACCTGCCAATCTTCGACTGTTGGTAGCTCTTCCGTTTTCCAGTTTTTAGCAATTAAAATCCTAACACCTCCAGGTAGGGCTGAGAATGCCTTCAATCTGAAACTCATGAGAGCGGCTGCTGCTGGTCAGTGCAGACAATACTGGGCTGGATGGACCAAGAGTCTAAGGCACTTTCCTGTTGCTGGAAACCCCAGGAGGGGAGCGGTGGTGCTCTTGTGGTCAGGTTTCCCGCAGGAATCTGGTTGGCCGCTGTGAGAACAGGATGCTGGACAAGATAGGCGGTGTCTCGGGAGCAAGCCATCAGTAAGTCACACTGTGCAACTGGAGTTAACTCTTTAGTAGCCAGAACATGGTTTCCACAGAAGCGTCAGGCCTCATGAGCAGAGCAGTTCATATCCAGTGGTCTTCCTCTATGAAAATCAGTGGCCGAGACGGAAAGTTCCCGCTTCTCCGCAGCCGAAACGGTGCAGCCTAGTGATCCCAGCACTTCTTCTCAGTACGCCTTGCCCCAAGGAGGCAGTGCAAGGACTGCACCTCCCCGCCGCCATCTACACGGATTGAAGGTCGCCACCTCCCCATGGACCGCCATCTATGTCTCCAAACTCATGGGTTCGAGAACACTCCCCATCTCATCTCTGCAAGCAATTTCTCTTCTCATGGAGACTGTGCCTGCATGCAGCCAGTCCATGGGACCTCAAGAGTCCTCCAGCACCATAATTCAAAAGCCAATTCTTCGGCGATCAGCCTTCATGCATCTTCTACATTACTACTGGGAAAACCATTTTAACTATATGGACCTTTGTCGGCAGGCAAGATGGGAGGGGGCAAGCCTTTATTTGTTATAATTGTGATGATTATGGCGTACAGCAGAGAACCCCAAATTAACAATTTCAACTTTGGGGTTTTCATCAGCTGTAGCCATAATCATCCAATTATAACAAAGGCTTGACATATCTCCTTTGCTGCATGAGTCTCTCATATATTAAACTCCAGAGCTAATGAAAACAATGCTTACATAAATGACTTTTCCATATTCTAATTTTTCGAGTTTCACCTGTATGTATCCTTCTCTCCAGGGTTTTCCCCAAGCAATTGGAGACTGTGCCTGCATGCAGCCAACCTCTCCTTCGCCCTTTTTCATGCCTCTTCTGGTTCTGGAAGGCAAGATGGGAGGGGGGCCTGTCGCAGCAGGAGGGGGAGACATCCTGGCTCCCCTCCGTCTCCTGGCTCCCCTCCACCACCTGGCTCCCCTCCTTCTGCCTCTGATTCTGGATATCTCTCTACCACAGACTCTCTCTGCTCACTAAGCCAGAAAAACCAGTAGGAGAACACTTCAGTCTCCCAGGATTCCTGTTACCCCTTCCACTTCTGACACCTCCTCCTCAAAGCCAGTCTTCTCCCTCTGACCCCTCCACCCTTCAGCTGACCCACCACCACCCTTCTGACCCCTCCCACTCCCTCACTATATTTAAGGGCTCTGAGCCTGCCCCTCCTTGGGTGCCCTGGAACCCCCGCGCTCACTAAGCCCTGTTACCCCTTCCACTTCTGACACCTCCTCCTCCCAGTCTTCTCCCTCTGACCCCTCGCCCCACCACCAGACCCCGGGCTCTGAGCCTCCCCTCCTTGGAACCCCCAGCTGGTTCCTCCCACCGTTCCTCTGTGCCCAACCTGTCCGTGACATGACCCAGCAGGGACTTCTGAAGTTCTTACGCAGTCTTATGTCGGAACTCCAACCTCCATCTAGGGTAGCAAGAAGCGGACCAGACCTTGGGGACCTTTCCTGTTGGCCTGATGGAGAAGTCTCCACGACTCTGAGCAGGGCTGGCCAATGGCCCTTTGCTTCCTGGGGCAAAGGACAAGATTGCCCCACCCCCACCCACCCATTCCACGTATGGAATCTAACTTACACTTTGGAACTCCCTGCCTATTGATATCAAGCAGGCGCCTTGGCTGTTATCTTGCTAAAAAACATTCTTGTTTAGACAAGCCTGCCCAGATGCTTAAGAAGTTGAAGTAATCGTTTTAACTTTTGTATATTTTAAAATATTGCACTTTCCCCCCCTTGTTTTACCTTTTCATAAACCGCATTGAGGTTTTTACGGTCTTGCTTTTCGGCGTATAAATCTTACGAAATAAATAAATCCCTCCTGCATGGCATCGGATGGGCGGGGTATAAATAATAAATTATTATTATTATATTATTATCGGGTTGAAGGAGCGTCTCCACCCCCATCGTCCAGCCCAGACACTCACTAAGGTCCAGCTCCGAGGGCCTTCTGGCAGTTCCCTCCCTGCGAGAAGCGAGGTTACAGGGAACCGGGAAGAGGGCCTTGTTGGTGGTGGCGCCATAGCTGTGAACCTTTTCCCTTTTTTGCGGGAAATTCCCTAATTATAGCATTGGGAAACAGCAGGGAGGGTTGACAGCTATGGGTGGCGCCCGCCCTGTGGAATGCCCTCCCATCAGATGTCAAGGAAATAAACAACTACCTGACTTTTAGAAGACATCTGAAGGCAGCCCTGTTTAGGGAAGTTTTTAATGTTTGATGTTTTATTGTGTTTTTAATATTCTGTTGGGAGCTGGCCAGAGGGGACTAGATGTGTGTGTGTGTGTGTGTGTGTGTGTTGTTGTATATATCCACACTCAAAACTCTGCCCCCTCGTACACAACTCACATCACTGCCCGCCCCCCCCCCCCCGGCCAGCATTTGCCACCTAACGATAGGGCTGGTCCTTACTCAAAGAGATAAGGCGCTGCATGGACCACACCAGACCACTGGCTCCCATAGAACAGAGACATGGTCACCGAAAGGGATGCAACTTCCATGCTCTGCTCTGTGCTATAGAGAAGTCTTGATGTGATTTCTATGCTTCATCTTGTAGCAGTCAAGTACAACATTCCTTGTTTTCCTAGAGTGGACATGCGAGGGGATGTTTGGTCCAGCCAGTCGAAAACTTCCTGTTTCCTCCTGGCTGGAGCATCCTTCCTTTGCATGTGACTAGATGTGGGCATGACCTTACCTGTCCAGGTAACAGAAGGGACAAGGCACGCAGCACCCCCTCTCTCTTTGACTTCCTCCATTGTTGGAGCAGCTTTTTAGCTAGAATTGCTCTGTTGGCTCTCAGCCAACAGAGGACTCTGGGATTATCCCCATATGGGATAGATCCACATGTATATACTTTGTAACTAAGTCTGCCTTCAGGGATCCAACTGTGAACTGAATGTGAGTAAACTTCTTTTATATACTTTACACAAGATTGTGGCGTGTTTATTCTTTTAAGAGGGATATAAGGGAACTTACCAGGAACCTTATAGTGAGAGGCTTACACAGACCTGCAACCAGTTATCCACTGTGTGTTTAAAAGGGGAATGTAAAATTCTAGTAAGTAAAGGAACTTGCTAGTGCAAGTTAGGAAGGAATGCCCTGCCTCCCTGAACATTCCCACACATCTGCCTCCTGTTGAAGTTCTGCCTGTCTGCCAGAAGATGGCGAAAGCTGCTTGCGTTAACATGGCAGGTGGCAGACTCTCCTTCCTTAGAGGTTTTTAAAGCAGAGTTTGGATGGCCAACTGCAAAGGATTCAGTACTTGCAGGGGGTTGGGCTAGATGATCCCTGGGGGTCCCTCCGAACTCTATTATTCTCCTTTCCCGTTCTGCCTTTTGCTGACGGAGGCATGTTTCCTCCCAGGCGAAGTGGAGACCCCCAATGTCGAAATAAACGAGTTGGAGGAGGAAGATGAGGAGGAGGAAGAAGACGAAGAAGAGGACGATGACGATGATGACGAGGTGGAGGTCAGGAACTTGGACTCTTCGGACGACGAGAAAGAGACGGACGAAGAGAAGCAGCGGGAGTTGAGAGCCCAGGTGATGCGTTTGCTGGACGAGCTGGAAGAAGTCCGGGAGCTGGCCCTCAAGCACGAAGGGGATTCCCTGGAATTGCAAGGTGAGTGCCTGCCTCAGGGCTGCATTGTCCCTGTAACCTGTGCCACAGTTTCCTCCAGACGACCCACCTGTGGAGCGATCTGCTTGCACAAAGCTTTTGCAAAAAGTTAGATTCTATACCTGCTCTGTGTTTGCACAGATTGGCTTGCAGTTCTGAAAGTGGGTGGTAGTAACCCCTGGGGGTCGGTGAGATTACCAGGGGGTGCCAAGGGGGGAAGCAGAGGGGAGGCCAGAAGTGTAAATGATGCTCAGACTTTGCAGAGCTGGATCGAGTCCATCCGTTTTATTTAAATCATTAAATCAAGTCGTTTGAATTGAAGTTTGAATGTGCGATTGGTTTTTGCTATTTGGACTTTGATTGTGCTATTATTTGTTTAAAGGAGCACAAGTAAGATCAAACTGGAAGACCGATGCTGGGCCAGGCTTCACTTTAAACCTGCTGTCCCCAACTTTTTTTTTGAGGGGGGGACACACACTGAGCCCTTCATCCCACAAACTCATCCCCACTCCCTAGCGCTCCCTAGCCTAGCTAATAAAAAGCAGGGGCAGGGCCGGATTTAGGTTTGATGAGGCCCTCAACTACTGAATGTAATGGGGCCCTTTATATGTCCATCTGTCCTTTGTCAACAACAAAGGACAGATTTTTTTGTGTTGTTTTGAATATATGCTATGTGGTAATTTGTGGACCCAATAGGTATCTAAAGCCATCTTGCACATGTTGCCATGCAACCAGTCCATGCAGAATGTAGGCACCCTATATATAGAAAGGAGCAAACCAGTGATATTTTAGGGAGCAGGCTAGCAGGCAGGGCCCATGACTTACATCATAGGAGCCTACACAACACAAGTTACAGGTAGGTAGCCGTGTTGGTCTGCCATAGTGAAAACAAAAACAAAATAAAAAATTCCTTCCAGTAGCACCTTAGAGACCAACTAAGTTTGTTCTTGGTATGAGCTTTCGTGTGCATGCACACTTCTTCAGATACCTAGATATACACAACACAAAACACTGTTGCTGTATGTAGGTTTTATTTTATTTGTTTTTTTATCTTATATTTTGGAAATGTACATCCAGTTTTTTTCCCTTTAATTTTTTTGGGGCCCCCAAGATAGTGGGGCCCTAAGCTATAGCTTGTTTAGCTTATACGTAAATCCGACACTGAGCCATAGCTGTCAACTTTTCCCTTTACTTGCGAGGAATCCTATTCGGAATAAGGGAATTTCCCTTTTTTAAAAAAGGGAAAAGTTGATAGCTATGCACGGAGCACGAATCAGAATAGTGGTTTGCCCGACTCTCTAAGGAAGAAAATAACACAACGAAACAGTCACAGTTCATTGCACAATCAATACTTTTTAGCTTGATTAATTCAACAAAGTCGATGGAGCAACACCGAAGTGACCGCTCCAGGGCGCAAGACTGGGGCATCTGTATGGGGGTCCTGGGCTGCCCAGATGACAAGAGCCCCCCTCTCGGCCTGGCTGATGGGGTCCAAAGGAAAGCAGAGCGGGACGTTTGGCACCAGCTGGGCTGCAGGAGCTGCAGGAAGGAGGGTTGCCTTGTGAAAATCCAGACAGAAAAGTTTAGCCAGAAAAGTTTAGCCAGTTTCCGCCTGGACACTGCTTTCAGCTGCAGTATTCCGGGTATCTTCAGGAATTTCCTGGACACGAAGGCAACCCTAAGAAGGCGCCATCCAACCCCCTTAGGGACTCACTCTGGGTTTGTGTAGGGATTCCTCCTGAGCCTCTTCTTCCTCAGAATATATTCCACAAGGCGGCAGGTAGAATTTAATACAGTGGCACCTTGGTTCTCAAACGCCTTGGTACTCAAACAACTTGGAACCATAGCTGTCGAGTTTCGGATTTGAAAATAAGGGATCAGTACCCTCACCTGTCCCGGGGACAGTCTACAGTTCTCAGGGACAGTCCACGCCGCGGTAATCCCCCCAGGCTACAAATTAATTTACACCAGGAAAGAGCTCCCAGGAAAGAGAAATCAGGGCAGAGAAAAGAAAGCACTTATTCACGCAGCACACGGTTAACCTCTGGAACTCCCTGCCACAGGGAGCAGCGATGGCCACCAACTTGGATGGCTTTAGAAAAGGATTAGGCAAATTCATGCAGGAGGAGAGGACCACTGATGGCTTCTGGCCAGGTTGGCTCTGCTCTGCCTCCAGTTAGGGGCAGCAATGCTTAATCTGAGCACCTGTTGCTGAGAAACATTCATCTATTTTATCTTCTTTATATATCTGTCTGTCTGTTTGTTTTGTTTTTTTTTATTAAAGATTTTCAGAGGTAGTACAATGTCTCTCTCAAGTTTTTCCATATAACATTTTTATAAGTCAGTGTTGGTGAGACATTAGAAAAGAAAGGGGGGGAAGGGGTGGGTGGGACGGGAGGTAGGTGGGGTGGGGTGACTGTGTTTCTTTTTTATTTGATATGAGTAGGGTTTGGTGTCAGCATTGTTTATGTAGGTTCTTTGTTGTTTACTTGTGCTCGTTTGGCGGTGAGAGAGGTCGGAGTTGGCTTGGGATGTGGTTGTTCGTTTGTGGTTGGCTGTGGTGATCTTTGGTTTCCTGAGTGAGTGGGGTTGGTGGGTATTTTGGGTCAGGTTAGCCATATTGATTTGTATGCTGTCGGTAAATTTTTGTCATTGTCTTGTTGGGCTGTGTATGTGATGAAGGGGAACCATACCGGGGTGAAGGTGTCTTCTTCAGTTTGTCCCCGTGTCAGTTTCAGTTTACTGGTTAGTTTTTCTAGTAGGGCTGTTTCCCATACTGCTTGGTACCATTGGTCCATGTTTACTCCTGACAGGTCTTTCCAGTGTCTGGTTATGATGTTTCTGGATGCTGAGAGTAGATGGATTATGAGTTCTTTGTGTTGTAGTGGGCATTATTGTCTTGGAAGATGTTTAGTAAGACAATTCTGGGGTGATTTCTAACACTTGCTTGGTTATTTTACATATTTCTCGTGTGGTTGTTGTCCAGAATGTTTGGATTTTGGGGCACTCCCACCACATGTGGAAGTATGTGCCTGTGGAGGTGCACCCTCTCCAGCATTTTGGTGAGGTTCCTGGGCGTATTAGCGCTAATTTTCTAGGCGTTAGATACCATCTGTAGGTTAGTTTTAGGGTGAGTTCTCTTCTTTTTGTTGATATGGATTTAAAGGGGGGTTTAGACCACATTCTGGTCCATTGGGTGGGGTTGATTTCGTATCCTATGTCATCCTCCCATTGTTTTTTGATTGTGTCTAGGGTGTTCGTGGGATTTTTGAGTAGTATTTTATAAATTGCGGACACCAGCCCTCTATCGCTTCCCTTTGTCATTAAGATGAGGTTTTCAAAGGTTGTCAGGGGTCTGGTTGCTGCTGATTTTACTGTTGGATTGTTTAATATGGCATGTAATTGGTGTTGTGTTAACCAGGGCATTTGGGTGTCTTCTAATTTGTCCTGTATTTCTTGTGTTGACAGAGGTTTGTTATTTTTATAAAAGTCTATTAGGCGATATAGGCCTTTGGATTGCCAGGTTTTGGTTTGGAGGTTTTGTGCTGCATTGTGGAATAGTGGGTGGTAGGTCAGGGGAATTAGTGGGGATGGGGTTGGGGATAGTTTGCCTGTTTCTGCTTTCCATGCTTTGAACATGGTTTGTGTGTATCTGTTAAGTGTTGTGGGGATTTTTCTTAGTTTGTTTGGGAGGAATGGGTATGCTGTGGTGCAGATATTCTCAATTGTGTCCCTTTCTAGGTGTATCCATTGCTTTGTCTCGTCTTCTAATATGTATGGGATTATATGGCGTATTTGGTTGGCTCTGTAGTATGCTTCTATGTTGGGGATTCCCCATCCTCCTTCTGCGGTGGGGAGGTGTAGGTTATTAGGTATTTATATTCCACCTTTTTCTCCAAGGAGCTCCCTGGTCCTAGTCCTCATTTAATCCCCACAACAGTCCTGTGAGGTAGGCAGGCAGGGCTGAGAAATGCAGGGACCCAAGGAGTCCCCGGACTCCAACTCTCCTTCCCGGAAATAAGGGAAATTTAAGGGATATCAACAATAAGGGATGGCAGCGGGAAATGGCTTGGAATAAGGGAGTTTCCTGCAAAAAAAGGGAGACTTGACAGCTATGCTTGGAACCCAAACACTGCAAACCCAGAAGTAAGTGTTCCGGTTTGCGAACTTTTTTCAGAAGCCAAACGTGCTCCGTTTTGAGTGTGACGCTTCCGATTTCAGTGCCACACTTCCGTTTTGAGTGTGATGCTGAGGTCTGTCTGTTTTTGCTATTTATTTTGCGTTTTCGTTTTTGCGTCTCTTTTTCGTTTTGTGTGGAACCCATTTCAGCTACTGATGGATTGATTGTGTGACTGCAGTACATTGCTTATTGCTTTCATTTTATGGATCGATGGTCTCGTTAGATAGTAAAATTCATGTTCAATTGCTGTTTTAGGGGTTGTTTTTAAAAGTCTGGAACGGATTAATCTGTCTTGCATTACTTTCTATTTATTTATTTATTTATTTATATTTTTTTTTTAATTTATTAGTTTTCAACATTAAACAACAAATCACAATAACTCAAACAAATACAATAAAAACATAACAAATACGGAAAAAAAACAAATAAAAATAACACATTGAAATAAAAAGAAACTTATACAAACCTAAAACACGAACACTGGAACACTAAATGCTTAATGCTTAATGTTTAAATCTAATTTTGAATCTAAAATAGGGGACTTCCCCCGTTCTCTCAACTGCGTTCACTTCTAATTTACTTTAGTAACTTCATAACTAATTTCCCATCAATCATCATTATTCTTATTGCAATTTCAACCAACTAACTTACTTCATACAGCTTATTACTACATTCAATAACCTACATATTACATCAACATTACTTCTAGTGTACTATTTTTAACTATCATCTTATTACTAAAGCCATTTATATTCACTGATTCTGCTTCAAATATCCAATTTTTCACGATTTTTTAAATAATCTTTAAATTTCTTCCAATCTTCTTGCACCTTCTCCTCCCTCTGGTCTCGGAGCTTCGCGGTCAGTTCAGCGAGTTCCATAAAGTCCATTAACTTCATCTGCCATTCTTCTACAGTCGGGAGCTCTTCACCTTTCCAGTTTTTTGCAATCAAAATTCTAGCAGCTGTTGTGGCATACATAAAAAACACTCTATCTTGCCTGGGTATCTCATGGTTAGTCATGCCCAACAGGAAGGCCTCTGGTTTCTTACTGAAAGTAACTTTCATCACTTTTTAAAGTTCATTATATATTTTCTCCCAGAAAGCCTTTACCTTTGGGCATCTCCACCACATATGATAAAAGGTACTGTCTTGCATTACTTTCTATGGGAAAGCGCACCATGGTTTTGGAACGGACATCCAGAACGGATTAAGTTGGAGAATGAAGGTAAATGTGCAGGTAGCTTTAAAGCAACATTGTGCAGGGACTGCTAAGCTCAACCTTGGTTCCCCAGCCAGTAGGCATATGACTGGACACCCAGAGGCTGAGGTGGATTTCAGTTTGCTTCTGTAATGGAAGCCAGGGTTTCGGAAAGACAACTGTGCAACAGAGAGGAGCCATAGCAGGTAAGATGATCCGCAGGTTGCTTTTGAGAAGGCAAAGAGAGGGAGTTCCTGGCTCTTGAATTCGTGGCTGCCTCCTCAAGAGGGTGAACGGTTGATTCTGCTTTTTGTCTCTGCGGCAGGGTTGCTGGAAGACGAGAGACTTGCCAGTGCACAGCAGGCCGAGACCTTCACGAAGCAGATTCAGAGACTTCAAGGTCAGTCCTGGCCTCTGTGTTTGTCTGTCTGTCTGTTTCATTTACAGGTAGGTAGCCGTGTTGGTCTGCCATAGTCAAAACAAAATTAAAAATTAAAAAAATTCCTTCCAGTAGCACCTTAGAGACCAACTAAGTTTGTTCTTGGTATGAGCTTTCGTGTGCATGCACACTTCTTCAGATACACTGAAACAGAAGTCACCAGACCCTTATATATAGTGAGGGAGTGGGGAGGGGTATTACTCAGAAGGGTGGTGGGAATGGGTGATTGGCTGATAGGTGTGGTAAACCTGTTAACGACTGCAATTGGTCTTACAGGAAAAAGCAAGGGGTGAGATGGCTAAAAATAGCTTTATCATGTATAATGAGATAAGAATCCAATGTCTCTATTCAGACCAGGTCTCTCCATGGTTTTAAGTTTGGTAATAAGTTGCAATTCAGCAACTTCTCTTTCCAGTCTATTTCTGAAATTCTTTTGTAATAAGACAGCTGCTTTGAGATCTTGTATAGAATGACCTGGGAGATTGCAGTCGTTAACGGGGTCTGGTGACTTCTGTTTCAGTGTATCTGAAGAAGAGCCAGTGTGGTGTAGTGGTTAAGAGCGGTAGACTGGTAATCTGGTGAACCGGGTTCGCGTCTCCGCTCCTCCACATGCAGCTGCTGGGTGACCTTGGGCTAGTCACACTTCTCTGAAGTCTCTCAGCCCCACTCACCTCACAGAGTGTTTGTTGTGGGGGAGGAAGGGAAAGGAGAATGTGAGCCGCTTTGAGACTCCTTCGGGTAGTGAAAAGTGGGATATCAAATCCAAACTGTTCTTCTAACAATTCCCAAATTAACAATCTCAACTTTGGGGTTTTCATCAGCTGTATGCCATAATCATCACAATTATAACAAACAAAGGCTTGACATATCTCGCTTTGCATGTCATGAGTCTATCTCATATATTAAACTCCAGTAGCTAATGAAAACAATTGCTTACATAAATGGACTTTTCCACAATATTCTAATTTTTTGAGTTTCACCTGTATATAGTTTTAATTTTATCCATGTTTGCTTGCTTTTTATTTATTGCTTTCCTCATGTTTTTAGTGATTTTTGTTTATATCTGTAAGCCGCCTTGCGTCCTGTCATGGTAGAAATTGATAAATAGATAGATATAACAATAAAGGTAAAGGTAAAGGGACCCCTGACCATTAGGTCCAGTCGTGTCCGACTCTGGGGTTGCGGCGCTCATCTCGCTTTACTGGCCAAGGGAGCCGGCATACAGCTTCCGGGTCATGTGGCCAGCATGACTAAGCCGCTTCTGGCAAACCAGAGCAGTGCACGGAAACGCCGTTTACCTTCCCGCCGGAGCGGTACCTATTTATCTACTTGCACTTTGATGTGCTTTCGAACTGCTAGGTTGGCAGGAGCTGGGACCGAACAACAGGAGCTCACCCCGTCGCGGGGATTCAAACCGCCGACCTTTTTTTTTTTTAATTCATATTTTTTATTGATTTTTAACATACATACATAAAACTTATAGATTCTATTTACATTATTGTCCATTAAATTACATTACATCACGTAAATTTATATTGCAGTTTATACTTCACCTTGCATTTTATAAGCTCCACTCTTTTTAGAATACAAACCAACCACCATTTAACCCCCCCACCCCTCCCCTTTCTTCCCCCCTGCTTCCCCCCTTCTTCCTCTGTTTTATTATTCCTTTTAATTAATTCTTGCGGTTTTACACTTCTTTATTGTTTTCGTCTTATGTTTTGAATTGTTTTCTTACTCTATACTCTACATATTGTTTTCTTTTTTACATTATACATTATACATTTCCAACCCAAACCGCCGACCTTCTGATCGGCAAGCCCTAGGCTCTGTGGTTTAGACCACAGCGCCACCCGCGTCCCTTAGATATAATAATAATATTAATAATATTCTCGTTTAGATTGTAATTTATCTTCTGGCGCCATTCCAAACGCAAAAGTGGGAAAGTGGGGTTGGACTAGATGAGCTTTGGGGTTCCCTCCCAACTCTACAGTTCTGCGAAAGGTCTCCCTTTGTTCCTGGATGCGGCCCCTCCTCTCCCACAACACTTGCTCTCTCTCTCTCTTGGTTTCTTCCTCCCCAGTGAGCTCACCGGCCTTTTGATGTATTTATAGGCACATAACTCAGTGAGGGAGTGTTAATCTGCACAGAATGCTGCTATAAATAGCAGGCACACACAGGGCAGTGTGGGGTTCAGAGGAAGTCAGCTGGTTCTTCCCTGGGGAGGTTGCAAACTGAGCTTTGACCGCTAGGCGTTGCTGCCGCTTGCCACAACCTCCGAGATCCCTGGCAGTTGTGAGAGTAAAGCACTGGAAAAGGATCTGGAGGCAGGAGTGAGTCTCAGGGACTTGACACCGATGCAAATTGAGCAGATCTACAGCAGATGGTGAGGAGGAATTAAAGAACCTTTTAATGAGGGTGAAAGAGGAGAGGCGCAAAATATGGTCTGAAGCTCAACATCAAAAAAACTAAGATCATGGCCACTGGTCCCATCACCTCCTGGCAAATAGAAGGGGAAGAAATGGAGGCAGTGAGAGATTTTACTTTCTTGGGCTCCATGATCACTGCAGATGGTGACAGCAGTCACGAAATTAAAAGACGCCTGCTTCTTGGGAGGAAAGCAATGACAAACCTAGACAGCATCTTAAAAAGCAGAGACATCACCTTGCCGACAAAGGTCTGTATAGTTAAAGCTATGGTTTTCCCAGTAGTGATGTATGGAAGTGAGAGCTGGACCATAAAGAAGGCTGATCGCCGAAGAATTGATGCTTTTGAATTATGGTGCTGGAGGAGACTCTTGAGAGTCCCATGGACTGCAAGAAGATCAAACCTATCCATTCTGAAGGAAATCAGCCCTGAGTGCTCACTGGAAGGACAGATCCTGAAGTTGAGGCTCCAGTACTTTGGCCACCTCATGAGAAGAGAAGACTCCCTGGAAAAGACCCTGATGTTGGGAAAGATGGAGGGCACAAGGAGAAGGGGACGACAGAGGATGAGATGGTTGGACAGTGTTCTCGAAGCGACTGGCATGAGTTTGGCCAAACTGCGGGAGGCAGTGAAGGATAGGCGTGCCTGGCGTGCTCTGGTCCATGGGGTCACGAAGAGTCGGACACGACTAAACGACTAAACAAACAAAAACACCAGATGGAGCTCGATGCCGTCCATCAAACCAACTCACAAATCTCTAGCACGCCTTTTGCCGGAAGGGCCCTCTTCTCTCTTCATGTCCTGCACCAGGCTGTGTTCTTTGAAATTTCAGTAAATCATAGAATCTTAGAGTTGGAAGGGACCCCCAGGGATCATCTAGTCCAACCCCCTGCAATGTAGGAATCTCAGCTAAATTGTCCCTCACAGGTTGGCTATCCAAGCTCTGCTTAGAAAACCTCCAAGGAAGGAGAGTCCACCACCTCCTTAACTAGTCCATTCTACTGCAGAACGGCTCTCTCCGTCAGAAAGCTTGATGTTTAGTCAGAATCTCCTTTCTTGTAATTTGAAGCCATGGGTTCGGTTCCTACTCTGTTGCAGGAGGAAAGAAGCTTGCTGCGTCCGCCATGTGGCAACCTTTGAGATATCAGTAGTATGAAAATAAACAGGAGTACATGTACGCACACCAAAAAGCACCGCAGTATATCTGGAAGAGACTTGGGTCAACTAGGCAGAGGACGCAAGAACTGTAGGAAAGCCGAATTTCACATTGTACCGCAGAGACGGAGTCCTGTGTGTCTGTCTTTGTACACATGTGAGATAAAATCCTAAGTGAAATTGAGTTTTTCAGGGTCCTCCGAGCCTTAGGTAACACATAATTTAAGAGTTATTTTTTTCAGATAATGCTGAACTCCACTTGTTTTTATACTAAAGCAAAAATCGCAAGTCCTGTATGTTTCCCCCTCTCCATTTGGGGGCAGTGGAGGTTGTGGGATCCATCCCAAGGACTGCCGAGAGCTGCGACCTGCATTCTTAAAGTTTGCAAATGCTCCTAAACAGACTGGGTTGAACAGCAGGTATCCTGCCGGAGTCCTCCTTCCTGCAGTGGAATGAGGTGTTAGAGTCATAGAATCATGGATCAAGGGTCATCTAGTCCAACCCTCTGCAATGCAGGAATCACAGCTAAAGAACCCTTGAAAGATGGCTGTCCAACCTCTGCTTAAAAACCTCCAGTGAAGGAGAGTCCACAAGTTTCCTGAGAGTGGCAGAATTAACCCTACCACTTCAGGTGGTAAAGGACGGGGCTCCGTTCCCATGCTTCCCTGCACTAAAAAAAACCTCCCTGCAAGTAGAAAGCTAGGTCAACAGGGAGTGGGCCGTCTTAGAACTATTCTCCCAGATGTGCTTTTTTAAAAAAAACTTCCAAGTGATTTTTCTGGGGAGAGGGGTGGGTTAACAAATGACACCCCAACCGCACACTGATTTCCCTCCACTACCTCCCTTGGTTCCTTTATAATATTTTAATTCATGCATGTCAATAAAACCTTTATCTCTGATTGCTTCCAATTTTTGTACATTGTCCATAATATGACAAGTGTTGTTTTTTAAATCCTTCCAATGTATTAACTTGTGTACATTGCTTTTGTAAATATGCAACAAACATTTCCCATTCTTTTTTATATTTGTTTTCATCTTGATTTCTAGGTTTCCCATTTAATTTAGCCATTTCAGCATACTCCATTAACTTAATGTGCCAATCTTCTTTAGTGGGGACTTCTTCTTTCCATTGTTGGGCTAGCAGTATCCAGGTGGCCGTTGTCGCATACATAAACAAATTATCTTATTAATTAATAACTAATTAATACATTTTTATTAAATTTGTCCGTCCCTTTACCTCGCCCGGGGCAACCCAGAGTCACTTACAACCATAGTTAATCTGCAGCGCTGGGTTCACACATAATGTTAAGCCGTGGTTTAATTAAACTGTGGTTTAGCATTATGTGTGAACCAAGCCACTCTGTGCAAAGTGGAAAGGAGCTGGCCCTCTGCTGGTCTTGGGGGCCAGCCGGGCAAATGCCCAGTCTTTCCACCCTGTGGGTGCAGTCCGATGCCACCACCTTATTCTGCAAAATTTGCACTATGGCTCTCCGGGAATCAGTCGCTTTGGAGAAGAAGTGTGGAATGACTCCATCTGAGTAAATGAGGAAAGGTGATTTCAGACCTCTGGAAATCAGCCCCGATCAGCTTTCTTCTTGGCAAGATGCTGTGTGCAAAAAGACTCCCCGAAGCCAATTTTATCGTGTCTTTGCAAAGTAGAGTTGGTAAGCCAGACAGAATAGTTTTGGAGCTGTATATATTTTTTTTAAACGTATTGCTTTTTTTTCTTGCTTGGTATTTATAGACCGGCTTTTAACAGAAGGGTGCTTGCAAGGTGGTTTGCGACAGTTTAAAAATACAGTTTTAAAACGACATCCCTGCAGCAGCAGAGATTCATGCTGCTCCCTATATTCTGTGTGGCTGGGATTTCCCCCCTGGCAAAAGCACCAGGTTTTCTTGCTTTATGCTAAGGGAACAAAAATCCTGGCATCTCGGAGAAGGGCTGGGAAAAAGCCTGTGTCTTGAACCCATCAGCATAGACAACGTGGAGCCAGATGGACAAAAGCTGAAGGCAGCTCCCTGTGTCTTTACAGTCATGCCTTCATGCTGTTGAAGAGAGCAGGAGAATAAGGCTCTGTTCTGCGGCTCTCAAATCCCTTGCTACAAAAATGCAAGCTTTTGAGATCAAAACAGACGTATTTCCCTGTAACCTAGGAATCACATGTAAACACGTGCATTTCGATTATTGTTGAATTACTTGTTTTGCATGCTTGTAACGCCGTGACATCAGCAAATATTAGAGATAAAGAGTCCACTTAATCCCCTTTAGGAATGATTTTAAAGTGAGAGATTGATGAGCTATCTCACCAATTTTTAAAGTCTAAATGTGCTGATTATAACATTTAAATGTGATTTTGGTATATAGATGCTATTTATGAAATGAATTGTTTTATTGATTTTCTGGTCTCTGACCGTAATAAAGACTATTCATTCGTTCATTCATACTTGTAACGCTTGCAGATTTTATGAGGATAGCAATATAGAGAGTTTAAGGGGTGGGGGGAAAGCAACATGAATACATATATACACCTGAAAAAATGGAATAGCTCTTTTTATTTTTTGCAACCATTCAGGTGCAAAATGTTCATTCAGGTGCAAAATGAAATTGTTGTTGTTGATTAGTCATTTAGTCGTATCCGACTCTTCGTGACCCCATGGACCAGAGTTGTTCCAAAAAGCAGCCTCATTAAAACTGATAATAATAATAATAATAATAATAATAATAATAATAATAATAATACCAAGAGCAGTGTCAGCTCCAGATCTTGGGGTCCCTTGGAAAAAAATGCCTGCGGTAGACCCCACTGCCTCCAGCAACCTGGATACTTTAGACTACAACTCCATGATGGGACTTGGTACCCAAAACATCTGGAGGGCACCAGGTTGGCAAAGCCTGACTCAGAGCTGTTTGGAAAGTTCAGCTGGTGCAGAATTTGGCGGCTAGGTTGCTCACAGGGGCAAGATGGCTTGAGTGTATTACACCAATCTTGGCCCGACTGCGCTGACTGCTGCTTACTGTATCTTTCGCTCCATAAGACGCACCTAGTTTTTAGAGGAGGAAAGGGGAAAAGCCCCGTTATTTTGGGGGTCAGCTCACAGTTGTGCAACTTCTTTTGCAAAGGGGAAAAGCCCCTTTTTTGAGGATCAGCTCACAGTTGTTGAGCTTATTTGCAAAGGGAAAAAAATCCTGTTTCTATGGGGTTCAACTCACAGTTTTGCAGCTTCTATAGGAAAGGAAAGGGATCTTTTTCTACAGTTTCCAGACAGATAATCTAATCAGCCAGCCACATGTCTCTGGGGAAACAAACAACTTCCGCCTGCAGAACATTCAACAATGGAGGCCTGGGCAAGGGGGCTGGGCCGGAAAGGGAGCCAGAGATCGACCACACATTCGCTCCATAAGACGAACAGACACTTCCCCTTACTTTTTAGGAGGGAAAAAGTGCGTCTTATGGAGTGAAAAATATGGTGGTTTCTGGGTCTGATTCAAAGTTCTGATGTTGACCTACAAGGCCTCAAACGGCTCAGGACCGCAACCCCTCAAGTACCGCTTCTCTCCATATGAACTGACCTGGACCCTGAGATCATCTTCGCAGGTCCTACTTTGTGTGCCCCCTCCATGAGAGGTCCAGAGGTTGGCAACACGAGAACGGGGCCTTTTCAGTGGTGGCTCCCCATATGTGAGATGCTCAACCCAGGGAGGCTCGCCTGGTGCCTTCATTACATCTCTTTAGGTGCCAAGCAAAAAACCCACTCCTCTTCTCCCAGGCCTTTGCAGGGGTCAGCAAGCTTTTTCAGCAGGGGGCCGGTCCACTGTCCCTCAGACCTGGGGGTGGGGGTGGGGGCTGGACTATATTTTGAAAAAAAAAAAATGAACGAATTCCTATGCCCCACAAATAACCCAGAGATGCATTTTAAATAAAAGGACACATTCTACTCATGTAAAAACACGCTGATTCCCGGACTGTCCGCGGGCCGGATTGAGAAGGCGATTGGGCCGGATCCGGGCCCCGCATGGACTAATCAAACAATCTACGGCTTTTATGGTTTGTTGTTTCTGTTTGTTACTATGTTACGTCAATTTTGTAGTTTTTATACTGTAAACCACCTAGGGTTGGCAGGTCTGCTTCCAAAAAATAGTGGACAAACGGGGGTGGGGTGGGGTGGGGTTTAAATTAAATTAAATTATATATTTTCTGTAAAGCATATTTTGCTGCACTGTGTGAAATTCGAGCAAGCCAGGGCTGAACTGATATTACCCCTGTTAAGACTTTTCCTGGGAAAATCAGAGGCTTACTATGTCAGGTTCCTACTGGAAGACCGGATAAATGATAGAACATTAGCAGTGGCGAAGTTTCTATCGGTGGTGGCAAGAACCAATGATCTCTATTCCTAAGTCTGTACATAATGCTTATATAACCTGAAGGCGGGCTGTCGAAACTGTGTACTGTTTTATAACAGTACGTATCTGAAGAAGTGTGCATGCACACGAAAGCTCATACCAAGAACAAACTTAGTTGGTCTCTAAGGTGCTACTGGAAGGAATTTTTTATTCTGTTTTATAATGAATTGTTGGGTCTCTGGACTGTAATTAAGATTTTATTTATTATATTTTCTCGCAAACATTTTAACACGTATTAAAAGACCATTTCATCATAAAGCTTTTGAATAAAAAAAAGTCCACTATTTTGTGTGTGTGTGGGGGGGGGAAATAGTGAACATAATGTGAAAAAAGTGGACTGTTCCACTCAAATAGTGGACACCTGGCAACCCTAAACCACCCTGCGATCCTTGGATGTGAAGGGCAATATATAAATTCAATAAACAGGGTGGACAGTCCACTTTTTCACATTATGCTCACTATTTCCCCCCCACAAAATAGTGGACTTTTTTTTTATTCAAAAGCTTTATGATGAAATGGTATTTTGTGAGGAAAATATATAATTTAATTTAATTTAACACACACACACACCCCGCTTGTCCACTATTTTTCGGAATCAGAACTGGCAACCCTATCAATGAATACTAATATAACAACAAACAACGGGACCGATCCTGCCCGGCTTGCGCCATCGCCCTCTGCTCAGTAGCCGTGCCAAGGCTCCGGCCTAGCCTGGCAGGTTCCGAGGTGCCGCCGCTTTAAGGGCCCAGGGCCCCCCCCCAGCTGGACGCAGGGGCCGGGTGTGTCGGTTCCGCCGGGGCCCCCCGGACCGGCCCCGGCCATGGAGCTGGGCCATTCGTCCTCGCTTGGCTGTGAGTCCCCCTGGGCCCGAGAACAAGGGGTCCGGAAGCCCGCGCGGGGCGTTGCCATGGCAGCTGGCCCCCAGAGCGGCGCAACTGCCAGGAGTGGCCCCCGCAGCCCCTTTGAGACAGGTCTGGGGCCGGTCCTGCTCCCACCCCAAAGTCTCCCGCCTCCCCCTTCTCCCCCCAGGTGTGGCCCCTGGCTTTGGGGTCACGTGACCTGCGCCCGGGGCCGAGTGGAACCGCCCCACCCCGCGCCCAACCCCAGCGAGGGTTGCCAACTCTTCCCCGTGCCTCTGCTCCTGTGCTTTTAGTAATAGCTTGATTTGCTGGGGTGCCTCCTCTCCCTCTTCACTGCCTGTCCCCCCCCTCCCCACTATTTTTATGGGTGAATCAAGCTGGCGTCTAAATAAATAATAATAATAAATAATAATAATAATAATAACAACAACTACATATTTATTAATAGTCCACCTTTGCACCTCAAAGGCAGCTTACAGCAGACACTCCAAGTGTCCCTATTTTCCAGATTTGCAAAACTGATCCCGGCTTCTGATTTGATCCCGGAATGTCCTGCTTTCCCTTAGGACGTCCCTATTTTCATCAGAGAAATGCTGGAGGGGATGGAGTTTTCCCACCCCCAAGCCATCTGAAGGCAGCCCTGTATAGGGAGGTTTTGTAATTTTTTAATGTTTTTTTTAATGTTTTTATATATGTTGGAATCCGCCCAGAGCGGCTGGGGCAACCTAGTCAGATGGGTGGGTTATAAACAGTAAAATTATTATTATTATTATTATTATTATTATTATTATTATTATTATTGACACCCCTATTTTCATCGGAGAAATGTTGGAGGTTACGCACCTTAGGTATGCAGAGATGAGTCTTTCAGACGATGGTGACGAGTTAGGAAAGGCAGTTTACAACATAAAAACAGAAAATGCGCAAGATAATGATTTAAAACACAGCTCCCCGCAGACACATTGAAAAGGCCATCAATTGTTTTAATAGCCAAAGGCCTGGTTGAAGAGGAATGTTTTCACCTGGCGCATAAAGATGTAGCGAAGGCGCCAGGCGAGCCTCCCTGGGGAGAACATCCCATAAATGGGGGAGCCAACGCAGAAAAGGCCCTGTTCTTGTGTTGCCACCCTCCGGACCTCTTGTGGAGTAGGCACACAAAGAAGGGCCTCAGAGTATGATCTTGGAGTTGGGGGCGATGCAGATGGCAAGAGGCGAAGCTTGAGATGTTGGTAGTGATGTTTTTTTATCTTATTTTTTTGTATATAATTTTTAAAAATTAATTTTTCTGTTTTACAGTGGAAAGTACTCATTTTAACACCCTTAAGATATCAGTGACTTCCCTTCTTCTCTTTCCATGGTTCATATTACATATAATAAATCCCTGCACATTTTATAAAAACTATACCACTCAGTATTCCATTATTACATCCATCAAAACTGATTTATACTGTTGAATTTATCTTAAGGCTGCCAGTGTTTTCAGCTGCACAAGTATGTATATATGTGTGTATGTCTGTCTGTCTGTCTGTCTATCTATCTATCTATCTATCTATCTATCTATCTATCTATCTATCTATCTATAATGTTGGAATCCAATCAGAGTGACTGGGGCTACTCAGTCAGATGGACGGGGTATAATAATAATAATAATAATAATAATAATAATAATAATAATGCTTAATGCTCACGCGCCTTCACCTGACCAAGGCAAGAGGCAGCTGAAAAAGGAAGTTATAAAGAGGAGGAACAGGTTCAAAGAGCGCTCTGGTCAAATTCTTTAAAAATATGAGGACTTGTGGCCCCCGAATGGCAGTTACAGAGGGGAATGTGGCCCCCGGGCTGCAAATTGGCCTTCCTGCCCAAATTCGGCGACTAACCGAAATCCCCCTTTGCCTTCTTCTCCCAACTCACCGCCCCCCCCCCAAATCCAGCTCAGATGTGCTCCTTGAAGGATGAGTTCGACTCGCTGCAGGAGGTGAAAGACGTGGAGCTGGACCGCTTGGAGCGCGAGTTGCAGGAGGCCAACGAGGAGATCCACAGCCTGCGCCTGGACGCCGAGGAGGCGGCCGCCTTGCACGAGAACGAGGTGGCCGGGCTGCAGGAGGAGATCTGCCGGCTGAAAGCCGAGCTGGAGAGGGTGCAGAGGGTCCGGAACGAGTACGACATGGAGGTCACCGCCCTGAGGGCCGAGATCAACATGAAGCGGCCGGGCACCGGGGACAGCCAGCCTGCCCCGGAGATGCTGGTGGTGTCACACTTTGACGACCGTCTCTCCTGTACCTCGGAAGAGGTGGCCAGGCTCCAAGGTATTGTTATCTCCTTTATCCCTTATGGCAGTGGTGCCCAAACGTGGCCCTCCAGTTGTTTTGGGACTACAACTCCCATCATCCCTGACCACTGGTCCTGTTAGCTAGGGATGATGGGAGTTGTAGTCCAGCAACAACTAGAGGGCCAAATTTGGCCACCACTGCCTTATGGGGTATCCAAGAGCCCTTATGGAGAGTTATGTATCAGTAGAAGAAAATAACAGGCCAAACTGAGAAGCAAAGCATCTAGGAAGCATGATCTTTATTAAACTGTTGCAACAGGGGGTCCCCCGCTCACCCCACGCAGGTGGGGGGGAGGAGTGGAATCCAGAACATTGGTGTGCAAGTTCTTATATAGGCTTTTGAAATTGCCCCCTCTGTACTCTGTAGCTCAAGACAACACCCCCCCAAAAAAAAATCATACATACATCACAGAAAGAGGTGGTCCCCAGCAGAAATTTGAGTGTGTTGCTTCTCTCCTGTCTGCCAGGATACCTGATAATGCCTTCTTATTATCTGATTGCCTTTTCTGGGTAGCCTGGCCATTCGTTGGAGATGGTCAATACTTAGTTCCTGAATCTCTTAACGCACATTGAGAGTGTACTCAGCTTAACAGATACTTGCCGGACTGCAGGGGGCGTTTCTAGCCCCTTGGCTGCCCGGGGCGGTAAGCCAAAAAGCACCCCTGGGGGCGGGGCATCGCGGCGTGTGCGTGCGTCATGACGTCATGACACACGTGCACAGCGCGACGCCCCGTGCCTGCACAGGGAAAAAAAGGGAAGCATAGCGGGCACTTGAACGCGCCCAATTTGCTTCCTTTTTTCTCCCCTTTCGGCCGCTTCTTTTGGCGTGAGCGGCGGGCCAGCGACAAGGGGGCATCACACTTATCGCTGGCATGACGCCCCCTCCTCGCTGGCCCGCCCCTCGCGCTGAAAAAAGCCGCTGGGGGCGGGAGGGAAGAACCAAACTGGGAGAACCAGTAAGTAAAAAAATGAACAAATGACTTATTTCCAAATTAAGCACCTTTAGGGCTCACCTGATCATACTGTGCGCCATGAGCTGTCCCTGTCATTCCGTGGCTGTGCCTTGTGAAAATTCAGCCTCACCCTCTGAATCAGATCTTATCTGATGCACAGAATATCCGAAAGAGAGGTTTTGCTTAACCGAGCGTCAATTCAGTGGGAGAGATTGGATTTTTGCAAGGCACGGCCACGGAACCACGAGAAAAAGGTCTCGGACCCGGCGGGGAATTAATCGGTACCCAATGCAGAAAGCCCACCGTTTACGTGCATTTAACGTTTGCACACCTATTTTATGCACTTGGCAAAAAACTTTTAAAAAATAAGAGGGGAGTGGAAGGAGGACTTTGGCAAAGCCACCCACCAAAGTTTGAAACAGATGGCATAGAACTCCTGACATGCACTGCTTGGCTGCGGCAAATGATGGGCACCACAGTTCAAGAAGGATACTGACAAGCTGGAACGTGTCCAGAGGAGGGCAACCAAAATGGTCCAAGGCCTGGAAACGATGCCTTATGAGGAACGGCTTAGGGAGCTGGGTATGTTTAGCCTGGAGAAGAGAAGGTTAAGGGGTGATATGATAGCCATGTTCAAATATATCAAAGGATGTCATCTAGAGGAGGGAGAAAGGTTGTTTTCTGCTGCTCCAGAGAAGCGGACACGGGGCAATGGATTCAAACTACAAGAAAGAAGATTCCACCTAAACATTAGGAAGAACTTCCTGACAGTAAGAGCTGTTCGACAGTGGAATTTGCTGCCAAGGAGTGTGGTGGAGTCTCCTTCTTTGGAGGTCTTTAAGCGGAGGCTTGACAGCCATCTGTCAGGAATGCTTTGATGGTGTTTCCTGCTTGGCAGGGGGTTGGACTGGATGGCCCTTGGGGTCTCTTCCAACTCTAGGATTCTATGAGTCTATGTTTCATCCCGGTGGTTGTGCTTTGCAGTGGATCTCCGGACCCTGAGAATTAAGTACCAGGAACTGACCAACGAGTACCAAATCCTGCAAGAGAGTAACAAGATCATGGTCAACCAGCTGGAGAGACTGGAAGCTCTGAAGTACAGGTGAGTCTCAATGTCCCGGGACTGCGCATGGCGGCGAGTGGCTTGTGGCAGGACCGCGGGGGGGACGGGGGACGGGACATTTTACTTGTTTGTGTTTGTATTCCACCTTTCCTCCAAGGAGCTCAAGGCGGCATGCCTTGTTCTCCTCCCTCCCAGCTCCATCCTCACAACAACCCTGTGAGGTAGGTTCGGCTGAGAGACTGTGACATGCCCGAGGCCACCCAGTCGGCTTCAAGACCGAGCGGGGATTTGAACCCTCGTCTCCCATGTCTTAACCCGGCACGCTGTCCACTAAACCACGCTGGGTCTCTTGCCTCTGCAAATATCAGCTCTAGAGCAAGGATTTCCCCTGGGACCAAAGTGGAGCGGGAAAGAGTTAAAAGTCCCTCCTCAGCCTATCTGCGCTCCCAAGATAATTTACCTGTTTAGGGAAGTTTTTAATGACTGATGTTGTAATGTAACCTTCTGTTGGAAGCCACCCAGAGTGGGTGGGGAAACCCAGCCAGATGGGCGGGGTAGAAATATCAAATTATTATTATTATTATTATTATTATTATTATTATTATTATTATTATTAGTGTGGGCTTATAGCCGAATAAAGTATGATCTATCTATCTATCTATCTATCTATTATTATCTGCACACCTCAGGGGCAAATGTTCCGGTTGTAGTGATGGCTACCACCTTGGATAGCTAATAATAATAAAAATTATTATTTATATTGTTAATAATAATAATAATAATAAATAATAATATATTTATATACTACCCTTTTCCAAAAGATCCCAGGGCAGTGTACAACATCAAAAACACATTACAGTCAGTCAGTTTTATTACGGCAAAAGCCAGCAGTACAGAAAATCATACATCCAAACAGAGAAAAATCGGCAACAACATCACCAGAGATAAAACAATTACACAAAGGAACTTTACAATGTGTTATTCAATAAAAGAGATTTACGCTTCTCAATAGCTAAAGTGCAGAATTTAGCCACATCATATGATACTAGACTTGAAGAATCCTCCAGAAGATATTTAAAACACATTACAGAACATCAATGATAAAAGCATAGTAAAAATCATACTGATAAGACAACCTGATAGTAAAATAGTCATCATAACATACCCTCCAACATTTCTCCGATGAAAATAGGACACCCTATTGCATAATATTAATATTAATACCCCACCCATCTGACTGGGTTGCCACTCTGGGCAGATTCCAACATATATAGAAACATAATAAAACATTTAATATTAATAAAAACCCACTTCCCTATCCAGGGCTGCCCATCAGATGTCTTCTAACGGTTGTAAAAATACTTATATATAGTCTCCTTAGGTGGTGTGCTCTGATTTTTTTCATGGGGCCTTTGCCCAAAAAAGTTGAAAAACACTGTTCTAACGGTTGTATACTTACCGTATCTCCTTAGCTCTGGGGGGTCAGATAATTCCATATCCATCAACATTTCTGCGATGAAATTGGGGACGTCCTAAGGAAAAGCAGGACTTTCCGGGATCAAATCGGAAACCGGGACGGCTTCTGAAAATCTGGGAAAATTGGGGCATTTGGGGAGCCTGTAATAACAGTCTTCTCCCCAACACATGCAGTAGATTATTTCATAGCCATAGGCATGGGTATTTTGAAGAAGCTTCGACAAATTCACGGTGGACAGCGGCTTCTGGCATGTTCCGCCTTCGCCATCAGAGGTGCTTTCCAGGAAATCCCACGTGGCTTCCCAGTGGGCCCTCCCTCACCCCAAAACCCCACTTACCCTCCCACTGCACCCATTTAATGCCAGGTGCCTGTGCCCCTGCCTCCTTTGAGAGTTTTGCATCTCTCTCCGTCTCAGCCCGTTCCCCCCCAACAGAGCCCGGAGCAAGTCGGACGACTCTCCCTCCCTCGACTCGGACTCGGAGGGGAGCGCGGACCACCCCCCGTCCATCAATTGGCGGCCCACGCCCCACGCGAGCGGCAGCGTCTCCTTCAAGTCCTTCGAGATCGCGGGCACGGCCAGCGAGGGAGACGAGGAGGAGAAGCTGTCGAAGGCGGAGAGCGAGGGTGACCTGTGCTACCAGGTGAGGAGGGAGGAGAGCGAGGCGGAGCTGCACCAGGCGCAGAGGTATGGGGAGAGGTTTTTAAACGGCGCGCCCCCTTTCAAGGAACCCTGGAAGAATCGTTCGGCGAAGGGTTAAGGGGGGGAGTCAGGTTTTGACAGGTCGTGGAACGTGGTGGTTGAGGATGCTAATAAGAGCATAACGTGATGGTGGTCTTGCAGTAAGGTCAGAGCTTACTGGGAAACGATATATCAATGAATTGAAAAGGATGTTTAAAATAACGTTTGTCAAAAAAACCCCAAAAAACCAGAAGCTTTCCTTTGGGGGATTATAGGGACAGAACTACCCCCAACTGTGCAGAAATTCATTCATCTGTGCGACTACAGTGGCAAGAATGTTCCTTGCCCCAAAATGGAAAGAAGCAGAAATCCAAGCAAAGAAAGAATGGACACAAAAACTTATGGAATATTCAGAAACTTACCGGAAAAATAAGAAATCAAGAGAGCAAACTTTTCTTTAATAAAAGAATGCAAATGGCTTATTTACAGATGAATTGTAAACAGATAAGAACATTGGCAGGGTTCTTGTAATAACCCTGCAGTTTTTTAAAGTGGAAGAATAAATGAGCAAAATAAGTTAATTTGGATATGCAGAAGATATTAAAAAGAAATTTAAGGAACCGCAGGAAGAGGGGGAAGGAAGTCAAGTTTTGAAATGTTAAAACAGGCATAGGCAAACTCCAGCCCTCCAGATGTTTTGGAACTACAGTTCCCATCATCCCTAGCTAACAGGACCAGTGGTCAGGGATGATGGGAATTGTAGTCCCAAAACATCTGGAGGGCCGGAGTTTGCCTATGCCTGTGTTAAAATGATTGTAAAAGTAGTGAAATGTATAAAACTGAAATGCATATTTAAAAAAAAATAATTAAGAGAATAAGGTGAGCATTTCTGGCCAGCATCCTGTTCTCAGAGTCAGTGGCGAACGAAGCCACTTGGCTGCCAGGAGCGGCAAAACCAGGGGTACCCCCTGGGGATGGAGTGCCGCTGCAGAGCATGCATGCGCGGTGCCGCTGCAGAACACTCATGCGTCATACAGAGCAGCGCATGTGCGCTCCACAGTGCCACCGCGGTCAACCCCGCGAGCAAGCAGCCTCGCTCCGCAGCTTGCTCGCGGGGTTTGCCGCAGCGCCGAGCAGGTTTGTGGGCAAGGTGCGGAGTGAGGCTGCCTCGCTCCGTGGCTTGCTCGCGGGGTTTGCCGCTGCAGAGCGCGCATGCACCGCTCTGTATGACGCATGCACGCTTCGGAGCGGCGGCATGTGCGCGCGCTCCGCAGCGGCAAACCCCGCGAGCAAGCCACGGAGCGAGGCAACTTGCTCGTTGGGTTTGCCGCGACGTCGCTCTGCAGCGCGCATACGTATGCGCGCTACGGAGCGGGCCCTCACCTCCGCCCCAGTCTTAAAAAGGAAAGCGCACAGTGAGCAGGTTTGCAACGAGCAAACCGTCGGCGCGTGCTTTCTACTGGGTGGCAGGGCTCAGCTTGGGCATCACGGGGGGTGCGCGCCAAGTGTCACCCCTCCTCCAGGGTGGCGCCCAGGGCACACTGCCCCCAACGCCCCACCCTTCCTATGTCACTGCTCAGAGTGGAGGCTCTTTCCCTAAAGCGCCAACCTGGTGCCCTCCAAGGGCAGCCAAAATGATCAAGGGGTTGGAGAGAAAGTTTGCAGTGTTTGGGACTTTTTCGTCCGGAGAACGGGCGAGGAAGAGGCGGCAGGAGAGGAGCTTAGAAAATCGTGCGCCGCATGAAGCGGACGGACAAATGTCCTTCTCCTTCTCTCATAATGCCAGAACCTGCAGACTTCCAAGGAAGCTGAATGTTGGCAGCTTCAGGACAGATGGAAGAAAGTCCTTCTGGTTGGCAGTTGTGAGAACAGGATGCGGGCCAAGATCATGAAGCCCTTTGGCCTGATCTAGAAGGCTCTTCTACGTTCTTAAGGCAGCAAGAAAAAGCTGCCTTCTCCAATTAGGGGTTCCCCAGATATTTCAGGTATTTGCAGCTGGCCTTGCCACCTGGGGCTGATGGCACCTGCAGCCTAAAACGCCAGGAAGGTTCCCCTGGGTCGGAGAAGGCCGGCAACCCTCCCTGCAGGTCGGAAACAACGGGGCACGGAGTTTTTGGGTGGCGGGCACAGCTTGACCCTCTTGCCCTCTGTGCCCCTTTTCTTGCCCTGGCAGAGCGACCAAGCCCCACGCAGCCAGAGCAGGACGGAATACAAGGACCAGCTTGAGCTCCCAGAGTGGGCAAGGAGAGCGGAAGAGCGGAAGGTGGGAATGGCGGCAAGTGCAGGGAGGGAAGACGGAAGCGAGGTAGGCATGACGTACAGGACAGGTGCTGATCAGGAGTTCGGTGGGACATCCATGTGCTTCAGCTCTGCATTAGCAGGACGGAGAGCGCCAGGGTGGTTGTAAAGGGTCCAGTCAAATATGCATGCAAAGTGCCTTGGTAGCCAGTATTAAGTTTTTACTGGCCAGCTTCGAACCCCAGCCAAGCCGCGGACTGGCGTAACAATATTGTATACATTTATGAATACAGATATTCTTTGGAGAAGTTTATATAACTCACAGACTGCTCTCAGGGTGATCAGTAAACTGGTTCGCTTGCAGGGAGATTAGATGACGTTGGGCTATTTAATGTGGCACTCGTTCCGGGGAAACTAGATGACGTGATGTCGAAGCAAGAGCCGGTCCACACTTTCCAGTGTGCTTTCCCATTACTTTCCTTATCACAATCCATCTGAAGGGAAGTGAATTTGTGTCACAATCGCAGAATCGTAGAAATGTGGAGTTGGAAAGGGACCCCCAAGGGTCATCTAGTCCAACCCTCTGCAGTGCAGGAATCTTGTACAGTACCAGACAGATTTCCTTATCACAATCAGGAAGGGAAGTGAATTTGTGGCCATTCAAAATGTGGAGTTGGAAGGGACCTCTGCTTAAAAACCTCCAATGAAAGAGAGTCCTGGGACCTCTGACTGAACTGAGGGATCCCAGCCTGCACAGGATTCCCCGCCTCCAGAACCAGCTGAGCCGGGGCCAGGGCTTGAGCCAAGGATCCCCACCTGTCATCCCCAACGGCTCAGCAGAGTGCTCTGCCATGGGAGGGAGGACCAGCCTGCAGGTGCTCCACTCCCAGTTCTTCCTAACCCACCAGCCTCTCCTGAGCTGCAGAGGCTCAGGGCAGAGAGGCGAAGAGAGCTGTGCCTAGGAGGAGTCGCCTCCAGGCCCGGAAGAGGCGAGTCTCCGGAGGATCGGGGCCGCCCTAAGCATAGGGCCAGATAAAAGCCAGCCAGACCCAGCCCAAGTGTAACAGTTGCAGATGCTCAACCTGCCACTGATTCGACTCCTCCTTTGGACCCTCCAGAGCTTGGAGCTTCACGACAAACCCTTGGGGCCAAAAGAGTCAAGCCTTCCACTGTCAAACGGCTCTGGCCACCAGAAAGTTCTTCCTGAAGTTGAGTCGGAATCTCCTTTCTTGTAACAAGAAGCCACTGATTCGACTCCTACCCTCCAGAGCAGGAGAAAACAAGCCTGTTCCGTCTTCCAGGGACAGCCCTTGAGATATTTGAAGATGACTCTCCTGTCTCCCCTCAGTCTCTTTTCCAGGCTAAACATACCCCCAGCTCCTTCAACCATTCCTCATCAGGCTTAGTTTCCAGACCCTTGATCATCTTGGTCGGCCTCCTCTGCACATGTTCCGACTTGTCAATATCCTCCTTAAATTGTGGTGCCCAGAACTAGACACCGTATCCCAGGTGTGGTCTGACCAAGGCAGAATAGAGCGGGACCAGGACATCCCTTGACCTGGACATTAGTCTTCTGTTGACGCAGCCAAGAATAGCATTTGCTTTTTTTGCTGCTGCATCACACAGGACACCCCCCCCCCCACTATGGTAACTGCACACCTGAATCTGAGAGGTTGCATCTGCAGAACGTGGTCCCATTTGGGGAACTGCCCCACCAACCTCAGTCCGGCCCCGACTTGCCTGTCTTATTTTTGACCACCAGTCCGGGGGGTGGGGGGGAGCTCTGCCTGTCAGATTTTCCCTCCTTCTTCACTCCAGGGCTTCTGCTTGCCAAACTTAGCAAAGGGGAAGAGGATTGGGATGAAACTAGAATCAATTGGCCGTGGCTAGACGCGGATGGCGCTGTGGTCTAAACCACAGAGCCTAGGGCTTGCCGATTAGAAGGTCAGCGTTCCCCTTGACGGGGTGAGCTCCCGTTGCTCGGTCCCAGCTCCTGCCACCTAGCAGTTCGAAAGCACGTCAAAGTGCAAGTAGATAAATAGGTACCGCTCCGGCGGGAAGGTAAACGGCGTTTCCATGCGCTGCTCTGGTTCGCCAGAAGCGGCTTAGTCATGCTGGCCACATGACCCGGAAAACTGTCTGCAGACAAACGCCGGCTCCCTCGGCCTATAGAGCAAGATGAGCGCGCAACCCCAGAGTCATCCACAACTGGACCTAACGGTCAGGGGTACCTTTACCCAGGGGTGTAGCAAGGTAAATTGGCACCCGGGGGCAAAAAATTTTTGTCAACCCCCCCCGAGCATGGGAAGGTCAGTGGCCTGGTGCGAAAATTTCTTGTCAACCCCCCATTGATTCCCCCCCCACAAAAATGGTTTTACGTTATTTCATATTTTCTTACAAAGGAATAATAACAAGTAATAATAATAATAATAATAATAAAAACTTTTATTTATATCCCGCCCTCCCCGGCCAAAGTCGGGCTCAGGGTGGCTAACATCAGATACATAACATTGGTATAAAATCAAACAATAATTAAATTACCTCCTAAAAACATCTCAAAATCAAATTAAAGTCTAATTAGATGGCTTTCCACAGGGTTAGGGTTGGGAACAGTAAGTGCTCCACTGAACTGAAATTTCAGCCTTCACGACATAGGAAAACAGCCAAGTGAACAGCTATTTTGGTGGAGGAGGGTCAAGATATTAACCGATATGCATGAAATTTCATATATAGCTATATAATCCCTAGTATAGTAAGATAAGACCTTCGGAGCCAGGCATTTTCAAAATAATAATAATAATAATAATAATAATAATAATAATAATAATAATAAAATGTTCCTTGATTATTTGTCACCCCCTCCATTATGGAACACGGGGCGGCCCGCCCCCCTTGCTACGCCCCTGCCTTTACCTTTACCTAGCCAGTGGCTCTGGCGGCACCTGCTGTTGGCCTGCATGCCTCCTGCCCTACCGAGTCCCGATGGTCACCAGCAAACTGCTCCTGCATCCCGCTAAGACCCCATGCCTCAGAAAGGTACGCAAAGGGATGCCCAACTTGTCCGCTTACCCTCTGCGCTTCCTTCTTCTCTGGCAGCACGACCAAACCCAGGACATCCTGCGAGAGATGGAGAGTAAGTGTTGGATCAGCCAGAACGAACGGGAGCAGCTGCACGAGGAATTGCGGATGTGCAAGGAAGAGATTGAGAGACTGAACGGCACCATCCCCATCGGCGGACGGGTAATTCTTCCGAGGCGTTTGGGCTCGTGTGTGTGTGCGCAGGTTGCTCTGCTCGGTCCAGTGGGGAGCTGGGGGCTGGAGCAACCTTTTCCCCCAAAGTAGGGGTGATTGATTGATTGATTGATTGATTGATTGACTGGTTTCATTTCTATGCCGCTTCCCGTTCAAACGAATCCCAAAGCAGCTTACAAGTAACAAACAGCAATAGCATGAACATCACAAGTACCGCATGAATCAGATAATCACGGGAAAGTTTGAATTTGGGTGCAAAACCTTTCCGAAACACAGCTCTCCTCTCCAGACACGCTTTTAACAACCAGACGTCTCCGTGTGTCCACGGGGACATATTAATCGTTTTATATGTTCATTTCATTAAAATTTATGCACCGTTTGATGGGGGGGAGAGACATACCTCAACGCGGTATACAAAGCGAACGGAAAAATAAAATTAGCGGTAACAGCAATTCTTTGAAACATTCAAAAGATAAAACCAGCAAGAAACTCGAAGGCAGGTTAAAACGTACTGTACATCCGTGTTCTGCATGTCTGGGTAGGCTTGACCAAACAGAAATGTTTCTCGCAGGCGCTGAAAAGTATGTAGGGAAGGCACCTTCCTGATGTCAATGGGCAGGGAGTTCCAAAGTGTAGGTGCCGTTGCACGAAAAGATTGATTTCTTACAAATGCAGAACAGGTATTACGCGGCACTTATAGCAGCGCCAGATACTACGTGGGGATCGGTCGTCGTTGCGCTTTTGGGGGTGCTGTGCTCACAAACGCCAGACAACAGGGTTCGGGAGACACAGCAATTGCTGCATAACGTCTCTTGTGGTTGCTTTTTTAAAACACACACACACACACACTGACTCCAATTCCAGCACAATCGCAATCCTGAGCATTCCCCTTTCCTGAGAGAGCCAGTGTGGTGTAGTGGTTAAGAGCGGTGGACTCGTAATCTGGTGAACCGGGTTCGCGTCTCCGCTCCTCCACATGCAGCTGCTGGGTGACCTTGGGCTAGTCACACTTCTCTGAAGTCTCTCAGCCCCACTCACCTCACAGAGTGTTTGTTGTGGGGGAGGAAGGGAAAGGAGAATGTTAGCCGCTTTGAGACTCCTTCGGGTAGTGATAAAGCGGGATATCAAATCCAAACTCTTCTTCTTCTTCTCTTCTTCTTCTTCTTCTTCTTCTTCTTCTTCTTCTTCTTCTTCTTTCTTCTTCTTCTTCTTCTCCTCCTCCTCCTCCTCCTCCTCCTCCTCCTGGTGGGTGGTAGGAATTCTGCATAACCAGACCCCAAAAATATTTGTGCAGAGTCGTAGCATACAGGCAGCTTTGAAGCAGGTTCCGGGCCCGAAATTTCAAACCCCCGTCCCACAGGGGCAGCCGAGACACCCTGTGGCCTAACTTTCTTTCTTTCTTTCTCTCTCTCTCTCCTCTCTCTCTCTCCTCCCCTGCCTCGGCTCATCTCCCCTCCGTGGTGTTTGTGGCGTCCCCTCCACCCTCCATCCCACGCTCTCCCTCCCCACACCGCCACCCACTCCCACCCCCCCTCCCGGAACCCCACAGGCCCCCCATGCGCCCGACCCTCCCGCCACCATCTCCCTCCCTCTCATAGGACTGGTTGTCATAGTAGCTCTGCTTTGGTGCTGGCGGGCTGAGATGTCCTCCTAAACTCCCCGAATCAGGTACTGGTATCGTCCGCTTGGTCTGTGCTTCGCTTGCGTCCCCTGCATGCAGCGAGGACCCCCCCTTCCCCCGTCCCCAACATCTGGTTGCTTTGTCCCCCTGTCACCATCCCTCTTGCAGTCACACCCATGCACCTGCCCTGCATCCCCCCGCCTCCTTCCCCAACCCATCGCCTGCTCCACTGCTTGTTCCCTCTTCACATCAAATCATTCCCCCGTGGTTGCATTTCCCCCCCTACGGTGAGGCAAAGCAGCAACAATCCAATTCCATTTTTTAATATATATATATATATATATATATAAAGACTGGGTTAGGAAAGACTTTCCAGAGGTTTTGGGCCATTCCATTGTCACGGGTGGGACACATGGACCATGTTTGTTGGTATTCACACATGTGTAACCATGTAAATATACATAAAAATTAACGTATTTTTCACTGCATAGGACGCACTGGACCATAGGGCGCACCTCATTTTTAGAGGAGGAAACAAGGGAAAAAATATTTTTCTGGTTTTCCTCCTCTAAAAGCCCTGTTTTTTTGAGGATCAGCTAAAAGTTTTGCAGCTTTTTTGCAAAGGGAAAAGCCCTGGTTTTTTGAGGATCAGCTAAAAGTTTAGCGTTTTTTTGTTGGTTTTTTTTGCAAAGGGAAAAGCCCTGGTTTTTTTTGAGGATCAGCTAAAAGTTTTGCAGCTTTTTTTTTGCAAAGGGAAAAGCAAAGCTCCTTTTGCAAAGGGGGAAAAGCAAAGAGGAAAAGCCCCATTTTTATGGGGTTCAACTCACATTTCTGCAGCTTCTGAAGGAAAGGGAGCCATTTCTACAGTTTCCAGACAGATAATCTAATCAGCCAGTCACATGTCGCTGGGGAAACAAACAACCTCCCTCTGCAGCACATTCAACAAAGGAGGGCGGGGCTGAAAGGGAGCCGGGACTCTTATCTCTCTCCCGATCTCTTGCTGATCAGCTGCTGAGCGGGGTCCTTTCAACACCCCTTTTCTCTTTGTAAAATAAAAAGCACTATCTGCTTTTGGCCCCTGGGCAATTCGGCTCCAGGGACCACCATTCGCTCCATAAGACGCACAGGTATCTCCCCTTACTTTCTAGGAGGAAAGTGCGTCTTATGGAGCGAAAAATACGGTATATAAAAAAGACTTTGGGTTAGGAAAGCCTTTCCAGAGGTTTTGGGCCATTCCATTGTCACGGGTGGGACACTTTGACCATGTTTTTTGGTATTCACACATGTGTAACAATGTAAATATACATAAAAATTAACAACCAAAATTTAAACTATGTTCTTAATAAGATACTGAACATTTTACTAATTTTTTAATTATTTTTATGGATATTTTTGACAATTTTATTAAATGTTAAAGTATTGTCACGGGTGGGACAAAAAAAGGACATGGAGCTTGAGATAAGTTTGATTTATGGAAAAACTCTGTGAGTTGGGAGGTGAATCAATGATAAACTCAGCATATCTGTTTAAATCAATGTTTATTGGTTACAACTATGCAATCAGAAATTAAGTTTAAGAAATTTAACGATACAAAATTAAGGGGAAAATGCTGTCACGGGTGGGACAATCATCAGAAAACTTTTAACTTGAACACTTCTGTGAAGACTACGTGGGTGGACTTTTGAAAAGAAGGTCCATAAACTAAACTTCTTTTGTCTTTAGCTTTAAAAAAATGGTTAGACTTGAATCTTCCTCACCAAAGTCCAGCGCTCCTCTAGCATTCTTATCAGGCTCATTTTTCATGGAATGGCCCTTTTCCAGCTGGGGCTGATGGGAGCTCCAGGCCAGTCTTCCTCAAACTCAGCCCTCCGGATGTTTTGAGACTACAATTCTCATCATCCCTGACCACTGGTCCTGCTTGCTAGGGAGTTGTAGGTCAAAAACATCTGGAGGGCCGAGGTTGAGGAAGCCTGCTCTACGCAGCGCCAAATTTATGTACAGGTGAAACTCGAAAAATCAGAATATCGTGGAAAAGCATATAATGAGCATATAATGCCAGTCCTGGCTGCCAATTAGTTTCCCCCAACTCAAAGTGCTGCTTTTGACCTATAAGCCTTAAACGGCTCAGGACCGCAATGCCTCAAGGTCCGCTTCTCCCCATATGAACCGACCTGGACCCTGAGATCATCCTCCGAGGCCCAGAGGGTGGCAACACAAGATAGCTCAGTTGGTTAGAGCGTGGTGCTGATATCGCCAGGGTTGCAGGTTCGATCCCCGTATGGGGCAGCTGCATATTCCTGCATTGCTGGGGGTTGGACTGGATGTTCCTCAGGGTCCCTTCCAGCTCTACAATTCTGTGATTCTAACAGGGCCTTTTCTGCAGTGGCCCCGTTTGTGGAATTCTCTCCCCAGGAGAGGCTCGCCTGGCACCTTCATTTAGGCATAACAACGACAATAATATTAACCAGGCAAAAACATTCCTCATTTGGTTGATCCGATTTACATCCTATGCCCTTTCAAAATGATTTTTTTGGGGGGGGGAGGTATTGGGTTGCTGTTTTTTTTTATTTTTATAAGGTATTTTGTGGTTTTATATCTTGATTTTATTCTGTGAACAGCCCTGAGACCTCCCCCCCCAGTATAGGGTGTTGTATAAAATCAATTAACAACAACAACAACAACACTTTGTTTATTTATACGCCTTCCATCTGACTGGGTTACCCCAGCCACTCTGGGTGGCTTCAGACAGTCGAAAACGTTCCTCTTCAACCAGGCTTTTGACAGAAAAAACATAGAGTTGGAAGGGACCACCAAGGTCATCTTTTACCCGATGCGGGTCTCGAACCCACAACCCTGGTATAGCTACTGACTGAGCTATAGCAGCTTGTAACTTCCGATGGCTTTTCAGAATAAGGGAGGATGCTTCAACGTATTTCTCCCACCTGGTTTTAACGCATGTCTTTTTTCTTTCTTTCTTTCGTAAGTCGCTTTGAGTTGCCCTGGTATATAAATAACTGAGCTACCAGCTCCGAAATAAATAAGTAAATAAGTAAGTAAACAAACAGACAGACAAACAAACAAACAAATAAGTAAATAAATAAGCAAATAAATAAGTAGATAGATAGATAGATAGATAGATAGATAGATGGCTGAGCTACCAGCCTTCCTAGGAATCACCTTCATAAGAACCATAAATCCAGTGGCCCTTCAGTATAGCATCCTGTTCTCACAGTGGCCAACCAGATGTTTGGTGGCGATCCAGCAAGCAGGATTCGAACAGGTGCCGCTGATCACGCCCCCCCGCGGCGCGTGCCGAAAGCGCGGGTTGCAATGCACGCCTGCGGATGTCAGTGCGGTTCAGTTAACTCTAGTGCACGGAGTGGGGCGGAGCGAGAGTGGGTTTTAAGGCTCCGTCGCTGACTCCCCCCCCCCACTTCTCCTTCTCCTTCTCCTTCCCTGCAGGTCCCAGCTGGAGGGATGAAGCCCCTCGCTCTCTTCGCCATCCTTGCCGGGGGCCTGCTCCTCTACCCATGCGTCAAGAGATACAGCAGCATCTGGACGCCGCCCTGAGCAGACTGCGCACCCGCACGCACGCCCTGAGCAGAGAGGGCCCCTTGTGCCACGTACCCCTCCCCACCCCAACTCTGTGAGAACTGAGCACCTCCCCCTGCCCCTCCCCACACCCTCCCCCATTCACCCAACCACTGCCCCGAAGGCAGGCCTCGCCATCCGCCACACCAAGCGCCACTCATCTTCAGTTATCCTGCGCGGAAGACCATTCCCCTCCCACACCGCTGCCTCCCTTTCCTGCTTCTGCTGAGGATGAGCTGAGGCGGGTTTCGGGGGGGGGGTCTTGCAAGTGGGATTCCAGCTCCACACCTGACCTGACCTTTCCCCTGCACCCGGGGACCTCTGGGGTGTGGTCCTCCGTCTCCCCATCACTGGTCCCGACTTGGAGGAGCCTGGGCGTTGGCTGGGAGGGAAGAGAGATGGCGGCTATGAGTCCCGAGTCCCTCTCACCTCCTGGTGCCCCCCCTCCCCGGGAAAGAGCAGGACCTAGGGACCCCATGGTACCTCTCCCCTCCTTTACCTCCCCTCCCAGGCTCTTCTGCGCCAGCCCAACAGGGCAATTGAGAGCAATACCTGGTGTAGGGCGCTGCCCTCTGGGAGGCCGACCTCTGCAATAACCGGAAGGGACCTGATGTGCTTCCCCAGCAGGAAAAGTTGGCAGCCAGGGCCGGGATGAAGAGGTGCGTGGAACAGCGGGGGCGATTTCCTCTAGGCAATATTTAAAGTCTTGTTTCAACACTGTGAATCGGGAAGCAACTTCCGAGCTACGGAGGAAGGGGCCCGGAGCAGAACAGATCGACCTGTGAATTCGTTTCATTCTCCGCTCCATCAGTGATACCTTTCTCACTCCTCCCGATCCCCAGGCCGGATTCTGAATCTATGCATTCCACCCCAGCTCCGTCCCCTTCCTCTTTCTCCACCGTCGTCTCGTCCCTGAGCTGCACACCGTTTCCTCCTGGCCCTAGGAACGCTCACAGAGTTCATTTGTGTGTGAGTGTGTGTGTGTGTGTGTGTCCCAGTGTACGCTCTTTGCACCTTCGACGCAGGTATGATGGTTCGGGGACCACCAGGATGCAGAGAGGTCCGGAATAGGCCTGCTTGGGTCCCCCGGGACTGTCCTCGTCCGACAGCGCTTCCAGCAATCGAGGCCCCACCCAAGTAGCAACGGGTGGGGGAGCCACGGCATGTGGACTGTAGCGCAGCCCTCCAGGATCTGGGGGGCCAGATCCTTGTACTGCATGTTTCGTGGGCACCCCCCCTCCGTCACCTCACGGTCCGTTGCCCCTTCCCCACCTCTTCCACGTCTCGTTCGTCGAGCTCTGTTCCTGACTTCCGTCCGAGAAGGGGGCCACCCCCGAAAAGCCACTGGAGACCTTCTGCAGATCTTTCTCTTTTGTCTTTGTTCTATGTTGTAACTCAGTAAAAAAGAAAAAAAAAAGGAAATGGGGAAAAAAGACCTTTCTAAATACACAGGGCTTGGCTCTGTTCTTTTCCTGGTTGCGATATTCCGTGTGAAGGCAGTGTGGGAATGTTCAGGGTGTCAGGAGAGGATATATTGTTTATTAATATCCTTCCCAACTTGCGCTAGCAAGTTCCTTTACTTAGCAGAGTCCATTCCAGAGAGCCAGTGTGGTGTAGTGGTTAAGAGTGGCAGACTTGTAATCTGGTGAACCGGGTTCGCTTCCCCGCTCCTCCACATGCAGCTGCTGGGTGACCTTGGGCTAGTCACACTTCTCTGAAGTCTCTCAGCCCCACTCACCTCACAGAGTGTTTGTTGTGGGGGAGGAAGGGAAAGGAGCATGTGAGGCGCTTTGAGACTCCTTCGGGTAGTGAGAAAGTGGGGTATCAAATCAAATCCAAAATCTTCTTCCCCTTTATACAGCAGAAAACTAGTTGCAAACTTGTGTGTGTTTCTTAAGACAATAAGCAATTCAGTCTGGCTCGTCCAGATTGAAATGTGTTCTGATATTTTCCTGGTAGAGCGGGTAGAGGTACCCCTGACCATTAGGTTCAGTCACGGACGACTCTGGGGTTGCGGCGCTCATCTCACTCTATATGCTGAGTTTGTCCGCAGACAGCTTCCGGGTCATGTGGCCAGCATGACAAAGCCGCTTCTGGCGAACCAGAGCAGTGCACGGAAATGCCGTTTACCTTCCCGTCGGAGTGGTACCTATTTATCTACTTGCACTTTGTGCTTTCGAACTGCTAGGTGGGCAGAGCTGGGACCGAGCAACGGGAGCTCACCCCGTCGCGGGGATTCGAACCGCCGGCCTTCTGATCGGCAAGCCCTAGGCTCTTGGTTCAGACCACAGCGCCACCTGCGTCCCTATTTTCCTGGTAAGACCCCATGAATCCCTCCTAAAAGAATAAAGTCACCACAGTCTTATTCATAAGCAATAAAAAGAAAGTTTGCTGATCAGGAAGAGCACAGTGTGATCCCTGAAGGCAAGCTTTAGGCTTAAAGTTTCAAACTTCTACTAACAGGATTACCCCAAAAGAGTGATGATCTTGGGGGCCAGCAGTTCATTCCAGGAAGTTCGCAGGACGAAAGGAAGCTGGAAGAGAGAGAGAGAGAGAGAGAGAGAGAGAGAGAGAGAGAGAGAGAGAGGCAGCGTGCCTTGGCCTTTTACCAGGTCTGGAAAGATCACACCCACCAACTAGTCACATGCAAAAGGAAGGATGCTCCAGGCCAGGAGGTTTCGAAGTTTCGACTGGCTGGACCAAAAATCCCCTGCATGTCCACTCTAGCAAAACAAGGAATGTTCTACTTGACTGCTCCCAGTGGATTACATCCCACAGGCGGGAGTCGGGAACAGGCCAGCCATAACACACAAGGTGTCAACGAAGAGGACTCTTTATTCAAAGATTGTGAGCACAGCAACGCTTCCCTGTAGGTCTTGCCCCAATGAGGCAGTTGTGGGGACTGAAGGTCCCTGCCTTGCCAAGGCCCTTTCAGGACTCGGCTACATTAGTAAGAAAACAGCGTTTTGAATGAGTTATAAGCATGCAACACCAGATGGCGCCAGAGTGTAAAGAAAATCCTGCGCAATTTTTCCATAGAGTTTTTCTTCTGTTATAACGCTTTAATTTCTGACTTATTTATAGAGGTGTTGTCCCCCCCCCACCCGTGTGTAGATTCACCCTTAGGCTCCTTCTCCCCCAGGTCCTTCCCAGGCAATCTGAGACTCCGACGCCTTGTCTGTCTCTGCTCTGCCCTCTTCATACCTCTGCAGGTTCTGGGAGATCAGAAGGGGAGCTGGTTGCTGCAGGAGGATGAGACCCCTTGGCTTCTTCAGCAACCTGCCCGATCTCTGATTCTTGGCCCCTACTTCCTCTCCAGCCTCCACCTCTGCCTCTGATTCTGAACTTCTCTCTGCGACAGCCTCTCCCTGCTCACTAAACCCTGTTGCCTCCAGCTTCTGGCACCTCCTCCTCCCAGTCTGCTCCCTCTTCTCCCTCTGACACTCATTGTTGTCCCACCACCAGTCCCCTGGCCTTCTTCCCCCGGGGGAGTTCCCCAGCTTGTGCCTCCCATTGCTCCTTTGCATCTAGACAGTCCATGACATCCTGTCTTGACAACACACACTGAAGCATCTCGGGAAATTGCCTTAGCCCTGAATCAGAACATTGCTCCATTTAGTTCAGCATTGCCTGCACTGCCTGGCAGCAGCTCGATGGGGGATTGTTGGGGATTGAATCTAGGACCTCCCTGCAGATTATAGAATCATAGAGCTGGAAGAGACTCCAAGGGTCATCTAGTCCAGCCCACTGCAATGCAGGAATTCTCAACTAACTCATCCATGACCGACGGCCATCCTACCTCTGCTTTTAAACCTCCAAGGAAGGAGAGTCCACCAACTTCTGAGGGAGTCCGTTCCACTGTCAAACAGTGGGAGATACTCTCCCACAGAGCTATGACCCCTCCCCAAATCCTGCTGTCTGAACAAAGACCTCTCTGCTTGCAATTCTGCTGCTGTTGCTACGAAGCGGATTTTTAAAACTGCACGATATAATAAAAATGTAAGAGCGTTGTCACGCTGCAGTTCGCATGGCTGCCGACAGGTGGCGATGTAACTACAGTATGACAACAAACTGGGCTCTTGGCAGCGTGGGATGGTGTGGAAGGGGGAGCTGGGGTCAGGCGAGTGGGTGGGCTGTTGGGTGGCTGGGCAGTTGGCCCAAGCAGGCAGGCAGGCACCCCAGGAGAACTGCAAAAATTGGGTGACATGTCAATTGCATTTGGAGAGCTCTCAGGAGAAGAGGTAATGTACGGAAGTGAGAGCTGGACCATAAGGAAGGCTGATCGCCGAAGAATTGATGCTTTTGAATTATGGTGCTGGAGGAGACTCTTGAGAGTCCCATGGACTGCAAGAAGATCAAACCTATCCATTCTTAAAGAAATCAGCCCTGAGTGCTCACTGGAAGGACAGATCCTGAAGTTGAGGCTCCAGTACTTTGGCCACCTCATGAGAAGAGAAGACTCCCTGGAAAAGACCCTGATGTTGGGAAAGATGGAGGGCACAAGGAGAAGGGGACGACAGAGGACGAGATGGTTGGACAGTGTTCTCGAAGCGACTAGCATGAGTTTGGCCAAACTGCGGAGGCAGTGGAGGATAGGGGTGCCTGGCGTGCTCTGGTCCATGGGGTCACGAAGAGTCGGACACGACTGAACGACTGAACAGGAGAAGAGGTGTCTTGGTCAAGGTGGAAAGCGACAGGATGTGGGGATGGGTGCAGGGGTTGGTGGGTGAAGCGATTCAGACCAGGGTTCAAATCCCTCAAATCAGCCACAGGGGGCCTGCCACTGCACCTCTCAGCCTAATCTACCTCGCAGGGTTGTTGTTGGGGGGGGGGCTTCAGTGAGGAGCGAGGAAGAGCCACAGATGTCACCTTCAGTTCCTTGGAGAAGAAGGTGGGATATTAGTATAATCCATCAAAAAAAAGAAGAAGCAAACAGTTGCCTGATCAAAAAACTTAAAACTGTGCCCTAGGCATAGAAAGGTCTACAAAGTCCTGCAAGTTCCTCCTGCAGCTGCTTCTTGGCCTGTTGTGGCTCAGAACAAGTTTTCCTCCCTCTCTCCTAACCCTGGAATTCAGGGGCATGCAGTGAAGGGGAAGGTGGGAAGATTCAGGACAGATAAAAAAGAAGCACCCCTTCCTGCAGCCCTTAGTTAACCTGTGGAACCCCCTCCCACAGGAAGACATGATGTCCACCAAACTGGATGGTTTAAAAGCGGATTGGATGAATTTATGGAAGGAGGGGGGGGGCTACTGATGGCTGTTAGACAGGATGGCTATACTTTGCCCACCACTGTCAGAGGCAGCGACCCCTCTGAATACCAGTTGCTGGAAAGCACAGGAGGAGAGAGCGCTCTTGTGTTCGAATCCTGCTTGCAGGTTTCCCAAATGAAGCATCTGGTCGGCCCCTGTGAGAACAGGATGCTGGGCTAGACGGGCATTGGGCCTGATCCAAGAGGCTCTCCTTACATTCTTACGCATTAACGAGGATTTTCAAAGCTTCTCGGGATCCCACTTGACCAGACCTTGCTTGGGCAGCATGAAAAAAGCCCTGGGGCCTTCGAGGAGCGGCAGAGAAGCGCCAACGGCTGCGATGTCTGTGGGTCAAATGAGCCGGCAGGCTCCGAAAGGTCCACGTGAGTCACAGGTCTATAATTGCTGCCCCAGGTGGCCGGAGGAATGAGATGGATGCCTGCCAGAGGTGCTCACTGGGACGGCCGCGGCTCAAAATGCTCATCCACCTCCCAGCCTATTCCTCAGTCTCCCCCTTGGAAGAGGCGAAGGGGCCGCTGCCTCTCTGGCGCATGACTTGCTTCAGAGCGTCTGGAGCACAAACTGTTCTCCTCAGGGGCTGCACATGCCGTTTCTTACTCACAAGTTCCTCTCCGAGGCCAGGTGCTCTGGGACAGAACCTCATCGGCTATATCGAGCGAGGAGCATGGCCCCAGGCCAGCCGCTGGCCAGCCCTTCACCCAACCGGAGAATGAAATGTGTGTGTGTGTGTGTGTGTGTGTGTGTGTGTATTTGGGGTGGAGAGGAGGAGGGAAAATAAACGGCGAGTTTTAGGAGGCTGTGGTCTAAACCACAGAGCCCAGGGCTTGCCGATGATTAGAAGGTCGGCGGTTCGAAATCCCCGCGACGGGGTGAGCTCCGTTGCTCGGTCCCAGCTCCTGCCAACCTAGCAGTTCGAAAGCACGTCAAAGTGCAAGTAGATAAATAGGTACCGCTCCGGCGGGAAGGTAAACGGCGTTTCCGTGCGCTGCTCTGGTTCGCCAGAAGCGGCTTTGTCATGCTGGCCACATGGACCCGGAAGCTGTACGCCGGCTCCGTCGGCCAATAAAGCGAGATGAGAGCCGCAACCCCAGAGTCATCCGGGACTGGACCTAACGGTCAGGGGCCCCTTTACCTGTACCTTTTTATTTTCATCGGAGAAATGTTGGAGGGTATGCTATTTGGGGTACAACATCCAGCCCTAAGCTGGCAATTGCAGGGTGCACAATTACGTTCCACTGCGGGGTCTCACACAGCAAAGGATCCATATCCTAATGGAATCGGGCTTTCTTTCAGCAAGGAAGGCAACAATAAAATGCACAGGGAGGTGTGGGGTGAAAATATCATATTTGCAACTCCATCTAACTTCCCTGCAAACGAATCGCAATAGATGTTGATGTTGTCTGATCTCCCTCCAGACCAATCAGGAACAATCTACTCAGTGGTGTCACAATGGGGGGCGGTGTGCCCCAGGCGCCATGTCGGGTGTGTGTGTGTGACAAGAAGGCACCCCACGGAGGCTTGCGGCGGCACGAGCAGCCATCGCGCCTCCGCAGCCGCATGTGGAGGATCCTCCGTTCGTGGCTGCAGCCGTGAGCAAAGGACCCTGGTGCTGGCGGCAAACTGCTATGTACAGCACATGTGTGGCATTGCATGCATGTGCTGTATGTAACACTGCCGCACATGCGCTGTACATAGCGGTTTGCTGCCTGCGCCGCTCGAGCGCTGTACGGATGGCGGTGGGATCCCTCTGTCGCCGCTACAGCCGTGAGCAGAGGATCCCGGCACCGTCCTTACAGTGCTGGAGTGCTGCTGCCGGCAAACCACTATGTACGGTGCATGTGCGGTGTCACTATGTACGGCGCATGCGTCGTACATAGCGACGCCCCACCTTGGGTGTCACGATGCCTTCATTCGCCCCTGAATCTACAGTATGTTTGCGGGGGGGCTGATTGTTTCCCCACTGTGCTTTGGGACACCTCCTAATACAGTGTAACCCTTCACCTCAGCCACGTGCTAATAAAGCTTGAGAAAACTAAGAATTTGCTCACCGAAAGCTGCCGCCACTCATGGTTAGGTAGAAGCACAAGGAAGTTTTGCCTAAACGTGAATGCGTGGAACCCCTCTTATTAGAGGGGCTCAGAGGGGAAATGGCTGTAAGAGGAACAAGGTCAACACCCCCAAAGTGTTGTGAAAAGTTCTTCTTCTTTGGCGATCCCTCGTAGCCGAGTAAGATTGTCTTCCATAAACACGGTTTTAACAGTGAGTCCGTAAGTGACTGTGGAGGCCAATTCTGGATCCACACGTCCTTCCACAGTGGGGACATAGGTTTCCAGGCGGGAGTTGATCACGGTGAGGGTTTGCCAAGCGTGCCTTCCTCTTAGCACGTTTCTCCCTTGCGTCCTGAGTTCGAGCGTCTTCAAAGCCCACGACACCTTTGGTCAAGGCTGTTCTCCAACTGGAGCGCTCGCAGGCAAGTGTTTCCCAATTGTTGGTGTTTATACTACATTTTTAAAAATTTGCCTTGAGACAGTCTTTAAACCTCTTTTGTTGACCACCGGCATTACGCTTTCCATTTTTAAGTTCGGAATAGAGTAGTTGCTTTGGAAGACGATCATCGGGCATCCGCACAACATGACCAGCCCAACGAAGTTGATGTCGAAGAATCATTGCTTAAACGCTGACACTCTTTCGACAGAAAAAATAAATTAAAACTTCATGGAGGCATCCTCGGTCAAACCACTGGCACCTCTTAGACTATGTTATTGTCCGTGCTAAAGATTGCCAGGATGGGAAAGGTTAAGCCTGCTTGAAAATTATAAGTCTTGCTCTGAGAACTGGACGGTCAACTTATTTTGGAAACTGGCAGCTCGGATTTGGAAGTAGGAACTTGAGGCTGGAAGGATGTCTCCTAGGATAAATGCAGGAGGTCAACAGTGAAGCCCTAACGCTGAAGAAAGTCCTCTTGAATTCAGTGGGGCTTCCTCCCAGGTCAATGGAGTTAGGGTTGCACCTTAAAGCTTCTGACATTTGAGGTGTGGACAAACCTGCATCCAGAGCCTCATATGCAATCCATTAGGAACATGGAACTCTGCACAATTGCAGGCTTTCCCGTTCATTTCAATGCAGCGGAGAAGTCCTGCGTGTGTGAAATGTAATGGGGAGCAACCCCTCCACTGTTGCTGAAAGGGGGAGCAGAGGTGCCGAAATCTAAGCAATTCTGCAGGAAAAAACAACCTAACATTTTTGTAACCATTGCCTGACCATCGCGTAGGTAGACCCCTTGAAATTAATGGGCCTAAGTTATCTATGATGAGAGATATGACTTGGTTTTGTTTAGTCGTGTAGTCGTGTCCGACTCTTCGAGACCCCATGGACCAGAGCACGCCAGGCACTCCTGTCTTCCACTGCCTCCCGCAGTTTGGTCAGACTCATGTTGGTAGCTTCGAGAACACTGTCCAACCATCTCATCCTCTGTCGTCCCCTTCTCCTTGTGCCCTCCATCTTTCCCAACATCAGGGTCTTTTCCAGGGAGTCTTCTCTTCTCATGAGGTGGCCAAAGTCTTGGAGCCTCAGCTTCAGGATCTGTCCTTCCAGTGAGCACTCAGGGCTGATTTCCTTCAGAATGGATAGGTTTGGTCTTCTTGCAGTCCATGAGTCTCCTCCAGCACCACAATTCAAAAGCATCAATTCGTGTAAATGAGATGTGCAAAAATGGCGTGTTGGACTCAGCTCTGAATAGGGTCTCAACACATCAATGGGATTCAGCACAGAGGCAAGACCTACGACAGACCGGCTGATCGTTAACGTGGTTGTACTCTGAGCCACTACGAGGCTGGCCTGTGGCTTCGAGTGAGGCACCGCCTTTTCCTAACTTGCAAATGACTCGTGGCACCCCTTGTTCTCACTGTATCCTTCTGCTTATACGTTGCCTCAGGCTCTTGTTCAGCCAAGACATACTTTCTTGAAAGGTACTAAAAACCAAGAAGGTTTGGGGGTTTGCAGGTTAATGATATTGTTATGGGGTTTGTGAGGGGAGGGTATTGGTCTGCATGCCCCTTCCAATTCCTGGCCTCCAGCACTCAGGGAGGGCTAGAATCCAGCAGAGGATGCTCTTGACTCAATGACTTGGACAAACTAATTTTGATTTTCTGATGTCCTTTAGAGGAGAAATTGTGAATTGCAGAATTTTAAATACCCGTCACCATCCTTAAAGGTAAAGGTAAAGGGACACCTGACCATTAGGTCCAGTCGCGGACGACTCTGTGGTTGCGACACTCATCTCGCTTTATTGGCCGAGGGAACTGGCGTACAGCTTCCGGGTCATGTGGCCAGCATGACTAAGCCGCTTCTGGCGAACCAGAGCAGCGCACGGAAACGCTGTTTACCTTCCCGCCAGAGTGGTACCTATTTATCTACTTGCACTTTGACGTGCTTTCGAACTGCTAGGTTGGCAGGAGCAGGGACCGAGCAACGGGAGCTCACCCTGTCGCGGGGATTCGAACTGCCGACCTTCTAATCAGCAAGTCCAAGGCTCTGTGGCTTAACCCACAGCGCCACCCGCATCTTCTTTAGATATAACAGTGTGTAATAAAGGGGGAAATTAACCAGAAGTGGAAGTTGGGAGGGAGGAAAGAGGGATTGTATTATGAATGTTATGGATATGTGATGTATGTAATGATAGAAAAGAAAGTGAAATAAAAATTCTTTTAAAAAAAGAAAAGAAAAAAGAGAGAGAGGTTGCGCATCTTGGTGCATGTTGAAAGCGCTGTAGCTGCTTTCTACGTTCACCCTCTGTGCAGGTTCTGCATGTGCCCTACCCTGGGACAAGTCTCTACCCTGGCTGCCCAGTCCACCAGGGGGCGCAACAGTTGCCCCGCCCCGGGCACCAGCAACCAACGCTACACCACTGTCCGTACCCATATAAATTCTGGCCTTCCTCACTCTCCCAGCACCGCCAGAAGACCATGGACCTCACAAGCCGCTTTGCTTGTGCCTCCTTTTTCTTCTTTGCTTGTTTTAGGACAAGCTCAGCCCCACCTCCACCCCCCCCCCACCCCACTGCATTTTGCAGACACCATGGAGAGACAGACAACCCCAGATGGGCCCTGGGAAAAGACTCCGACTCATGAGGCTGCTGGCCCTGCAGGGGAGAGGAGAATTCCTGGCCTTTGGCTGCGTCCAGCACCCCCCCCTGACTCGGCATGATATTAATAGATTCCCCCCTCCCACGTTACCCCTGCACTCAACCATTCAGGAATCCCTGGAGGCAGCTGCTGCCAGGATGCCTCTGCCTTGCCCGGCACCCCACCCTCTTTTGCAGAGAGATCAGCCCGCAGCGGAGAGAGGGGCCTGATCCTTTGCCTCACGGGGCCCGATTCGGAGCGGACGCAGCCATTCAGAAACGGCGCAGAGAGCTCCCGCAGAATTTACTGCCGGACGCTCCTCTCCGAAGTGAGGCCAAAGATTTGGAAAGTGAGGGCAACCGAAGGATTCGGGGCTGGGGGATTGGTAAGGGTCCTAGAAATTCATTCCCTTCACATACCCTGAAGAAGAAGAAAGTAGAAGTTTTTGGACAGCCTTGGAAGGGGTTTAATGAGAGGGAGAGAGGAAGGAAGGAAGGAAGGGGGAAAGGCCCAGTTTTTGGTTCTATTCTGACATGAAGAAACAACTGTTTTTAAGCCAAGTTCTCAATTTGAAATAGGTAGCAGTCAAAACTTAAAGGTAAAAGGTAAAGGGACCCTTGACCATTAGGTCCAGTCACGGATGACTCTGGGGTTGCGGCGCTCATCTTGCTCTATAGGCCGAGGGAGCCGGCGTACAGCTTCCTGGTCATGTGGCCAGCATGGGTCATGTGGCAAATGAGAGCAGCGCATGGAAATGCCGTTTACCTTCCCGCTGGAGTGGTACCCATTTATCTACTTGCACTGGCATGCTTTCGGACTGCTAGGTTGGCAGGAGCATGGACCGAGCAATGGGAGCTCACCCCGTCGCACAGGATTTGAACCGCCGACCTTCCAATCGGCAAGCCCTAGGCACCTCAAATAAAAATCCTGAAATATGTTACACACACACTAACGGTGGTTGTGTTGTTTGAAAAAATAATACATTTTTTTTTAAAAAAAAAATCATGAATCTGGATTAGGGCAATACCTTGATTTGGGCAATCAAAATATATCACAAAGCCGTTGAGGGCTCTCTACCTGAATTTGGCTCAGTAGCAAATTGGCGACCTGTGCCCATCCCCGAGCACAGGTGTTCTGTGCTGACAAGGCCTCGCTCCCATCAGCAATTGTGCCGGGGTTTACGAAAAGGGATGGGGAAATGTCAATAGCATGCCTCTTAGCACTGGGAACCATGGTCTACACACATCTCTATAAGCGTGCGGATGTGTCAGGTCCATTTGAAGTTCCAGTATTTACCATCACGAAATAATGAATGGCCAGGCTGCCCAAGCAAAGCAATCAGTGACCGTTATCAGGTATCCTGGCCAGCAAGATTTCTGCTGTAGACCGCCTCCTTCTGTGATGTATGCATGATGTTTTTGTGGGTGGCCTTGGGCTACAGGGTGGGCAATTTCAAAAGTCTATATAAGGGCTTGCACACCATTATTCTGGATTCTCCTCCCTCCTGCGTATGGTGAGTGGGGGACCCTATTGCAACAGTTAAGAAAGATCAGACTTAGCAGCTGCTTTGCTTTTCAATATTCTCTGGTTGGCCTCTGTTACTTTCTCCTACCGATAGGGAACCCACTTAAGGACTCTATACGGGCTCTTGGATGCCCCATAAGGGAAAAGGAACAGGTTTTTTTCCATATCAAAATGATCCACAGGGACCCTGCCAACAATTCTATAATTGTTGAATAAAAATTATGGACGCTTTTAAATAATAATAATAAAAAATTGGCTGCCACAGTTTCCTGGAGGGCGAAAAATCTCTTGGAAGATTTGCAAAAGTACCTGAGCGCTAGGAGGTTCTCTGCAAAAATCTCCGTTGCCACCCGGTGACCCTGCTCACCTGAAGAGGATGGTTGATGTCAAAGGTCTCCTAAGCCTCGGCCAAGAAGCGTGAGCTGAGGCTGAATGGCCGGCAATTAATCCACTCCTCTGGCCCAAGAAGGAACCTGAGAGCCTCTCTCTGCCCTGGGAAGCAAACCCAAAGTGGCTATGTGACACCCGAGGGCGGGGGGAGTGGGGCTGGCCTGCTGGCACAGCACCCACTCCTTACACCTGCTGAGTCAAGGTAGGGTCTTCTAGCTCAACCCCGTGCAACGCAGTGTTATAGGAATTTTAAGTTACAGGTAGGTAGCCGTGTTGGTCTGCCCTAGTCAAAACAAAATGAAAAAATAAAAAAAAATTCATTCCAGTAGCACCTTAGAGACCAACTAAGTTTGTCTCTAAGGTGCTACTGGAAGGAACTTTTTTTTTTTAAAATAAATTTTTATTATTTTTCAAATATACAACCAATTAATTCAACATCTAACACAAATTATATCCCATAACTCCGCCGAGTTTTGACTTCCCTCCCCCACGTCAGTAGGTTTTCTAGTCCAATCTTATCGCACAGTTTTTATTCCTCCATATTAGTCTATGTCAAAGGTTTATTCCAATCCTACCAGTGTCTTCAAACTTCCTCTATTCAATCTTAGGTACTCCACAAATTTACTCCAGTCTTTTTGAAACCTCGAGTCATCCTGGTTTCTGACCCTGCCAGTCAGTTTTGCAAGTTCAGCATATTCCGCCATCTTCGTCTGCCACTCATCAATCGTTGGTAATTCCTGTAATTTCCATTTTTGGGCAAGCAATATTCTCGCAGCAGTTGTTGCATACATGAACAATCTTTTGTCCTCTTAGCTATTTCATCTCCCATCAAACCCAATAAGAAGGCTTCCGGTCTTTTTGGAAAAGTATATTTAAACATCTTCTTAAGTTCATTGTAGATAGATTCCCAAAAGACCTTAACCTTACCGCAAGTCCACCACATGTGATAAAAACTCCCTTCCTCCTGTCTACATTTCCAACACATCTTATCATGCATTCTATACATTTTTGACAGTTTTACTGGAGTCAAATACCATCTATACATCATTTTGTAAAGATTTTCCTTTAAAGCTACACACGCAGTGAATTTCATCGTCTCTTTCCATAATTTTGTCCATGCATCATATTCTATATTGTGCCCAAAATCTATAGCCCATTTTATCATCACTTCTTTTATCAACTCATCTTTGGTATACCATTCTAACAACAGATCATACATTTTTGTTAAAAATTTGCCTTTACCTTCTAATAGCTCACTACTGGAAGGAATTTTAAGGTCTTAGATATATAATAAATGTTCATAAGTGTACCAAGCAAACACGTACATGAATGTATAGGCCACATGTCTGAGAGGACAGTCCTGAAACCATTTTGACTCCTAAAACTGACCAAATGTTTCTCTGCAAGGAGGGAGGGGGTGAGGGAACCTTCCCATTGTCTCAGGAATTAAGTAATTACCACCTCAAAGGAATGGCCAGACTACCAGGAAAGGCAATCAGATAAGGCATTATCATATAACCTGGCAGACAGGAGATAAACAACGCACTCAGATTTCTGTTGTAGACCAGCTCTTCTGTGATGTATGTATGATGTATGGAGGTCTTGAGCTCCAGGGCAGGGAATTTCAAAATGTCTATATAAGGGCAGGCACACCTTGGTTCTGGGTCCTCCTCCAATTTCCTGTGTGTGAGGGCAGCACCCTGTTGCAACAGCTTTAATAGTAAAGACCAGGCTTACTAGCTGTAGTTGCAGGCAGGTAGCCATGTTGGTCTGCCATAGTCAAAACAAAATGAAAAAATTCCTTCCACGCTTCCACACTTCGTGCATGCACATGAAAGCTCATACCAATAACAAACTTAGTTGGTCTCTAGGGTGCTACTGGAAGGATTTTTTTAAATTTTGCTTACTACCTGCTTTGGTTCTCAATATTCTTTGGTTGGACTCTGTTATTTTCTCCTAATGATGGAGAAAATACAATCGGCTCTTGTGTACCCATAAGGGAATAAGGGCAGATTTCTGTTTACAACAGCAGGAATCAAAACTAAAGCATCTGGAAGATACAACTGAAGGAAAGAACAGAAGAAAGACAAGTAAAACTTGACATAAAGGGAAAAATAAAATCAGAAGAAACTGGACTGGTGGAAGGTTGGAGGGGAGACTGGTGGGAGATGGGAAAGGTAATGGGAAGGGCGAAGATAGCCAGGAGGGGGGTGGGGTAAGGTAGGAATTTGGGGATATTATGAAGGCTGATTATGGACTCCGACACCAGAGGGAAAACGGTTTATGAGAATGGAAGAAATATATAGGTATTTGTGAAGATGTGATTTTTTTTATTTATCTGAAATTGGAATCAGGAAAAGTATAGGTTACAGCATAACAAAGTTAAGTGAATAGAGGATAAAAGAAGTTAAGATGTGGAACTTGATGTTTTATTAGATAAGAATAAGATTTAAAATTTAAGATATTTTGATTATGATTGTTAAATTAAGATTAGAAGTAAGAAAGTAGATTTTACAATGTTACAAAGTTACTAAAGAAGATTAGAAATGAACGCAGAAGAGAGGATGTGAGGAAGTCCCAAGTTTAGGATTATAAAGAAGATGAGGTTAAGTAAATAATTGTTTTGTTTGTGTCTATTTTGTGTAGTTTATGTAGTGTTTGTATTTGTTTTTTGTGTATTTTTATTGTTAAAACCTAATAAATTCTTATAAAACAAAAAACAAAAAACTAAAGCATCTGTTATAAGAAAAACCTCTCCCTTTCTCTTATGGTGTATTCAGGAGCCCGTATAGAGTCCTTAAGTGGGTTCCCTATCAGTAGGAGAAAATAACAGAGGCCAACAAGAGAATATTGAGAAGCAAAGCGGCTAGTAAGCCTGATCTTTATTCAAGGAACTGTTGCAACAGGGTCCCCACTTACCGCACGCAGGAGCAGTGCCGGATTTACGTATAAGCTAAACAAGCTACAGCTTAGGGCCCCACTCTCTTGGGGCCCCCAAAAAAATTAAAGGAAAAAAACCCTGGATGTACATTTCCAAAATATAAGATAAAAAACAAATAAAATAAAACCTACATACAGAAAGCAGAGACATCACCTTGCCGACAAAGGTCCGTATAGTTAAAGCTATGGTTTTCCCAGTAGTAATGTACGGAAGTGAGAGCTGGACCATAAAGAAGGCTGATCGCCGAAGAATGATGCTTTTGAATTATGGTGCTGGAGGAGACTCTTGAGAGTCCCATGGACTGCAAGAAGATCAAACCTATCCATCCTTAAAGAAATCAGCCCTGAGTGCTCACTGGAAGGACAGATCCTGAAGTTGAGGCTCCAGTACTTTGGCCACCTCATGAGAAGAGAAGACTCCCTGGAAAAGACCCTGATGTTGGGAAAGATGGAGGGCACAAGGAGAAGGGGACGACAGAGGATGAGATGGTTGGACAGTGTTCTCGAAGCTACTAACATGAGTCTGACCAAACTGCGGGAGGCAGTGAAAGACAGGAGTGCCTGGCGTGCTCTGGTCCATGGGGTCACGAAGAGTCGGACACGACTGAACAACAACAACAACAGCAACAGTGTTTTGTGTTGTGTAGGCTCCTATGATGTAAGCCACCCAAATGTCCCCCTGGACACTGGCATGGGCACAACCCCCTCTTGGGGGTTGACCAAACCACCGAGTCCCTGGATTCCTTTAACGGAATACCCTTCACATAGGGATGGCGAGAGCGTTCTCCCATCCCTATCACCTGAACCAGAGCCTATCCGCAACCTTACAAGTTGTGACGATTTGCTATGCGGCAGGCAAAACCCAAATGGCAACAGCCAATCAGCCAAGTGGGGAAAATTCCTGCCGTGCCCCTGTCCCAATGACAGGCAACACACGACGGCATAGCAAGGTCAAGTGCACAAGCCCTAAAAGTAGGGAGAGGTAGGGTGGGTGTTCCGAATGGACACAATGAAAGAGGAAGCTCTGGGTCACGTGCATGGGTATATATATGTCCCTCAATACGTTTAGACTGTGCCCCATTGGCCAGATTGAACCCAGCATCGAGGGACCTTCCAATCGGGGGTTGTGGCTGACCAATCGTACCCACCCACAACACAGGGTGTCGGCTTTCTAGGTCTAACCGCAATACGTGCCCGCTTTAAGAGAGGACCCGATTTCCGGGTCATGGGTCTCTAGCATGACTAAACTGCTTCTGGCGCAATGGAACATCACGACAGAAAACAGAGTGCACAGAAACGCCGTTTACCTTCCCGCCACAGCAGTACCTATTTATCTACTTGCGCTGGTGTGCTTTCGAACTGCTAGGTTGGCAGGAGCAGGGACCGAGCAACGGGAGCTCACCCCGTCACGGGGATTCGAACTGCCGACCTTCCGATCGGCAAGCCCAAGAGGCTCAGTGGTTTAGACCACAGTGCCACTTGCGTCCCTAATTGGAAAGGGAAAGGTACCCCTGACCATTAGGTCCAGTCGCAGACGACTCTGGGGTTTCGGCGCTCATCTCGCTCTATAGGCCAAGGGAGCCGGCATTTGTCCACAGACAGCTTCCGGGTCATGTGGCCAGCATGACTAAGCCGCTTCTGGTGAACCAGAGCAGCGCACGGAAACGCCGTTTACCTTCCCGCCGGAGTGGTACCTATTTATCTACTTGCACTTTGACGTGCTTTCGAACTGCTAGGTTGGGCAGGAGCAGGGACCGAAGCAACGGGAGCTCACCCCGTTGTGGGGATTCGAACCACCGACCTTCTGATCGGCAAGCCCTAGGCTCAGTGGTTTAGACCACAGCGTCATCAGCAATGAAGAAAGCACATCAAGATTGCACACGACAAAGCTGAACAATCTCAACATCAATCGTAAGGTCTAGAAAAACAAAGATGCTAATAATTTATACTGAGACCACCAACTACGCCCCTTAAACAATACCCCAGCCCAATATTTTATTTGCCTTTCTTTCATGGGAGTGCTTCATAGAAGAAATATCAGCAATCCTTTCCAGTTCCTGTTTGTTTGAAACGGGAATTGCAAAGGGAGAGCCGGAGAGCAGGGTGAGCCGAGTGTGTCCCCGGCAATCCTCATCTCTCCGAAAAGAACGGTGTGTGCAGGGATGGGTGGCTGGGATGGGTGCCCAGACACTGTGTCCTTTGTCCTTTGGAGAAAACGTGGTCTGATATTCTAGCCGGCTGTGATTCAAGCTGGACTGACCTAGTGGGTTATTTCTATGTAGGAAAGCTCCTGACGAATGTTATTTGCTGCCTTCGGCTTTCTCATGCCAGTTGGAGCGAGGGACAGCTTCTAACGGCCAATCTCCCCCCACCACCACCTGCCCATCAGACACACATTTATGCACAAATATGAGTCATGCATGTGCTGGCTATGGCTCGAAAGGGCCTCGCAGACCCTCCGAGTGCCCCTATTTCCCAGGGACAGTCCCAGGGATTTAAGTACAGAAGCTGTCCAGCTTTCTGATTTGATCCCAGAATGTCCTGCTTTTCCTTAGGACGTCCCTATTTTCACTGGGGGGTAGCAGGTGGCAACGGCGTTTCCGTGCGCTGCTCTGGTTCGCCAGAAGCGGCTTAGTCATGCTGGCCACATGACCCGGAAGCTGTATGCCGGCTCCCTCGGCCAGTAAAGCGAGATGAGCGCCGCAACCCCAGAGTCGTCCACAACTGGACCTAATGGTCAGGGGTCCCTTTACCTTTACCTTTACTCTCTCTCTCTGTAAGATTCCTGGGGGTTCCACGCAGCAGTGGAGAAACGTGCGCCTGGGGCGGCGCACATGCCCTGCGCCCAGGGGTGGGGCCAGCTGCCCATGGGGCGGGGCAAGCTGGGGGCAGGACGCTCCGTGGGGCCTCCAGAGTCTTCCTGCCTCCTCCTACTCAGCCGCGCTACAACTGGGAGAGGGGGGGGTGAGGCAGCGGACAGACCATTTGGGGCAGCGCAGAGCCTGCGGGCACCCAAGCCAACACGTCACTCCCAGGAGAGACCTGTGACTCAGGCGTGCTGCATGCCCCGCAGTGAGTGCCGCCCGGCATTTTCTCATCCCCCTCAGTGGTGACACCCGGCGTGAACCACCCCCATCACACCCCCTTCTTCCGCCTCTGGTTCCAGGGACTCACCCCAGGTCTGTGGTCCTTTGGAGAACTGAGACATGCCAGAGACTGTTGTGGCTTCAAGAAATATGGCAGGAGTCCAGATCTTACAGAATAGTCCTTTCAATGGGGGCTTATCCCCCACAGCCCTGTTTAGGGAAGTTTTTAATATTTGGTGTTTTATTCTGCTTTTAATCTGTTGGGAGCTGCCCAGAGTGGCTGGGGAAACCCAGTCGGATGGGTGGGGTATAAATAATAAATTATTATCATTATTATTATTATTTATTATTATTATTATTATTATTATAATTTATTATTATTATTATTATTATTACAGCAGTGCAGCCCTGCAGTGCAAGGCATCTCTCCCCGCAGGCCTGAAGCCAGCCTGCCCAAAATGGAACCCAGTTGGAATCTGCACACATATAAAAAACGCTGTGAAAAATGCTTTTTAAAAAAAGGTTTGAAGTGCAAGGCAAAAATGCGTTGAATTTGCCATTAGCTCACCGTCGCCATCTAGTGTCACATTTGTATAACGCCCTTAAAACATTACACAGTGGAACCTCAGTCGCTGAACGTAATCCGTTCTGGAAGACCGTTCGACTTCCGAAACGTTTGACAACCGAGGCGCAATGGGCGGCCGGCAAATTCCATTGAGGAAATGGAGAAACGAGCCTCAGAAACCGTTCGACTTCTGAGGCACTTTGTTATAACGAACTTAAGCGATTACACAAACAACCTTACTTCCGGGTTTTTGGCTGGAAGACCGTTTACTTGAAAACGTTTGACAACCGTTAGGCGCAATTGTATTTGGCAGCAAATTCCATTGTATAAATGGAGAAACGAGCCTCAGAAACCGTTCGACTTCTGAGGCACGTTAGAAAAGCGGAAACAATTACTTCCGGGTTTTTGGCGTTTGAAAATACAGGTTCCATTGTATTTGCAGCCGTATAGCTGAGTCCCCAGTCTTCCCCCCCCCTCTACCTTCTTCCCAGAACACCATGCTAGAAACTCTCTTTTCCTGTCTCCTCACACACAGGTATCATGACAAATTTCGAAACCTCAGATCTCTGTTTGCCTCAGGGCAAAAGGGGGAAACAGTTCTCTTGCTTTGCCAGTAGCTCTCTGTGGCCCTGTACTCTTTCTTAATGGCCCTCAGGGGCGTAGCTAGGTAAATTGGTACCCCCCCCCCCGGCATGGGAAGGTCAGGTGGTACCTGGTGCGGAAAATTTCTTGTCAACCCCCCCATTGATTCCCCCCCCGCAAAAATGGTTTTACGTTATTTCATATTTTCTTACAAAGGAATAATAACAAGTAATAATAATAATAATAAACTTTTATTTATATCCCACCCTCCCCGGCCAAAGTCGGGCTCAGGGTGGCTAACATCCAGATACATAACATTGGTATAAAATCAAACAATAATTAAATTACCTCCTAAAAACCTCTCAAAGTCTAATTAGATGGCTTTCCACAGGGTTAGGGTTGGGAACAGTAAGTGTTCTCTGAACTGAAATTTCAGCCTTCATGACATAGGAAAACAGCCAAGTGAACAGCTATTTTGGTGGAGGAGGGTCAAGATATTAACCGATATGCATGAAATTTCATATATAGCTATATAATCCCTAGTATAGTAAGATAAGACCTTCGGAGCAGGCATTAAAAAAAAAAAATTCAAAAAAAATTATTCTTGCTAATTTGTCACCCCCTCCATTATGGAACCCGGGGCGGCCCGCCCCCCTCGCCCCCCCTTGCTACGCCCCTGATGGCCCTAGCATGGCCAGGTCCAGGGCTGGATTTAGGTTTGATGAGGCCCTCAGCTACTGAAGGTAATGGGACCCTTTCTATGTCCAGCAGCTGTCCTTTGTCAACAACAAATGGTCGCTGTTTTTGTGTGGAATATATGCTATATGGTAATTCCATATAGCCTGGCGTGCTCTGATCCATGGGGTCGCGAAGAGTCTGACTAAACGACTGAACAACAACAATTTGTGGACCTCATAGGTATCTCAAACCATTTGCCCATGTTGCCATGCAACCAGTCCATGCAGAATGTAGGCACCCTATATATAGAAAGGAGCAAAGCAGTGATATTTTAGGGAGCAGGCTAGCAGGCGGGGCCCATGACTTACATCATAGGAGCCTACACAACACAAAACACTGTTGCTGTATGTAGGTTTTATTTTATTTGTTTTTATCTTATATTTTGGAAATGTACATCCAGGTTTTTTTTCCTTTAATTTTTTTGGGGGGTCCCAAGAGAGTGGGGTCCTAAGCTATAGCTTGTTTAGCTTATACGTAAATCCACCACTGGCCAGGTCATTTTGCATAGGATAGCTCAGGAATTCCTCTGCAGCTTGTATTTCTCCACATCTCAAATAAAATCCTACCATTTATGAATTTCTAGGATTTAGGAGGGTCGTTTCCCCCCCCCAAAAAAACCTATAACACCATTTATTCATTTAAAGTCACTTTTGCATTAGCCGTACCCAGCCAAAACGATGCTCAAGTTCGTGGGAGACGAGGTCCAACAGAAAAACAAAGTTGCGGCAGAACAGCACAGGAACATTCATATGAGGCTGCCTGGTGCATGGTCCATTGACTTCAGTATTGCCCACACGGGCTGGCAGCAGCTCTCCAGGGCTTCAGGCAGAGGATAGGCTATCCCAGCTGGATAAATGGGTCTTTACCATGGGTGTCCACTTCTTAGGGTAAAAAACACCCACCCACCCATGCGCTTAGGTGCATCCATAAAAATTTAACACTGGATTTCGGAAAATCTGAATTCGCAGGGTGGGGAGTGTGTATTGTCACTTGACTTGGATGATGAAGGTTGTGGAGAAGGTGAAAAACAGGCTCACAAGAGATGCATTGAATTCAATTCTCCTTAGATTTCCCTGCAAGAATTTTGCCGGCTGCAGCTAATAGAGAGATGTCTCGATAGTTTGCACAACTAGAAGAAGCAAAGATCACCCGTGTTGAAGCAAGGTGTTATGTATTGAAGTTCTCACCCTAGGCCACTAGGTGTGTATATAGTTCATTCTGCTGCAGTTTTCACTCAGGTCCGCACATGCAAATGAGGGATTGAAAGTGACGTTCAGGGATTGGGTAACTACAGAAAGTTGTTACTGTTGCTTGTAGCTGAGTTCTATATAAGCAGGCTGCTGAGCCCTTCAGCTCACTTCTGTTCCAGCCTGAGAATAAACAAGAGCTGCTTGGAAATCACTGTGTTGTCTGCTATGTCCACCCACTACTTAACACAATGATTAGAATCATAGAATCATAGAATCCTAGAGTTGGAAGAGACCACAAGGGCCATCCAGTCCAACCCCCTGCCAAGCAGGAAACACCATCAAAGCATTCCTGACAGATGGCTGTCAAGCCTCTGCTTAAAGACCTCCAAAGAAGGAGACTCCACCACACTCCTTGGCAGCAAATTCCACTGTCCGAACAGCTCTTACTGTCAGGAAGTTCTTCCTAATGTTTAGGTGGAATCTTCTTTCTTGTAGTTTGAATCCATTGCCCCGTGTCCGCTTCTCTGGAGCAGCAGAAAACAACCTTTCTCCCTCCTCTATATGACATCCTTTTATATATTTGAACATGGCTATCATATCACCCCTTAACCTTCTCTTCTCCAGGCTAAACATACCCAGCTCCCTAAGCCGTTCCTCATAAGGCATCGTTTCCAGGCCTTTGACCATTTTGGTTGCCCTCCTCTGGACACGTTCCAGCTTGTCAGTATCCTTCTTGAACTGTGGTGCCCAGAACTGGACACAGTATTCCAGGTGAGGTCTGACCAGAGCGGAATACAGTGGTACTATTACTTCCCTTGATCTAGATGCTATACTCCTATTGATGCAGCCCAGAATTGCATTGGCTTTTTTAGCTGCTGCATCACACTGTTGACTCATGTCAAGTTTATGGTCTACCAAGACTCCTAGATCCTTTTCACATGTACTGCTCTCAAGCCAGGTGTCACCCATCCTGTATTTGTGCCTTTCATTTTTTTTGCCCAAGTGTAGTACTTTACATTTCTCCCTGTTAAAATTCATCTTGTTCTTCAACATCAACTTCGTTGGACTGGTCATGTTGTTTGGATGCCTGATTATCGTCCTCCAAAGCAACTACTCTATTCCGAACCTAAAAATGGAAAGCGTAATGCTGGTTGTCAACAAATCCACACCGTGGTCAACTCCCACCCAGAAACCTATGTCCCCGCTGTGGAAGGACGTGTAGATCCAGAATCAGCCTCCACAGTCACTTATGGACTATTGTTAAAACTGTGTTTATGGAAGACAATCTTACTCAGCTATGAGGGATCGCCAAAGAAGAAGAGATTTCCCCGCAAACATATTCTGAGCCACAGCCCTTCGGCGCCAACTTTGGAAAGCAGGTTGCACAGGACAATGACAATTTCCCAAGGTTGTTGTTGTTGTTGTTTTAATGCACAACAGCTTCTTGGCTTTTACAACATGAGGCAGGCTACTGGAGACAGAGCCTTCCGAAGTGCATGTCTGGCCAGAGCGTGGGGGGGTGCGCGAGGAGGATGGTTTTGAGACAGGCAGTGATCCTTCGTACAAAAATAGGGACGTTACCAACATGTCCAGTTTTATCTGCCAAACACTTGACGGTGCGCCGGGGGAGACACTGACACACTCCGGCCAGCCGATTAGCTCTCCTTGAAGTCCTTTCCAGAACCCTGCTGTGCCAAAAAGGGTAATGAAGGGGGGGCCCTCCTTCCACCCACCCCACCTATTCTCAAAGTGTTTTCGTGGCCAAAGAACAGAGTCTAATTCAGGATTGGGGAACCTGCAACAGACCCTCCAAGTGTCCCTATTTTCCAGGGACAGTCCTGTGTTTTTATATATGTTGGAAGCTGCCTGGAGTGGCCTGGGCAACACAGTCAGATGTTCGGGGTATAAATAATAAAAATTATCATAATAATAATCATCATCATTGCTTTTTCTCTGGGGGGACGCAGGGGTAGACACACCCCTAAATATTTAAGTTTGGCCTCATTGAGGGGCATTATTTCAATATGAGTAGGAAAGTGAGAGTACCCCTATTTTTTTTTTAGAAAAAAGCACTGATTATTATTATTATTATTATTAATAATAATATTTAGTTTTATATGCTGCCCTTTCTCATGAGATCTCATGGCCGTTCACAGAAAAAAATACAGGATAATAACAAGTAAATTGAAAACAAAACAACAAAACAATAAATGCCCTGCTTCCCACAGACACATATTATTATTATTATTATTATTATTATTATTATTATTATTATTATTAATGATGAAATAGCAATCCCTATAAAGTATAATAAAACATAAAATATGGGGGGGGGAACCTTCCCTATGAGGGGCTGCCTTCAGATATTTTCTAAAGGTGTAGTTACTTATCTCCTTGGCTTGAAGGTCACATAATTCCATACCCTCCAATGTCTCTCCAATGAAAATAAGATAAAGGTAAAGGGACCCCTGACCGTTAGGTCCAGTCGCGGACGACTCTGGGGTTGCGGCGCTCATCTCGCTTTACTGGCCGAGGGAGCCGGCGTACAGCTTCTGGGTCATGTGGCCAGCATGACAAAGCTGCTTCTGGCAAACCAGAGCAGCGCACGGAAACGTTTACCTTCCTGCCGCGGTACCTATTTATCTACTTGCACTTTGATGCTTTCGAACTGCTAGGTGGGCAGGAGCAGGGACCGAGCAACGGGAGCTCACCCCGTCACGGGGATTCGAACTGCTGACCTTCTGATCAGCAAGCCCTAGGCTCTGTGGTTTAACCCACAGTGCCACCCGCGTCTCACAGAGAGAGGGGGTGGCCTACAAATGTTTGCAATAATAGGCTCCCCTAGCTCCTGCTCTGTGATTCAATGAGTCCCTGGGGAAAGCAGGTGAGTTGGAAGAGTTTGGATTTGAAGAAGAAGAAGAGTTTGGATTTGATATCCCGCTTTATCACTACCCGAAGGAGTCTCAAAGCGGCTCACATTCTCCTTTCCCTTCCTCCCCCACAACAAACACTCTGTGAGGTGAGTGGGGCTGAGAGACTTCAGAGAAGTGTGACTAGCCCAAGCACCCAGCAGCTGCATGTGGAGGAGAGGAGACGCGAACCCAGTTCACCAGGATTACAAGTCTGCCGCTCTTAACCACTACACCACACTGGCAGGTTCTGTGCGGGACGATATTGCAAGCTAGCCCATCGGCCTTGCATCAGTTGTCACTCACTGCTGGGGCCTGAAGGTTCTCTGGTGGCTAGCACAGCGTCACAGGGATGAGTGGATCGATGTCCCAGCGGCAGCCCTGATTAGCCGAGGAAATGGGCCACAAGGAGGTCAAAGTCATTCCGCCAAATAATTCGTCGTTAGGCAGCTGGGACGCAGCAGCTCTTGCCTGAAGGGCGAGGGTAGGAACCGCATCCTCAGAGGACGGCCGCCGCCTGATCTGAGGACATTTCACCCCTGAAACCTGCCAAAATGGTTTGCCCAGATTTGCTACCTGCAAACGACAGGAGACGGTATTTTGGCTCTGCCCTAAAAACGCAGAGATGCGTTTGAAATGAAGAGAGCATGGGTCATGCGGCCACAAAAATTGCTTCGGTCTTCTGTATCTTCTGATTTTCCTGTATTACGGCAAAATCTTAATAAAGAATCGTTTTAGCTGTTATTTGCAAGGCTGAGCTCGCTTGCAGAAGATTGTGGGGTCAAACCTGAAAGTATGTTTGAGCTCTGCCCCTGGATCTCCCACAGGTTTGAAATTTTTTGGTGCTTTTTGAAAAAAGGACTGCAAATATTCTGAGTGGAAAAGCGATGTCGGGGCAGGTTTTACTTTAACCCAGGGGTTCCCAGTTTTTTTCCGGGCAGCTGCTACGAATATCAGGAAACTGAATAAGTGAGCGAGGACCCAAGGAGCAAGAGGCGCTGGGGAATAAAAATCAAGGGAGCCGCCTTAAATTGAGCGTCGTGGGAATAAGGCACTGACTGATCAGGGACTGAACCTGGGTCATTCAGCATGCTCTACCCACTGAGCAACGCAGCCCTTGTGCTAGGACACCTGAGGCCCTGTGAGCTCTCAGCAAGAAGATTTTCCATAAAAGGGACCCCTCTTCTTCTTTTTATTATAATTTTTTATTATACCTCAAACCACCAATTTTCATAAACAATATATTACAATAAATACAATAATACTCCTACCTGCATACATACCCAACCTAGATACCCCATAAGTGTTGACTCCTCTCATTGTGTTGTTTCACAATTTCAAAAATTTACACGCATTTCATTTTGTTACTCTGATTTCCCGTTTTTCCACGCTAGTTTTGCTTTACATTTCCTCTGTTTTCTTGATCCGTTCTATATCTGTCAGGAGATTTACCTTATCTATATATGTATATTTCTCAAGATACTCCAAAAATTGAAAAACAGCCATTTAAAATATATAGATTAGAATTGGGGCATTAAAATATGGCCTAAAAAGCCATTTAGGGTCCTATTCATAGCGATAACACCGCTTGTTCTCTGAGCTTTATGGCTGCTACTTATCTGTATATTTCCCGAGATACTCCTTGAAAAACAGCCATCCCTCCTGAACTTTTCGAGTAGTGTTTCCTCTTGTTCTCCCTGTTAACTTTGCATGGTGTAGATATTCAATTGTTTTCGCTAAACCAGTCTGTTTTGGTGGGGATGTGGTTACTTTTCCAATTCTTGGCTGTTGGAATCCTTGCTGAAAAGGGGCCCCCTCTTCAGTGACAGAGAGCCTGCTTTGCATGCACAAGAACACGGGTTCAATCCTTGGCATCTTCAAAACCTAGAGAGACCCTGCCTGCATAGCTGTCAAGTTTCGGATTTGAAAATAAGGGATCAGCACCCTCACCTGTCCCGGGGACAGTCTACGGTTCTCAGGGACAGTCCACGCCGCGGTAATCCCCCCAGGCTACAAATTAATTTACACCAGGAAAGAGCTCCCAGGAAAGAGAAATCAGGGCAGAGAAAAGAAAGCACTTATTCACGCAGCACACGGTTAACCTCTGGAACTCCCTGCCACAGGGAGCAGCGATGGCCACCAACTTGGATGGCTTTAGAAAAGGATTAGGCAAATTCATGCAGGAGGAGAGGACCACTGATGGCTTCTGGGGATAGCCAGCAGATGGGACGGCCAGTAATTCTGGAGTTCCCGCTCCCACTGCGCCGTGAAAAGGTCCGCTGGCTATGATCTGAAGGTTTCTGTTGTGAGTTCTGAAGGTTGCTGGATGCCTCTGAAGGTTTTCTGCAAGTGTCTGGAAGTTCCGAAGATTCCGGAGGTCTCCGGAGAAGAAGATAGACTAAACTAGGTAGTGGCCAAAACTTAGACGGCCAAACAAAAGTTTTTAAATAAAATGAAATAAATGCTAAGAGACTGCAGTCTGGTGAAGAAGCTCTCAACTGCTCTGTGCGGCTGGTTTTGGTTTTGGTTTCTCTCTTGGCTTGCCACGCACTGATGTTCTCTCTGGCTTGTCTCGCGCGTTCTCCACACACGCTACAGAGAGCGGAGGCTATTTATTGAAGACTCAAACATCGTCATAACAGTTACATTAACCAATCACAATCTTGTTTCTATGCTAGCTTTTGGGCGGGAAACTAACTACTGACCATTATATTGGCCAAATTGGCGCGCTTCGCCCAAACGCGGAGGGATCCATGCAGCAAAACTCCCTGCTGGATCCTTTGTCCTTCCTTCCAAATGCGGAAGGACACCTAAAGTAAACCAAACAAACAGGTGCAGTAGCACCTTTAAAAACATATTCCCACAGGCTTCTGGCCAGGTTGGCTCTGCTCTGCCTCCAGTTAGGGGCAGCAATGCTTAATCTGAGCACCTGTTGCCTTCGTCTATTTTATCTTCTTCTTTATATATCTGTCTGTCTGTCTGTTTGTTATTAGGTATTTATATTCCACCTTTTTCTCCAAGGAGCTCCCTGGTCCTAGTCCTCATTTAATCCCCACAACAGTCCTGTGAGGTAGGCAGGCAGGCAGGCAGGGCTGAGAAAGGCAGGGACCCAAGGAGTCCCCGGACTCCAACTCTCCTTCCCGGAAATAAGGGAAATTTAAGGGATATCAACAATAAGGGATAGCAGCGGGAAACGGCTTGGAATAAGGGAGTTTCCTGCAAAAAAGGGAGACTTGACAGCTATGCCTGCCTGCCAGTGTAGACAGCACTGGGCTGGATGCACAAATGGTCTGACGGTAGCTCAGATCCATAGCTCAGCGGAGTATAGCCCCAGGTCCCAGGTTCGATCTCCGACATCTCCTTGTAGGGCTAGCAGAGAGCTCTGTCCTACAGAGAGCTGCTGCCGGTCCGAGCAGACCATACGAGGTTAGATGGGCCAACGCCTTTACTCGGCGTCAGGGAGCTTCCTGTGTTTGCCAACCAGAGGGGCTGGAAGCTCAAAATGGGCCGTGTGCCAGCGTGACCCAGATCCTGGCCTCTGCTCACCAGCCAAATCTGTAACTTTGCAAGACCCTCTTGCTATCAGTTGCACGAGGCATGACTTTGCCCTTTGGAAACGGCTGACTCACTCCGGACATGCAATGTCTGTCCGTGTGCCTCACAATCCCGTTTTTCCCTATCGTTTTCAACCAGACTTCCTGGCACGACTCTGATTCACAGACCTGTTGGGATCTTGTTTCTGCGGCCAAAGGTTTGGCTTTTTGGCACAGGGAACAGTTAATAATAATAATAATAATAATAATAATAATAATAATAATAATATTTATACCCCGCCCATCTGGCTGGGCTTCCCCAGCCACTCTGGGCGGCTTCCAACAAAATATTAAAATACAATAATCCATCAAACATTAAAAGCTTCCCTAAACAGGGCTGCCTTCAGATGTCTTCTAAAAGTCTGGTAGTTGTTGTTCTCTTTGACATCTGGTGGGAGGGCGTTCCACAGGGCGGGCGCCACTACCGAGAAGGCCCTCTGCCTGGTTCCCTGTAGCTTTGCTTCTCACAGTGAGGGAACCGCCAGAAGGCCCTCGGCGCTGGACCTCAGTGTCCGGGCAGAATGATGGGGGTGGAGACACTCCTTCAGTTTGGTAGCAAAAGACACAGGGGGTGGGGGGAACCCCTCAAATCCCTCTGAGCCCGACTTGTCTCTCAACTTTCCAGCCTCTTGGAGCCAAGGGAGATATTTTGTGCCAATTTCTCCCGACGTTTTGTGAGAAAGACGGTCGCTTAATGGAAGCCAGCCCTGTTTTTATTGAAAAAAATAAGAACTTGATACACCAGGCAAAATGGGTCCTATCTAGTTCAGCATCCTGTTCTCATCATGGCCAACCAGATGCCTCTGTTGGGTAACCTGCAAGCAGGATTCGAACACAAGAGCCCTCTCCCCTCTTGTGGCTTCTAGAAACGGGCATTCAGAAGTACTGCTGCCTCCAAGACTGAAGGCCCCGTTTAGCCATTGAGACTAGCAGCCATCAATAGTCCTCTCCATCATTTTACCCAGTCCTCATTGGTGGTCCTCACTGCCTCTTGTGGAAGTGAGTTCCACAGTTTAACTATGCGCTGCACAAAGGCAGGCTTTCTTTGATCTGTCCTGAATCTTCCCACATTCAGCTTCATTGCATGTAAATGAGTTCTAGTGCTACCATAAAGGGGTGTGTGTGTGAAACTTCTCTGTCCACTTTCCCCAAGTTGTGCATAATGTTATAATCTTTTATCAGCTCTCCTCTTCCTCGCTTTTTCCTCTGAACTAAAAAGTCCCCAACGCTGCAGCCTTTCTTCACGGGGAGTTCCCTCCATCCCCTCGATCAGTTCTTATTTTTAATATGAGGCCTTACCTCTTTGCCCATAATGATGAAGATGGTGCCTCTGAGCACATTCAGAGGGCAGTTCCTCCCTCTCTCAGCTGCATAACAAGATCCATGTGCATTTCGGAAGTGTGGCCAGATGGCTTGGTCATAATGACTTCATGACAAACGTTGACGCCCGTCTCTTTCAGACCCTCCAGGTGTCCCTATTTTCCAGGGACAGTCCCGGATTTACAGAAGCCGTCCTGGTTTCTGATCTGATCCCGGAATGTCCCGCTTTCCCTTAAAAGGTAAAGGACCCCTGACAGTTAAGTCCAGTCACGAACAACTCTGGGGTTGCGGCACTCATCTCGCTTTACAGGCCAAGGGAGCCGGCGTTTGTCCGCAGACAGTTTTTCCAGGTCATGTGGCCAGCATGACTAAAGCCGCTTCTGGCGAACCAGAGCAGCGCACGGAAACGCCGTTTACCTTCCCGCCGGAGCGGTACCTATTTATCTACTTGCACTTTGATGTGCTTTCGAACTGCTAGGTTGGCAGGAGCTGGGACCGAACAACGGGAGCTCACCCCGTCGCGGGGATTTGAACCGCCGACCTTCTGATCGGCAAGCCCTAGGCTCAGTGGTTTAGACCACAGCGCCACCCACGTCCTCCCTATTTTCATCAGAGAAATGTTGGCGGGTATGGAATTATGCGACCCCCTCCCCCCGAGCCAGGGAGATAAGTTGCTACACAACCTTTAAAAAACATAGGGAAGTTTTTAAAAATATTTGATTATGTTTTGATATGTATGTTGGAAACCACCCAGAGTGGTTGGGGCAGCCCAGTCACATGGGCAGGGTACAAACAGTAAAATAATCATAATTATTATCATCTTCATCATCATCATTGAGTCTGACGTCCCTATTTTCAATGGAGAAATGCTGGAGGCCATGCTCTTTTGGCTTCGGATGTTAAGACATGCCACTCGGCGGGTGTCAGTGCTCGGGGTCAAATGGCGCACAGTCAGTGCCTTCTTTCCTGGGATTTCCTGCCGGACTCCGCACCCCACCCCACCCCCCATAGAAAGCTGATGCCCCTAAGAGGTGGGCCCCTGTGACAGGCTGCAGCGTGGAAGCTCTCTCAGCCGAGTGGGTGCTGTTTACAAAGCAAATCCCTCCTTGAGCTGCCCGTCCGGTCCCCACCCCCTCCCGACGCAGCACGTCAGGGTGACTGCACAGCTCACGGGCTATTTTGGGTGGCAGGAGCATCATAAGAGAAAAATGAAGCAGGGCCCGGGCCTCTCTCTCTCTCTCTCCCACTCGCCTCCTGCAGCTGTGCGAGGAGTCAGCTTTCAGCCATTCCATGAGAAGGCACCTTTTTTTGAGCCGCGACGACACCACAGAAGAGGAGGAGAAAACTCCAGCAGCTTCCAGTCGGGGGAATCTCACCCGTAAAACGCACATGGATCATGCACAGCTCAATGGGGTGATATCATTTGCACACTCCCTGAGGCGAGGGAATCACTGATTCTCCCTCTCCGATCCCCCGCCAGCTTGCTCCCAAAACTACATGCACATCATCGGCCATGACCCAGGAGAGATGTCACCGACCTTCTTAGGGACGTAGGAAGAATTTACCACACCCCTGAGTCATACTATTGGTCCTTCTGGATCAGTTTGGATATAAATAGTATATAATAATCTGCATTTAAATAGATTTGGGGTTTTTTATTGTTATAATCCCATTGGCGTTTAATTGCTTTTTTTTAACTGTGAGTGAGGGGCGGTGGCGGGGGGTGGAGAGGATGAAAGTAATGGGAGGAAAGGAAGAGTTCAAAGTATTTTAAGTAGGCCTATTTGCTGTGCACAGTGTGGGAAGGGAAGGAGGGGTTTGGATAGTTTTGTTCCTCATTCATGGGTGGCAAAGCGGTGTGTGAGTGTCCATGTGTGAGTAACGCCTGGCGCCTTCATTATATATTTTTAGGTGCCAGGGCCCAGGTGGGAATGAACCTCTTAAACCAGGCCTTGAAGAGCCTTTTAAATGTGTCTGTGGCCTTATTGTTCTGCTGTTTTGTTTTTAATTATTTACTTGTTTTTTATCCTGTGAACCGCCCCGAGATCTTATGAGGGGATATATAAAACATAACAACAACAACAACCCCTGAACTAACACTTCACTCTTTGAAGTAAAAGCTATCCCTCAGGTTGCACCAGTATTTCTGATTTATTTATTTTTTATTAATATACTGTAACCTCTGCAAAGGGGGCAAGCCGATCAAGAAAGGGTGTGTTGAGCTTGACTGTGGAAGACTCGGGTTCAAATCCCGCCTGTGCTGTGTGTGGCCTCTGCTCAGGGCAACTTCCATGCGCCTTGCCGCTGGAGTATCAAGGAGTCAACTGATGACAGCTGAATTGCACAAACTGGGCCTGTTTTGTTTCCCTGAGATGTGTGTGTGTGTGTGTGTGTGTGTGTCTAAAGATTTTCCACCTCCGCAAACCATACTTTTCAGAATTCTAAAACACCGGGCTTTTTTAAAAAAACGACGCTCTTCCACTTCTTGCGCTGCCATAACTGCATCCACAAGCGATGGGTTCAAGATGCTCAGTCTCTCTGAACCCCCTTTGTGTGTGTGTGTGTGTGTGTGTGTGTGTGAATGCTCTTATTGGTTCCCCTGAATTTAATCAGGGGGGCTTTCAAAGGCATCCGATTCCCCATCTTCTGACAATTTACAGTTCTGCTCCCGCCCCCAACAAACCTTTTGGTTCCCCCCCCCCCGCACAACTCCCCCATTTAAACTCCCACCCTTTCTAGCAGCAATTGGATTCATAGAACTGAGGCCAGAGGCCGGCTGCTGCTGTTCCCCTCCCCTCCCCATATGCAAGAGAAGACAAATCCTAACAATATCCAACCCCCCACTTTTGAGGACGGGGGGGGGGATCTTAAAAATAGCAACTGATACATCCCTAACTTTCCTGCCTGGAGAAGTGGGTTGGGTTGGGGGGGGGAGAGCAGAGTGGAGTTTGTAACGAGGGGGGGGGAGAATCTGCTCCTGGCAGAGCCAATCCCTGCCCCCCTGCTATCCATAGCGCCCAATCCACAGCTCCTGAATTATCTCGGGGGGGACGGGACGGGACTGGAAGCCAGTTACTCATCTCTTCGTTGTATATGGTCATAGCGCAGGCATTCCTGGGAGTCCTTCCTCCTGACGTGCAACAAGGGGGTGGCTGGTTGGTTGGTTGGGGGGCGAGGGGTGGGGTGGGGGAAAGCTTTTTAAAAACCCCTCCTTTGCCCCGGACCTTCCACTTTTGAATGATCCAGGGAAACTTGCAACACACGCCCTCTTTCCCCCCCACTCTCTCTCAATCTTTCTCTCTCTCTCTCTCTCTCTCTCTCCGCTGTCCTTCCTGCCTGTCTTTTCTCTCCACCTCTCTTCGCTTGCCTCCGAAATCCCAGCTGAAAAGGAAGAAGGAATCGGAATAGGAGGAAAAGGGAAACAAAAGAAAATAACAGCAGCCGCCCAAGCTGCTTTTGTGGATTAATTTTCTCCACCCTCGCTGGTCTGTTTTCTGGGTACTGTTTTAACTCTCTTCGGGGCGAAGCGCCGCGCCTCTGGATTTTGGGAAAGGAAAGTTGGAGACCCCAGGAAGGAAACACCCCCCCTCCATTTTTTAAAACGAACAAGGTGGGTTTCGAGCCCTTTCTCCCTCCTCTTCAGTCCCATAAGGGCTGCTCAATTTCACACCCCCCCCCCCGCTAGTCGATCCCAACTCGCCGCGAGCAAGTTTTTGCGCCGCTTGGATTTTGGCTCTCCTGGTCCCTTTCGCTCGCGCTCCTTCGCTCCCTTTTCGGAGCTGCTCTCTTTTGAACGGACAGACCCACTTCCTCCTTCTCGATCCCTCACTCCCTTAATAATTCAGGATGAATAGCAACAGTTACTACGACCAGGCACCCCAAACTTATTACCAAGAGGATCAGGAGGAGATGCCGGCCACCGAGAAAGACCTGGCCGAGGACGCGCCGTGGAAGAAGATTCAACAGAACACTTTTACGCGCTGGTGCAACGAGCACCTCAAATGCATGAACAAGCGCATCGGCGACTTGCAGAAGGACCTGAGCGACGGCCTGAAGCTCATCGGTCTCCTCGAGGTGCTGAGCCAGAAGAAGATGTACCGAAAGTACCACGCGCGCCCCAACTTCAGGCAGATGAAGCTGGAGAACGTCTCGGTGGCGCTGGAGTTCCTCGACAGGGAACACATCAAGCTGGTCTCCATCGGTGAGTTGCTGGAGAAGGGGGAGGACGCGCCCCGGCAGGAGGAGGGGGCGAGGGTAGGGGATCCCCCCCGGGGGTGTTCCAACCCCCATTTCTCCGCGCCCCCCCCCACTGGCGAGCGGAGGGTGTAGAGCGCGCGCGCAGGGTCTGGGTGGGGTGTGTGGGTGTGTGGGTGCCTGTCTTGGAGAGGGGTGTGTGGAGGCGGTTTGGCAGAAGAAGGGGGTTTGTGACAGCGTCTTCCGGTGTTACACAGGTCTCTTCGTCTGCCAGAGAGCAGCGCTAGCTAGCTAGGGAAAGGGCAGCAGGTGCCCTCTGTGCCAACTTTCACACGCCTGCTGGAAACTTTTCTCCGCCTCCAGGCCTATGTAGGGAATTCAGAACTGGCATCTGGTTGTTAGTTAGTTGTTGTTTTTAAAATCTTAATTGTATTTATGGTGTGGTTTTTTTTTTTTGTTATTGCTGCGAACCGCTTTGATATATATTTTTACAGCATATATATATATATTTATAAACAGACAGGTATTCGCTTTGGCTTCTTACTGCCCAGTTTGCATGTTAGGTTTCTTGCAGAAAAGGACAGCTGGCAGCTTTTTGGGGGAGGCTACCCTCTGATGGGCTGCCAGCTTCCCGGGTTACACAGAGCGCTACTTAGTCCCGGCCGAGAGAGGGATTACACGGTTGCATATGCAGCTGCTGCTTAGTCGGTCCCAGAGAGGCGGAGTTTCAAAATGCACTTTCTTGGGGGAGCTTCTCAGATGAGATGGAAGCTCTCTGGGTTAGACAGGGTTCCTAGTCTGGGCCGCGGTCAAAGGTAGCAATGCTTCTGGATTCTGCAGGAGAGGAGAGTGTTGCTCTTTCACTCGGGTCCTGCTTGTGGGTCTTCTGGTGTTAATATGAATGGATTGAAAATACACTGCGGCATTGAGAGATATTGTGGTTTGTTTCTGCGGATAATAAACACTGCTTGCCCATTTGCAAGGCTATTAGTACATAAAGCTCGGGACCAGTTGACTCTCACTAGACCAGTTTGATCTGTGGAACTAGCACCATTAAGGGTGCCACATAATACTCAGACCAAAGTGTGTGGCGGCAGCCGCAGAACCTAACTTTGGAACTCTCTGCCTATTGACGCCAGGCAGACTCTACCTTTCGGCGCCAACTTAAAATATTTTGCTTAGGCAAGTCTTCCCAGACATGTAGAATGCTTGTTTTAATCTCCTTTTGCTTAGTGTCGATTTTAGTCCTTTTTTTGTTATTGAGAATGTTAAGGTTTCATTTCATATATTTCTGAAAACCACCTAGAGGTAGCTGTGCTTCTACTTTCAAGCTCTATGTGCTATTAAATAAGAAACAAAGTCTATTTACAACTACTGCTGCCGATAGTTGAGATAGCCCTTTCTGTTCACAACAACCCTTTGGGGTAGGCTGCTGTTATTCTCCTATGGCAAGTGCCTGAGACGGGGTGCGGATTAGTTCCTTACAGCTGGGGGCAAAGAACCTTCCAAGGCTGCCGGACTACAACTCCCATCGCCACCACCCCTAGTCCCTGGGAACCAAAGTCCAGCTGCACCCGGAGGATTCCTGCAGATTAGCTGTGATTCCTGAATTGCAGGGGGTTGGACTGGATGGCCTTTGGGGGTCCCTCCCAACTCTAGAATTCTGTGATTCTGTAGCAACGGGGTCTCTCTCCACCCTGGCTCAGAGTATGAGCTGGAAAGGCTTCCTTCAAGCCTTCGCCACAAGCTCACCAGGCAATCTGGGCTCCTTTGGAAGGAAGGATGGGTTACATGAACTCAATAAATAAAGTTGGGGAAATAACTAAATAACCGCCGCCCCTGTAATTTCAGCAACAGGGGAGGGGTGATAACAGCAGCTTACCTTTCAGGGTTACTGTGGGCACACATCCTATATCCTTTTAAACGTGTTTGTGGGAAGGGGGGTTATTGGTTTGTGGTTCTTGTTCTTGCTTTGGATGAGGGATTTCGTGTTTTCATCTTGTATTTTTATGCTGTGAAACTGCCCTGAGATCTTCGGATGAAGGGTAGTCTACAAATCTAATTAAAAATAACGAAAGATTCCTGCGCTGCAGGGGGCTGGACTGGGCGACCCTCATGGTTAATAATAATAATAATAATAATAATAATAATAATAAATTAGTATTTATACCCCGCCCATCTGGCTCGGCTTCCCCAGCCACTCTGGGCGGCTTCCAACAAAATATTAAAATACAATAATCCATCAAACATTAAAAGCTTCCCTAAACAGGGCTGCCTTCAGATGTCTTCTAAAAGTCTGGTAGTTGTTTTTCTCTTTGACATCTGGTGGGAGGGCGTTCCACAGGGCGGGTGCCACTACCGAGAAGGCCCTCTGCCTGGTTCCCTGTAACTTGGCTTCTCGCAGTGAGGGAACCGCCAGAAGGCCCTTGGCGCTGGACCTCAGTGTCCGGGCTGAATGATGGGGGTGGAGACGCTCCTTCAGATATAATGGTTCTATGGTTATATATTGCACGGAATGCTGTAGAGCTGCAGTTGTCTAACAGCAAGAGGTACCTGCTCTCCCAGACTGGGGAGACACACCTCCCAAGTCCCTTGGATATTGCAGTGTGGGGCAATATCTGGGGTTGCGGTGCTCTGGGGTTGCGGCGCTCATCTCGCATTACTGGGCGAGGGAGCCGGCATACAGCTTCCGGGTCATGTGGCCAGCATGACTAAGCCGCTTCTGGCGAACCAGAGCAGCGCACGGAAACGCCGTTTACCTTCCTGCCGGAGCGGTACCTATTTATCTACTTGCACTTTGACGTGCTTTCGAACTGCTCGGTTGGCAGGAGCAGGGACCGAGCAACAGGAGCTCACCCCGTTGCGGGGATTCGAACCGAAGACCTTCTGATCGACAAGCCCTAGGCTCTGTGGTTTAGACCACCCGCGTCCCCCATCTGTTCTAGCCAGATGTTTAAGGGACAATTAATCACAGCCAGTCCATCATTTGAAGAATAAAACTTAAGAGCCTTCTTGCCCCAAAATGGCAACTAGACATTCTGTTTTGGCGACTGCAACCTTGGTTACAGAGCCATTTGGCTCCAAGTTACGATATATATCTGAGTTTCTGAGACTGTTTCTTGAGAGGTCTTGCTGCTTCCAAATGTGGAGGGGAGGGCATTGTAGCCACTGACCGGCATATCGCCCAGAATTCATCAAGCCATCCTTGTCAGCGGCCTTCCCTCCCCCCTTGTGATAAGCGAAGGGGGAGGCTGGGGTCAGGGTAGCACCACTCAGCAAGAAGGAAGGAACGGGAGAGGCGAGAGATGAATGGGCTATTTACACGACTCTGTGCCAAGATCAGCCATATCCAGCAGCCTGAATAAATAACACAAGGAATAATGAAGTTTCTGCGCATATTTGGACTCCCTCAAAAATTTATTTGGCTTGGCTTCACCTTGTCACGGGGTGGCGGTGGGGGTCTGTGTATAAGCGGCTATGCAGACGATTGGTCCCGTGCAAAAAAATTAACTATCCTATCTGTGGTCTAAACCACGGAGCCTAGGGCTTGCCGATCAGAAGGTCGGCGGTTCGAATCCCTGCGACGGGGTGAGCTCCCGTTGCTCAGTCCCAGCTCCTGCCAACCTAGAGTTCGAAAGCACTCAAAGTGCAAGTAGATAAATAGGTACCTCCGGCGGGGTAAACGGCGTTTCCGTGCGCTGCTCTGGTTCGCCAGAAGCGGCTTAGTCATGCTGGCCACATGACCCGGAAAAACTGCGGACAAACGCCGGCTCCCTCGGCCTATAGAGCGAGATGAGCACCGCAACCCCAGAGTCGTCCACAACTGGACTTAACGGTCAGGGCTTCTGCTTGCCCAACTTGGCAAAGGGGAAGAGGATTGGGATGAAACTAGAATCAATTGGCTGTGGCTAGACGCGGGTGGCGCTGTGGTCTAAACCACAGAGCCTAGGGCTTGCTGATCAGAAGGTTGGCGGTTCGAATCCCGCGACAGAGTGAGCTCCCGTTGTTCAGTCCCAGCTCCTGCCACGTCAAAGTGCAAGTAGATAAATAGGTACCGTTCCGGCGGGAAGGTAAACGGCGTTTCTGTGCTGTTCTGGTTTGCCAGAAGCGGCTTAGTCATGCTGGCCACATGACCCGGAAGCTGTACGCCGGCTCCCTCGGCCAGTAAAGCGAGATGAGCGCCGCAACCCCAGAGTCGTCCGCGACTGGACCTAATGGTCAGGGGTCCCTTTACCTTTACCTTTACTTTCTTCCTGGCTTCCGACTTTTGCAAGGCACCGTTCACAGGTTTGCATGCCCTTCTCCTGCAACCCTGAGGGCTAGTAACTTAAAACAAGCAAACCCACACGCAACCTCATAGAAAGCTGATATTTCCAGGGTGGTCATTTCGGCTGCCAAATTTCCCTTGGCCCACAGAGGACAAGATTTCAGTGGCTACTAGCCAGGATGTCTGTCAAGGATGTGTTTTCCTATTTTACAAGAGCGTACAACCTTACAAGGGTATGCTTTCTCCTGAGGGCTGGTCAATGTCTGGTTTTCAACATCGTGATGCAGTATGGAGAGGAATCGGCTGGCTTCATAATTTCCCCTGCATTGTGATTTTTGCCTAGGGCGAACGCACACCATGGTTCGCGATATATTGCCGGGTTAAAAATTAAGAAAGCGGGTAGAAAGAAGAAACAGTTCCAGCAAAAGAAAGTTGGCAATTAAAACTGATGGAATATGCAGAAATGGCAAAACCTACTGGGAGAATTAAGAAATCACGATGAGAGACTCTTTATGACTGAGTGGAGAAGGTTTATTGATAATTTGAAGACACGTTGTAAACAACTTAAAACGTTAGCAGGATTGACATAAACCGGTGCAGTGACAGATAACTAAGAGAGAATATAATGGGAAGCTAATAAATAGATTTAAGTTTGATACGCAGTAATAAAAAGATATCAAATAAGTAACCTCAGAAAAGAGGGGAGGGAAGTTGAAGAAAATGTGGATTGATGTAAATATTGGTTTTTTAAAATTATTATTCAGCAAATATGTCCCCACTGCGGAAGGACGTGTGGATCCAGAATTGGCCTCCACAGTCACTTACGGACTCATTGTTAAAACTGTGTTTATGGAAGACAATCTTCCTCGGCTACGAGGGATTGCCAGAGAAGAAGAATATGTAAAACGAAACAATAAAATTTATATACAGGATATATATAAACATTAAGAAACTGATATGATGTGGACTGGTTTTGGACAATATATCGGCCAGCCCTATTCTCTCAGTGCATGCATGTGCAGAAAAACACGTGTGTGTATGTGTGTGAGAGAGATATGCCACAGTCTCCATGTATTTCCTCCACTTTCCCCTTTGTGGACATCTCTTCCTGATCGGAAAAAAACCGAGAGTGGTTTTGGAAGCGACCCACATCAGGGTGTGAGGTCCCTATAAAGGAGGATTGGCAATTAAACGTGATAGGATATGTGGACTTAGCAGGCCTAACACGGAAGATAAGAGAGCAAGAATTACCAAAGGAGTGGAGAATTTGGAAAACAATTGTAAACAAGGGAAACCGTTAGCAGCGTTAAGGTAAATTTTGACAGCATAATATATAATAAAGGAAGAATAAGGGGAGAAAGTGATCTCAATGGATCTACAAGAAGATGCTGGAATATTAGATAATATTAGTTTTGAATTTGAAAATATGCAGAGACATGGATGAGGATGATTATCTCTAGACATCTGGAACATGGGAAGACCTCCTCCCCAAAAAAGATCTTTATAATTGGAATATATAATTGGTGGTGTTACTATTGAGCAATTTGGACTGATTTGATTTGATTTGTCATTAATTGTAAGATATTGAAAATGAATAAAATTTTAACAAGAAGATGATGATGCAGGAGTGGTGGGGAAATCTAAGGAACCAGGGAAGAAGGGAAGTCGTTGAATGTTTTTATTAAAAGAAAGATATTAAGGGTGGAAATGTATATATGAATGTGATTTTGGAAATGGTAATAATAATGAAAATTGGTTGTTGTTGTTGTTGAGTCGTTCAGTCGTGCCCGACTCTTGGTGACCCCATGGACCAGAGCACGCCAGGCACTCCTGTCTCCCACTGCCTCCCGCAGTTTGGT